>JXCR01140119.1:547460-666840 GCA_002079205.1 Phalaenopsis hybrid cultivar | reverse complement strand
CCTGCTTTGCTTGGTATAACTGTGCCTGATGTTTTTTCTTTTCTAGCTAATGAAGCTCCATCAAAGTACATCTCCCAGTGTTGCGCACTGGAGAATTCCATCTTCNGATCCCGATTTTTTTTATATGTAAGGATTTATGAAGTCGACACCACTACTTGAAGATTTTAATCCCCGGCAATGACACCAAACACTTGATCCTGATTTTTTGTATATGTAAGGATTTATGAAGTTGACACCACTACTTGAAGATTTTAATTCCCGTCAACGGCGCCAAAAACTTGATCACTGAATACTTAATGCTTATGCACAGTATATCAATAGATTTAATGGTATTTTTCACTTATATTTTTTATTTTGCAACAAAACCAAAAACTTGATCCTAAAGAAAAAAAAATGAATTTAACTTTTAATTTATATATATTTATATTGGGATACTACGCAAGTATACATATCATTATCAAGTAATACAGGATTTTTTGCTAAGACCTGAATATCGAACCCATAGGGAAGATTATGCAATATGCACTTTTTAGAAAGTTTTTCTAATCTTAGAAAGATAATTACTTAAACTAAAAATATTTTTTATAGGAATTTAAAATGTAAATATTTTTATATTTTTAATATTTTTAAAAAGATAATTAAAGTTTTTGTAGATGAAAAGTATTTAATACCAAAATATCTTTCTTCTTATCATGAACCAGTAACAAGTATAGGAATTTTGTTGTGAAAGTATACAAATTGTGTTGTGTCAAATAAGAGCAATAATATTCTTTACCCTTACTAGAGATGCTATAAAGAACATTTCCTAATTTAAAGTTTGAATAGTTCTGAAGACGGACTAGGCAAGGAAGATACTAGCTCTCACTCTAGAGTTTCCTCGATTCCCTCTACCTGGGGGCTAACATTATCGTATCAGAACCTAAAATAATAAACCAAGTTGGGGTCTTTAACTTGTCACTTTAAATACGTCTACATCCATAATGATTATTTCCCTATTTATTTGCACTAAATCATATGAATTACATTCTCATTCATACAACCTCATGCGATTCCTATTTATTTGCACTCAATCATATGAACTACATTCTCATTCATATAACCTCATGTGATTCTTAAAACCAAGTTGGGGGTTTTAACCTGTCACTTTAAATTCTTCTAACTCTACACCCTTCAATGATTATTTCCAATGGGGGCTTTAACCTCTCACTTTAAAGTCCTCTAAATCTACACTCATCAATGAATATTTTCCTACCGTTTAACCTGTCACTTTAAAGTCCTCTAACTCTACACCCTTCAATGAATATTTCCCTATTTAACTAATCATATGAACTACATTCTCATTCATACAACCTCATGTGACTCTTTCCAATTGTTGACTGAGATAATACCAGCCTGATTCTTATATGTTCTCACAATAAATATTAACATCTGGATTGGCCAAATCAAGAAGTAAATGAGGTGCATGGATTTAAATCATCACAACTTCTTCCAACATTAAAGTTCAATACACTCCACAACTTCCATCCAAAACTTAATTACTTATCATTTTAAGAAGAAAGATAAAGAAAACTACTCAGAATCTACGGAGAAAATAATACCACACTTTAGTTTAAAAGAAGAAATCGTTGTCAAACAAACAACAAGTCTTGATTAAAACATAAAGTAGTCGTAAATAAAAAAGATAAAAAATTATCTTAAGTCCTCCACCAAACTCTTGAAGTTCCTTTGAATCTCTTCTCTTTTACAATCACTCAAAACTAAATAACCAAAATAATACTTTAAATAAAAAGTGGTTCTCAAAAATCTCTTCGAACTAACTCCCTAGAAAAGAACTTTCAAAACTTACCAATATTTTCAGGACTCCAACTTTTTCAGACCCTTTTAGGACTCTTTTCTAAGTCCTCTCTTCTTTCTTTTATAGTTTTTCAAGTGGTGTCTTGGGATCTCTTCAAAATGTGACTTGATTCGATGTATTTGCCCAAGAGATGCAATTTCATGATAACTTTTGTCCATGGTGGTTACAACCACCTATTAAGCCAATGGGTGCCTAAAAAACCTCTTCAAAATTCATGAAAACCAATATTACTCGTCTAGTAACTGTCACTGGTGCTTAAGCGCGGGGCCTCGGTGCTTAGGTGCGGCCTTCTCTATTTAACCGGCGCTTAAGTGCCGGATTTGGCGCTTAGGTGCGAAAACTTTTTGCACAATTTTTCACCTTTTTGCTCAAAATTTGATCCTTTTTCACTCCTTTAAGCATTTTTTTCATTTTTACTTGTATCTGCAAGGAAAACACAAAATACCTTCCATTAAAGCGCAATATCTCAAAAATAGGTATAATAATGTGTCTAAAAATACTATATATTTTAAGTGTATCACTGCCCACAATGCTAGCTCCAAGCTCCTCGTCATGACGAGTGTAAGTTTTCTAATGTGTTAGGTTATGATGTCAAATCAGATGTCCCTATGGTTATTGTTATTTAAATATTATGGGGCATATTAGAGTTGATTAGAGAGACACCGGTTAGGATCCTACGGTTCCCTCGTTCCAATACCACTATTTTCTATCGGATTCACTTACTTTAAATGAATTTTCTAAACTTATTTCATTGAGTTCCATACTTTGATTTAGACTGTAGGAAGTCTCGTTAGCAACCGTAGGTTACCTCATCCAAAGGATTCTCGATCATCCAATAGAGACGTCTTAATTTAATTGCAATTTTTGTTTCGTGATGATTGTAATTAAATTTTGAGTTGTTTTCTATTTTGAATGTTGTGGCGGTGAACTTTATCTTGGTTGAATTTAGTTTTGGTTTTGGTTTGGTGGCTATCCTAGAAGTTTTGGTTTTCATGCAGGGTGACATTGTTGTTTAACATGCATGTTCATAAGCTTAAAAGTACAGTGTGGAAAGTGAAAGAGAAAATGGTACTGTAAACTGTAAAAGCATACCTGACGAGTCTTCTCGTTCCACCACCTGAATGGTCAATACTTGCAAAGCATGTATTAAATATTGCAAGGAGTTTAAATTGTAAGAGTAGAATAAGGTTTCGCTACCAGACCCTAAGCTATGATTCTATTGAATCACAGAAGATACTAGTAGATGATTTTAGAACAAAATACAACAAGTCCAATTTGCCCTTTAAAATGTCCGATAGATTTCAAAATGCTCGAGGCATGACCTCGGACCATTTTAAGGATTTCTTGAAATGTTCCGAGTTCATTTTGGACTTATGATATTATTCCATTAATCATCTGAGGCTGAAGTGTGACTACACCGTTGCTAGGTGAAACTTGACAATTTAGTTATCCCAAGGATAGGATACTTGATAAGTCAACTGATGTTTCATTTAAGAGTTTTGTGAGTTGGTGCCCCTAAGGAAAGTCTAGGTTATTTAAGATTATGGTGCCCACAAGTAAGGTCAGGATTGTAGTTTTTAAAGATGTTAATCACCCATCATATGATTTTCTAAATCTGATCAATTTGAGTTTAGCATCGAGCCTAGATCACTACTAAGCCTTTAACAATCATGATAGGTGGAATGGTGATTATCAAGATTTTGATTTCAAGTGATATGTAATCTTATCAAATGGTTAAGTCATCCTCAACTTTGGGCTAAATAAAAGTAAATTATCATCTTTCCAACTTAAACCCATTACTTAAGAATCATTTGATTTCGTTGATGTTGTGGAAGGGTGGTGAGTGGGTTTCTACCTTTTAACCCCATTATATTTTAATCATCCAAATATATTTATTAAGATCAAAATTGCCCATATTCCCTTAGTTAACCCTAAATTTTGATTAAGGCACCAAAGTCTAAAATGACTATTTTGTCCATGGGGCACTTCACCTCATAACTCTTCAAACATAACTCAAATGACTTTGAGGGTTTAGAGTGTCATATCCATGAGGTAACTATAATGCTTAGAGGAGAATATGTGGACCACTCTTAATTTAATTTAATTTAATTATTTTATTTCATTAAATAAGATTTTTAAAAGTTGATTTATTTAACTTTCCGAATAGAAGCTTTTATTTATGAGAAAATGATTAAAGGTTTTCTTAGGTCAGAGAAATACTAAGGCAAAATTTCAAGATTTTTTTTAATTAACTTATTATAATTATCTTAATGGGAAAAATCACTTTTAAGCCTTTGAAAATTATTTTTAATTTATGGAAAATTAAAAAAAATATTTTAATGAGTCCAAAGTGATTTGTGAACAATTAGGCACATTTCAAAATATTTTTTTATTTTTGGGATTTTCAATTATTTTAATTATTTTAAATTTAAAATAATGCTAAAAAATTAAGTATTTAACCAAAAATAACTTTTATTTTTCCTGAGTGCCCCTGATCACAAGAAACTCAGAAAACCATTTTTCAAAATTTTCCCAAGCATATTTCATTTATTATAATTATTTTTGTACAAAAATCAAGGTTTCTTAGAGAATCCACTTTGGTGCTTGGACTTAGTCAAATAATTTTCAAATTTTTAAATTAGATAAAAATGATTTTTATGAACAATGTCAGATTGATTTTGTTATTTTCTGATAAGTATTTTATTTAAATAAAATAATACAAATATTTGCATTTAATTAAATATAGAAGTTCACAAGGTAATCCAAAGCATCAGAATATTTTTCCTAGACTTCTCTGACCACAAGAAACCTACCAAAATTATTCTCATAATTTTTCAAGTGATATTTTGATTTATATAAATAAAATAGCCAAAATAGTCACCTTAGCTTGAAAATTAAGGCTAGAAGTATAGAGATGTCTTTTGCCCTTGGAAAAATCAGAAGACATGGTCTCTCTGATGGGGAATGAACCCTCAAAAGTTCAATCCATGGTGAGCAATATTTAATCATAATGAATTAAAATACCCCAGAGGGTATTTAGTTCATTAAAAATCAGGGAAAAAGAAAATAATTTTTATTTTTAGTCCACATTATTCTCCTCTGTTCACTGAGCAAGAGGGTATTTTTCATTTTTATGATTTTTCTATAGAAAGATATGGATTTTTGAAATTTAGGTTATTAAAATAATTCAAAAATCCCTATTTTCCTACTTATCCAACGCGGCACCAACTCAACCTACGATGGCTCCAAACTCACACACGGCGCGCTCTCATTCGACACAGCCATCCACTTCAGCTGCCACGTCGCCTGCGGACCACGTACCATCCACTTGTCTGACTTGATCTCCTCCGTTGGTTGGATACACGCGCAATCGGACGGCTCTCAGTTATCATCCCCAAGTGACCTAACCTGTGAGCCGTTCACACTAAAACCTTAAGATCTTAAGCTAGACTCAACAATATCGCATGAGGTTTGTTCCTAAACCTTCATCTACTCAAGAATAACACTTATATATGGTTAATCAAGTACGAAATCAAGCCATTGCAAATGGAGAATCAAACTAAGCTCAGACTAGGGTTGCAGCTCAATATCTTTGTCCAACAAACCTCCAGATGAAGTCCCAAGCCTTGATGAATTGTCTAGGTATGAATTCGATCAAGGTAGATTTCAGGTATTGGTCTAGAGCTATCCTAGAGACTATTTCAGATGGGGGTTTTATGGGACATCAACTAATTTTGCTATAGGGATAGTGTGCGCACAATTAATTTGAGTTTGGTGGACTATAGAGAGATGTCATGCTTTGAGCTGAAAGTTTGAGCTAAAAATTTGGCTCACACAGTGGGAATCAGAGGGGGAAGATGGTTAGCTTGAGCTTCAGGATGCTTGGAGAGTCTCTGGTGAGATTTTGACAGAGTTTCCCTAAGGATTTCTTCACGCACTTCTCTTTGGCCATGAAGGAGGTGATTAACTAGAGGAGCTTAGAGGGAAGCTCAGGGCCAATTGATGAGTGCAAAAAGTTGCTTAGGTGGAGGGTTGAGGAGCTCTAAAGAGCCATTGGGATCAGGTGGCCTCTATGGATGAAATTGGATTTCATTTAGTGTGGTGGCTCTCGGTTTTATCATTTTCCGACCACTAGCCTGGTTGACAGGGCCAGGGATGGTGGCCACGTGGTCAGGTGAGCCATGGGGAGGGTTAATTATGATTAACTCTCGATGAAAAGTGATGATGGGGGACATATTTTATTTAAGGCCCATAAATGTGATAATATCCCTTAATTTAGGGACCCATTGGTCCATAGCTTGCTTGGGTGGGTTTAGGATGGTTTATCCTGGTCAATAAGGTGTATTTAGTGGCTGTGGAAACCATAATTTGGTGACTTTAGGATGGCTAAGTCAATTTTGGTGTATGTGTCCAATTTGAGTCAAATGGCTAAAATTTAGGTTTGAGTTAGGCTAGCCATGACTTTGAGCTCAATTGATTGATCAACATTGTGTAGATGAATTTCATGAAGATTTTAAAAAAGGTTTGGAGTGTTTTTAAGTTCAATTGGAAGCTCAATTTGAAGGATTTTGGGCTTTTGGTCAATTTGGGCTTGTTGGACTAGACTTGGGTCTAGGTTGCGCTAAGGTTGGGTTAAGTACAAATTGATGGCTGAAAAAGGTCTATAGTAATATCATAAAGAGTTTTCAACATAAATTGGTTGTCAATTTTTGGGTTAGGGCATTCAATTTTGTGGAATTTGGAGACATATTCAATTTGGGAAAATTTTGGGGATTTTGAACTTGGGTTAAAATTAGAAGACATTGAGGCTTCAGCAAGACCAATTTAAAGTTTAATTTGCTATTTAGGAGTGTTATGAAGAGTTTAGTATTCTAATTGGGGCAAATTGAGTAGGCCATGGGGTTCAATTTGGTGAGATTAGGTCATAGGGCCAAAATTGGGGGTTTGACTTAGATCAAAATTGAGCTCAAAGAATGGGCCAATTAGGCTTGAATTTGTTTTGAACTAATCAAATGAAATATGAATTTGAGTTTAGAATTTATATTGAGAGAAATTGGGGCCATATTGATGGACATTTGAGGTGAATTTAGGGAAATTAGGCCTTTAAAGGCAATTTGGGGATTTGGTCAAAATATGGTCAAATTGGCCAAATTAGGTTTTATTGAAGGGTCCAAATTGGTTTTAGAGACATTTGAAGTGATTTTGGAGGTTTTGGAAAATTTTGGGGTGCCAAGGGTATTTTTGTAATTTTGGCAAACTTGGGGGAATTTTGGTAATTTTGGAATTTTGGGGTGGGTTTGGGCAATTTCGGTATTTTCAGATGGTTTGAAATGATTTTTGAACAAATTTGGGTATTTTGGTTGAATTTGAGGATTTTGACCAAATTTAGGGTTTCAAGGGCATTTAGGTAATTTGGATGGATTTAGGGGCAAAAGACAAAGTTAGAGATTTTTGTAGAATTGGGGTGCCAACTACCCTATATGAGCTATGAACCAATTAAATTCCCATTTGGGTCCTCTATGTAGTGGTCTTAGCTAAACCGTAGCCTAGGGCTAGTGGGTCTAGGGAACCATCTACATGAGTTTCCAAAAAGATCAAGGGATCAAAGTCAACAATTTTGGGTTTTAGGATTGTGAGTGATTGTGGGTGATAGTGAGTGAAAGTGAGTAAGCTAGATCTAGACCAACACCCAGAGTCAATCCTAAGGTCAAGCAGTCCTATAAGGACTCTCATTGACATCCTACCTACTGGCCCCACCTACTAATTACTAGAAGTTAGGACCAATATGTGGAATTTCAAGTTGAGGAAGGAAGAGTTTAGAGATTCTAATGGTGAGGTTTCCATTCTAGTTTTCTAGGAATAGTCAATAGGAAGGTCCTATGACTAGAACCTAGGCTACTAGTTCCTTATCTAGTTTTCTAAGAATATTCAATAGGAAAGTCCTATGGCTAGACCTTAGGCTACTAAAGAGAAAAACTAAACCTCAACCAAAAGTGAGGTCAACAAATGGACCCCCAATAGGTGTGGTGTGCTGGGCAAGCAGACCAACCAAAAGTGAGGTCAACAAATGGACCCCCAATAGGTGTGGTGTGTTGGGCAAGCACTCCGTGCATATTATCATTGACAAACAAAATAAAAAAAAACCAATATAGACTCCTATGTTAGCAAACATAGAAGGAGTCTAGAGTTTGAGTGCTAATTGTTCTCGCTGGGAAATTAGCAAGTGCATATCTATTTGAAATTAAGGAGTAGGAACTCTCACTGGGGATTGGAATGTGGGCTTGAAATTATCAAGTTTCAAATGTTTTCAGAGGATGGGAATCAGCATTTAGTTGTTGACCCCGAGATGGGAATATAAATTTAGGTATCAATCCCGAAAAAGAGAGTCGAAATTCAGGTACCCGCCTTGAAGATTGAGAGTAGGGTGCCGTGCTCCATTCAAGGGGTTCTTATACCTATCTCAAAGATATGTGTAGAGAATTGGATGCAATGTCCCATTCAAGTGGGTCTTATACCAATCTTGAAAAGTTGAGAATAGGATGATGTGTTCCATTCAAGGGAGTTTTACACCTATCTCTAAGATGTGTGTAGAGATTTTGATGTCGTGTCCCATTCAAGGGGGTCTTATACCAATCTTAGAAGGTTGAGAATAAAATGTTGTGTTTCGTTCAAGGGAGTCTCACAGCTATCTCAAAAATGTGTGTAGAGAATTGGATGTCGGGTCCCATTCAATGGGGTCTTATACCAATCTCGAAAGGTTGAGAATAGGATATTGTGTTCCGTTCAAGGGAGTCTTACACCTATCTTGAAGATGTGTGTAGAGAATTATATGCCCTGTCCCATTCGAAGGGGTCTTATACCAATCTCAGAAGTTTGAGAATAGGATTTTGTGTTCTGTTCAACGGAGTTTCACACCTATCTTGAAAATGTGTAGAGAATTGGATGTCGTGTCCATTAAATGGCGCACTATACCAATCTCAGAATGTTGAAAATAAGATGTTGTGTTCCATTCAAGGGAGTCTTACTCCTTTTTTGAAGATGTATGTATAGAATTGGATGTCGTGTCCCATTCAAGGGGGTCTTATACCAATCTCGAAAGGTTGAGAATAGGATGATGTGTTCCATTCAAGGGAGTCTTACACCTATTTTAAAGATGTGTGTAGAGAATTGGATGTCGTGTCCCATTTAAGGAGGTCTTATACCAATCTCAAAGATGTGTGTTCCATTAGGAAGGGAAGCTCGATGCCTCACATCTGACCAAAATGGTGATGGAGAACTGTCACTATATCGAGAAGGAAAGCTCTGTGGCCTATATCCAACCCAGAAGATAGTGGAAAGGAAAATAGTGTTTCGGTACTAGCTCTGAGAATGACCCGAATGTAGTGTAGGAAGTTTGTGGTGCTGAACTCATTAACGTGTATCATGTGAAAAGGTTGACATTGGTGAGGAAGATATGTGGAATTTTGTATGGTTTTTGTGCAGAATATGAAATTTTGTGTGGATTGTGAAGAGAATTAGTGCAGACAAGGATAGTCGTGTTGCGCGAGCAAAGAGTAAGAGACCTCGAAATTGAGAGAATCAACTTAACATATTTATTTTCTTTTTTTTGTTGTTTTTATCATATTTAATCATTAGAACTATTTTCAAAATTCAAATTTTTTTTTCGGTTGATTTTTCAAAAAAGTATTTTGTTTGAATTTTATTATTATTAAGTTTTAATAGTTTTGTTCTTCTTTCATTGTAGTTTGGAACTAACATATCATTCTGTGGCTTTTATCCATCGCACAAAAGGAAAATTGAACAAATAGACAAAAATTCTGAAAGATATTTCATTAATCAGCTTCAACAGGTATTACAGATTGAGTACAGGCCAAAGCCTCAAAAGGTACAATATGTTGAACACATTAAAGTACATTGAAAATATTTCATGTTGGGTACATATCACAAGATGAGCATATCTAATACATATCCCATCGTATCGGCTGTGTCGAAATGCAGTAAAAACGGTGTCTCCTGAGTGTCCATCTTTGGTGGAGTGAGCTCTTGATCGAGCTAACCTACTAAGCCACGCTCCAGGACAAGAGTTCCCTTTTCATGGGCTTAAAGGTGCAACCCTGTCATAGCTCATAAGGCAGTAGCTCTTCCAATTTTGGGTTCAATTGAAATCCATATGACATTTTGCTATCATCCATTCTTCAGAAAGTTACAGACACCCTTCGGTGTCGTACCCATAGAATGCAGCGTTTGACGATGTCTGCTCCATTTCGTTTAAGAACTAGCACTGAACCGACTGGCAGCGGAATCTCCACGGATCCTCTGAACTCGCCGAGGCCAATGACATCTATTTCTTCTTCGAATAAAATGTTGCTTCTGCTCATTAAAGAGATAGTGCAAAAAGGTCTCACAAAATCATGAAGGTCTATATATGGGGAATGAAGTCGCCTTCATTGTATATATTTATAATAAAACTGTTGGGAATAGAATTAGTTGGAAGTATGCTCCATCGGACCATTCTCTTGATCATCCATTTTATCATGGGAGGTAACGGGTCTACCTCATCCTGTCTCAAAATCACCGGTGGATTTCCTTATCTGTTCTTGGTGAAGTTGTAATAACAGCCACATTGTATGGTGATCTTGTCCTTTCCACAAATCCATTTTCGTGGCTCAGATAAGATTCTTTCCATCAGAAGGCCTGCTCGAACCCTATCTCTTAGATCAAAGATGTAGTCAAGAATACTTCTTTCTTGGCTTTCAGAGAAGACACCGGTGCACAGCTCCAAGGCTTCTTGTCTATTGATGAATCTCCCCTAAACTTCTTCATAGAATTCAAACTCTCTTTTCTTTACTTTAATCAATTTATCGAATTCTTCCATCATGATCAACAGCGGATGTTGAGGGCGCTCCCTCATTTCAATATCAGCGGGAATTCCAGCTGGACTTGTCTCTGTCTCCAGCGGATTATATCTCTTCCCCATTGCGTGATTAGTGCTCTAAAATTCATCTGTATCAATATTATATGACTTCCCCATTGTCTCTGTCTCCAACGGATTATATGACTTCCCTAATCGAATCAGTTGTCGAGGGCACTCCTCCAGAGTACTGTAACACTCTATGTGGAGGACGTTGCAGTCCGGGCATTCCATAAATGCCACTATAGCTGGTGTTCGTGTAGAATCTCTGCGTTGCATGTAGGGAAACTTGTACAAAGATTATTTAAAACTCCTGGTTTCTCCGGCTACGTACCAAACTCAGACTCATCCTCTATGGTAGGCAAGCTGGAAGAGGTCTCTCTCATGCCTGGATCATAGATTTTTCCCTCACGAATAGAAGTAAGCAAGTTTGATGCCTCCTTCTGACATCTTCTTTCTTCGCACAACAAAGCTCTGTGTTTTCGATNCAAAATTTCATTATGAGGTAATCATGGAGGGAGGAGCTTATGTGTCATCTCTTCATGAATGATGGAATGAAAGGGTAGTAAGCTCATCTTGCACCTCCATCATCCTCCAATGAAAAAAATACTAGTACAAACCTCATTTTCTCATGATTAAGGTAATCATGACCTTAACATAATGAGGGATGATGAGGAAGGGTATGTGTCCTCCCTTCCTCAACATAATTAAATGACTCACAAAATTTACATGGTGAAGGTTCTAACAGGCTGGTTAAGTTGCCATTCACCACCACCCAAATTTGTTAATTGGAGGGAGCCAAAATTGGATCTTAAATTTTAACCTGAATAAAAACTATAAGGATAATTGATAGAAAACTTTATCCATACATTAATGGCTCTTAGAACTTATCCTCAAAGTAATCTAAGGATGAGAGCCACCTCCTCTGCATAGCCCTGAACCAGGAGGCCACCAATAATGGCTATAAAGTGGACCAAACCCGTGCGCTACCAGGGAGGGGGAGAAATTGGAAAAATCAAAATACTACCCAATTTCCAACTCCCAAAAAAAAAAATACTTCTCACATCTTGAGTAATTGATCCCTTATGGAATCGAGCCACAAAGCTCACCCAATCTCCTCAATTTGACTAACCCAAACCCCCCAAAAACAGGACCAATTTGGAGTGTAAAGCCAAACCTTTGAAATCTTCAAATTAAACATGCTAAATCCATCTAGGGATTGAGTGAGGAGAATCCTAATCAAAATTGGCCTTCCCCGTAGCCTTTAACCCACTTTTTGACCATCTCCACCCAAGCCGAGCCACCTTAAGATTGAATTCATATAAAGGTTCAATTTAACATCAAATTGAGTTGGGGGAATGTATTCTCAGGACCACTCTAAGCTTCCAATCCATCCAATTCAAGGATATAATCACTGTGGCCAAGGTATGGATTCTCTAACCCTAATTTCGTTCGGGTTTCATACTTTGTAAAACAAATCAATCCAAAAACCCCACAAATCCATATGGATATGCTCGTCCTGCTACGATGAAGCTTATAGAACAATCCCAATGAGATTTCATTAAGATCCGAGGGAGATCTTAAGCTTGGATCATAGACAGCTTGCGGGTTACGAAGGATTTGGGGAAGGTAACGGGATGCCGTCCATTTTTAGGTAATAAAAATGGACGGTTGTCATCTCACCGTTCCACAGTTTCATCCATATGAAACAAAGTTGTGTTAGCACCGCATGGATATTCCCATTCATATGAACAACGCCGCGTGGTCTTCGACGGATGGAGTCAGGGCCACGGGAAAATTTGGTTAAGTAGGAAATTAAAAATATCCAGAAAATCCTATTTAACTTTAAAAAATGATATCTTGACATAAAGAAAATCAAAAAAATAAAATAAAAATACTTTTGAACTCAAGACAATGAGTAGATTATTTTGGAGATAAAATTAGAATTTAATTTATTATATTTAATTTTTAATTAACTAATTACTCTATGGAGTAATATAATTATTAAAAATTATTTATAACTTCAAAAATTTTGAAATTTGTGGGGAATGAATTTAAGCCCTTGGGAATCTTCCATAGTTTTCCCAAGGCCAAAAAAATTCTCTAGACTTCAATTTCTTAATTTCTTTCAAAATTTGTATTTATCTTTAAAATAATTATAAAAATTGAAGAAACTAGGAATTAAAATTTGAAATGGTTTCAAAACTTAGAGTGACACCTTTAATCTCTAAAACAACAAACTCTTGGCCATTTACAAATTTTTAAATGACATTTCATTTTTAGGGTTAGTTTTGTAAAAATAATAATTACATATTTACCATAATCTTCTTTAGGCTTTGACACTAGCCTTAGTGACACTTAGAGTTAACCAAACTCTAATCTTTAGACCTAAATGACAGAGGGTCTAATTCACATCCTCATGACCATTGAGCTAACCCCATAGACTCAATATGACAAGATATTTAAACCCAGACTTGATCTGAATTCAAGTCAAATCAAACAAAACACTTAGATTTCGTCTAGGTGAACCCAAAACTCTAATTAGGTTTAAACCACCTTTAGACCTAATTAAATAAAGTTAAACCTTAACTATATTAGGTTTAACTTAACAATAACCTAATTAAGTTTAAATCTCCTTTAAACCTTATTAAACCTAGTTAAACCTTAACTACATTAGGTTTAACTCAAATCAAACCTAATTAGGTCTAAACGACATTTAGACCTAATTAAACCCTGGTTAAACCTTAAATGCAATAGGTTTAACTTAACAAACCCTAATTAGGCCTAAACCACATTTTGACATAATTAAACCTTAGTTAGACCCTAACTACATTAGGTTAAACTCAATAAATTTTAATTAGGTTTAACCCATATTAGACCAAATTAATCAATTAAACCTTACCTAAATTTGGTTTAACTAACCTTAAACCCAAATAGGCTTAATCCATATTAAGTTTAGTTAATCAATTAAACCTTACCTAAATTAGGTTTAATTAATCTTTAAACCCAATTAGACTTAACCCATATTAAGTCTAATTAGTCAATTAAACCTTATCCAAATTAGGTTTAATTAACATTAAACCTAATTAGACTTAATCCATATTAAGCTTAATTAATCAATCAAACTTTACCCGAATTAGGTTTATATAATCTTTAAACCCAATTAGACTTAACCCATATTAAGTATAATTAATCATTTAAACCTTACCAAAATTAGGTTTAAATAACATTAAATCCAATTAGACTTAATCCATATTAAGGTCTAATTAATCAATTAAACCTTACCCAAATTAGGTTTAATTAATCTTTAAACCCAATTAGATTTAACCCAAATTAAGTCTAATTAATCATTTAAACCTTACCAAAATTAGGTTTAATTAACATTAAAATTAGACTTAATTCATATTAAGTCTAATTAATCAGTTAAACCATACCCAAATTAGGTTTAGTTAACCTTAAACCCATTTAGACTTAATCCATATTAAGTATAATTAATCAATTAAACCTTACCAAAATTTGGTTTAATTAACCTTAAACCCATTTAGACTTAACTCTTATTAAGTATAGTTGATTAATTAAACCTTACCTTAATTAGGTTTAATTAACCTTAAACCCAATTAGACTTAACTCATATTAAGTCTAATTAATCAATTAAACCTCATCAAAATTAGGTTTAATTAACATTAAACCTAATTAGACTTAATCCAAATTTAATCTAATTAATCAATTAAACCTTACCCAAATTAGGTTTAATTAAACCTTAATTAGGTTTAATCAATCCAAAGAAACCTAATTTGAGTTCAACCTAACTTGAACTGAAGTTAACCCAAACATTAGGTTCAACCCACATTGAACCTAACTTAACCAAAACCTAATTTGAGTTCAACCTAACTGGAACTCAAGTTAACTCTAACATTAGATTCAACCCACATTGAACCTAACTTAATCAAAACTTAACTTGGGTTTAACCTAATTTTAACTCAAGTTAACCCAAACATTAGGTTCAGCCTAACTTGAACCCAAATCAACTTTAAGCTTAAGTTCAACCCATATTGGGCTTAAGTTAAACCTATAACTTAGGTTCAATCTAACCTGAATCTAAGTCAACCAAACTCTAGGTTCAACATATACTGAACCGAATTAAAACCTTAAACATAGGTTCAATTTAAATTGAACTTAGGTCAACATAAACTTTAGGTCCAATAAAAATTGAACCTAACTCAACTCAACCCTTAAGTCTTAATTACATTAGACTTAAGTCAATTCAATCATTAGGTTCTACCTGTATTGAACCTAAATACCTTAATTCCTAACTACATTGGACTTAAATTCAGCCCTTAGGTTCTACCTACATTTAACCTAAAACATCTTAAGTTCAGTTACATTGGACTTAAACCATTTCCAACTCTTAGGTTCTACCTACATTGAACCTAAATACCTAAAGTCCTAACTACATTGGATTTAAAACCAATTCAACTCTTAGGTTCTACCTACATTGAACCTAAATACCTTAAGTCCTAAATATATTGGACTTAAAACCAATTCAACCCCTAGGTTCTACCTACATTGAACTAAAAAAATCTTAAGTTCTAATTACATTTGACTTAAATCATTTCCAATCTTTAGGTTCTACCTATATTGAACCTAGAACTTCTTAAGTCATATCTACATTGGACTTAAGTCTCTAGGTTCTACCTACATTGAACCTGAATCATCTTCAATTTCACTGACATTAAACTTAAATCTTAGGTTTCAATTAAACTCTCTCAGGTCTAATTGACATATGACCTAAAACAAATGACATCATAAAAATCTAATTCACAGATATAGATGACATAAAATTCATCTTAAAAGACATTAAAGAAAAACTTAAACATCTGTGTTAAGATTTACAAAGATTTATTGGATGACACAATCTATGGTTGTTGACAAGAATCTTCCTATCCTGGTTTAAACAACTTTCGGACCAAGTAAATCTGAATACTTCACGGCCCCGAGACGACGGAGCCATAGACATCTTGACCGAGTTGTTTAAAAATTATTCAACTAATTAAATGACCAACTAAAATAAAAAATCTAAAAACAGGTTTATTGAAGACATGAAAACAAAATTTTTCTCTAGATCTCCTTTGCAAGTTATAGGGTGTGCTAACTCTGTTTTGCAGGAAGACATTCGAAAGAGAAATTTCAAGAAAACAAAATCAGATAAAAACAAACAAAACAAAATTAAATGACATAAACAAAAATGATATGACATGATAAAAACATAAACAAAAACAAAATGATACGACATGACAGAAAATAAAACAAAACAAAAACAAAACGACATGACATGACATGAACAAAATAAAACCTTTAGGGTGGAATTAGATTTTTAGAAATCTATCACCCTAGGAATAAAACATTTGATGTTTCTTTCCTTAATATTGACATTTTAGAAGAACGAGTGTTAACAAGAACCAAGACTTTTTTTAGGTAAATCTAGAATTACCTAAGATGTAATTAACAAAAGAAGCTTACTCCTATAGGAAAATTAAGAATTAAGAATGGGTAATCAACCTAAAACTCTGGTTATCATATCATTTATGTGGTTATCCTTATATGAGATTTTGACATTCTAGAGTCTTCTCCATAAGTTTACCATCCAACATTTCTCTTGTTTTCTATCATTTGCCCTTTCCCTTTCTCCTAATTCCTTTAATACTTGAGGATCTTTTACTTGATCCTAAAGATTAAGGTAAATTGGAAAAATAGGGCAATAAGATAGATAAACAAAGTGGCGACTCCAACATCCTTAACGACAATAGACATGACGACATCAGGGCAAGAACGAGAATTGGAGGCGACCGTGAATGACGAGCCTCGATCGCTACCAAAAGAGAGGTTTGGCGACTCCGCTGGGGATTATCTCTCTCCTCATCTCTCATTAAATCATTTGTTCTTCAGACAAAGATATTCTATTTTTAAATAAATTAAATAGATAGAATTATCTTTCCCACATTTTAACTCTACGACATTTAGAGTTAAAATGATATTACATTCAAAGATATTCTATCTTTTCATAGATAGAATTATCTTTCTAACATTTTAACTCTACGACATTAAGAGTTAAAATGATATGACATTCTCAGATATTCTACCTTTTGATAGATAGAATTATCTTACCCAAATTTTAACTCTATGACATTAAGGGTTAAAATTTCTTGACATTCTAAGGTATTCTATGATTTCACAGATAGAATTACTTACCCAAATTTTAACTCTACGACATTAAGAGTTAAAATAACATGACATTTTAAGATATTCTATCTTTTGATAGATAGAATTATCTTTCCTAAATTTTAACTCTACAACACTAAGAGTTAAAATAGCTTGACATTCTCAGATATTCTATCTTCTGATAGGTAGGATTGTCTTACCCATTCTAGGATATTTTATCTTTGACAGATAGAATTATCTTTCTTAAATTTTAACTCTACAACATTAAGAGTTAAAAATGACATGACATTCTAAGATATTCTATCTTTTGATAGATTGAATTATCTTACCCAGACACGACATTCTAAGATACTTTATATTTTGATAAATAGAATTATCTTACCCAAATTTTAACTCTATGACATTAAGAGTTAAAATTTCATGACATTCTAAGGTATTCTATCATTTTATAGATAAAATTACTTACCCAAATTTTAACTCTATGACACTAAGAGTTAAAATAATATGACATTCAAAGATATTCTATCTTTTGATAGATAGAATTATCTTTCCCTAATTTTAACTCTAAAACAATAAGAGTTAAAATAACATGACAGGTAAGATTATCTTACTTAAATATGTCATTCTCAGATATTCTATCTTTTGACAGATAGAATCATCATCTCAACATCTTAACTTTATGACATTAAGAACTAAAATCTCATTTTATAATATTCTATCTTTTGACAGATAGAATTGTCTTTCCCAAATTTTAACTCTAAGGGTTAATGATATTCTAAGGTATTCTATCATTTGACAAATAGAATTACTTAACCAATTTTTAACTCTACAACACTAAGAGTTAAAATAACGTGACATTTTAAGATATTATATCATTTGACAGGTAAGACTATCTTACTTAATTATAACTCTTTGATAATAAGAGTTATCCATGACATTTGTGACAAACATACCATATAGACATTCTACGCATCTGTGACAGACATTTTATCACAGACATACCATGAAAATCACAACAGACAATGACAACAAACATATCATGACAATCGCAACAAACATTTCTTGATAATGACTACAGACATGCCATGATAATGATAACACACATACCATGACAATCACAACAAATAAATTGTGATGTTCAGACATTCCATAACATTCACTACATACATTTCATGACTTTCACGATAGACATTTCATAATATTCACAATGGCAGTTCCATGACATTTACTCCATGACAGACACGATAGACATTCTATGACTGCTAATTCAATAGACATTCTATGACATTCATGACATACATAGACATTCTATGACATTCATGACATACATAGACATTCTATGTCATTTATAACAGACACGATTGCCATTCCATGATATCTATGATAGAAATCCCATGACATCTACGACAAACTTCCCATAATATCCATGACAGAGAGACACTCCATGACATCTGTGATAGACAAACATCACATGATATTCATGACAGACATACATCCCATAATATTCATGACAGATAGACATCCCATGATATTTATAACAGACATACATCCCATGATATTCATGACAGACAAACATCCCATGATATTCATAACAGATAAACATTCCATGATATTTATGATAGATAAACATTCCATGATATCTACGAAGGACATTCTATGATGTCTATTTATGACAAACCTTCTATCATATCTATAACATATATTCTATGACATCTATAACAAACATTCCATCATGACAAGACAGAAATGACAAACTTCCAGTTTACAAAACAAGTTTAAAACCATTTAACATTGTACATTACCAGAACTTTTGTGATGGGTCCCCAAAATTGACCTTTTCCTATCCCCAAGGTTCTGATATATCAAACAATTAATCCAGAAAGGAATAATCCAAGACAAGAATTGCGACATTTTGACAAGAAAACATGATGCCCTAATAACCGGGTCCTTCACAAATATTTGGATTGGGTCTTAAGCAAATTTTAAAAATAAAATTTTGTGATCAAAATACAAGTAATTGACTAAGGATATTACGAACCTTTTAATCTCATGCCAAGTGGTTGGGTCCTTGCTTTTGAGTGAGTTATAATATCTTTGAATTTATCTTAAAAGTTTTTTGAGAATTATTAATTAGGGAAGGTTGGACATTCAAAACCCTTAAAATATGCTCTACCAGATATAGTAATTCTTTGAGAAGAAGCTTGAGGACAGCACGAAATCAAAAATTGGTGTTTGTATTCAGACATTCAAAATCTTTAAAATGCTTCACCAGATATAGTAAAAAAAATTGAAGTGGGCATAAAATCAAAAATTTGTGTTCAGACATTCAAAACCTTTAATATGCTACACAAAATATAATGGTGGACATAAAATAAAAATTGGTGTTCAGACATTCAAAACCTTTAATATGCTCCATAAGATATAAATTGAGGTGAGCACGAAATCAAAAATTGGTGTTTGAATTTAGACATTCAAAATTCTTAAAATATGCTCTACCATATATAGTAATTCTCAAAGAAGAGGCTTGAGGTGAGCATGAAATCAAAAATTGGTGTCCAAACTCTCCCCTAATTAATAAAACTTAAGAAACTGACTTAAGAAAATCCTCCCGATATTATATTCTGGAGAAAAATTAAGTGATCTTGCCTTTTGGTTGGCTATTAATTGGCTCAGACATATCTTTAGAAAATAAAATTATTTTTATCATATAATAAAAATTTTGAAGTCTACCTAGACCCTGAAAGAGGGAACTAAAGTAAAAGGTAGAGTTATTAGCAAATTAAAATTCACGAACATCCAAATCATTTCTAAAAGACAATCTAAACAACCTTGACAAAAATAGTGAGAGTGCCCAGACACATTTGGAACGATCCTTTCAGTTGCTTGATTATCAAAGAGTTTTACCCCAATCAATGGGTAGTATTTAAAAAATATTATGCTACATAAAAACATAATGACCCATTTGTAAATTGGGAAACAAGCGACAAAAAATGATGACATCAACTAAACTTCACCAAATGACATAAAATTGATTCTCAACCTTCACACAAACTAAATGAAAAATATGGAAAAAAAAATTAATCTCCTTGGGAAGATTTAAGCTTGACAAAAGTTAAGAATTCAAAACAAATCAGTCAACTCTATGTATTTTTCTACACATAGTTCTCTGTTATTTGATGTAAGACCTTCCCAACATTGGCTTTCCTTTAGCTTTTCCTATGGGATAAGATATAAGTCTCTAGCATTCCTACCTACGACAGACATATTCACATCTTTAAAAAGTAGCATAAGACATCCTTAAATGGTTTATTTCATCTACTTATCCCTAACTATTCAAAATAAAGACCTTCATGATAAAGAGCTTTGTTTTTCCAGTAGTTATTCCATTTGAGATAGGATGTAAGTCGTATAGCATTCCTTCTCAAAACTTACAGACATTGACATTTGACATCTCTAGGTTATAGTATAAGACCTCCTTAAATGGATTATGGCATCTACTTATCCCTAACTATTGAAAATGAAGACTTTCCAGATAAGGAGCTTTGGGTTTCCAGTAGTTATTCCTCTGAGATAAGATGTAAGTCATATAACATTCCTTCTCAAAACTGACTGAAATTGTAGTATAAGACCACCTTAAATGGATTGTGGCATCTACTTATCCCTAACTATTGGAAATAAAGACCTTCCTAATAAGGAGCTTTGGTTTTCCAGTAGTTATTCCTTTGAGATAGGATGTAAGTTGTATAGCATTCCTTCTCAAAATTGATAGAAATTGACATTTGACATCTTTAGATTTTAGTATAAGACCTACTTAAATGGATTATGGCATCTAATTATCCCTAACTATTGGAAATAAAGATTTTCCTGATAAGGAGCTTTCATTTTCCAATAGTTATTCCTTTGATACAGGATGTAAGTCGTATAGAATTCCTTCTCAATATTGACCGACATTGACATTTGACATCTCTAGGTTGTAGTATAATGCCTCCTTAAAAAGATTATAGATTCTACTTATCCTTTAATATTGCAAATAAAGACTGTCCTGATAAGGAGCTTTGGCTTTCCAGTAGTTATTTCTTTGAGATAGGATGTAAGTCGTATAGCATTCCTTCTCAAAATTGACAGACATTGACATTTGACATCTCTAGGTGGTAGTATAATACCTTCTTTTGACATCTACTCTTCTAACTATTGGATATAAGACCTTCCTGATAAGGAGCTTTGGCTTTCCAGTATTTATTCCTTTGAGATAGGATATAAGTCGTATTGCATTCCTTCTAAAAATTGACATATCAACATCTAACATTTCTGAGAGATGGTATGGTATCCATTCTCTCCCTAGCTTTAGGAGACATGATATTCCTTTAGCTCTTTCTTTGAGAAAGGATATAAATCATATAGCATTCCTTCTCAAAATCGACATATAGACATCTGACATTTTTGAGGAATTGTATGGTATCCATTCTCTCCCTAGCTATAGGAAAGAAAGTATTACTTTAGCACTTTTTTGAGATAGGATGTAAGTCGTATATCATTCCTTCTCAAAATCGGCATATAGACATCTGACATTTCTGAGGAATGGAATGGTATCCATTCTCTCCCTAGCTATAGGAAACATGGTGTTTCCTTATCTCTCTCTTTTAGAAAGGATATAAGTCGTGTAGCATTCCTTATAAAAAATCAACATACTGACATTTGACACTTCTATGAAATATTATAAGACCTCTTTAGAAGGAACAAGACTTCCATCTTCTGACATAAACCTTTCTTGACATTGGATAGTTGTCTTATCACTCCTTTATACAATAATCATAAAGAAAGTATGAAATCCCATTTAATGGGATATGACATTATCGACAACTGACCATTACAGTCAATGCCAAAATGTGGAAATATTATTCCATACGGATTGGACACCGCATGCATCTTGCATGGGGTGTCCGATCCTGACCGTAAATCAGGTGATCTACGGTCAGGATGTATTTCGGTGGGCCTCACCTAATTTTGTTTTTTAAAAAAATGGAAATAATCATGACCGTAGATCACCGTGATCTACAGTCAGGATCGGACACCGCATGCAGAGATGCATGTGGTGTCCGCATGCAATAATTTCTCCAATATGTGTGGCATACTCATCGAGTATCCCACACATATTAGGGGCCCATTTGTTGACCTCACTTTTAGTGAAGGTCTTAAAATTACATCCATAGACCAAACTCAACTTGAGGAATCTTATGGCTTAAGATTCTCACACACATTTAAAAGACCTAAAATGATCATTGTGATCATTGAGATAAAGTTTCTACCAACATTGACTTCCTTAGACATACATAGGGTTATTAAAACCTTAAAAATTGAAATAACCCTCAAAGCACTTTTTTTGGAGCTTAACAATGACAACACTCTTAATAATCAGATCGGTGGTGGAAAACCCTAATCTGGTCAAATTTTGACTTAATGGTCACCATAATGATCATAAACTCAACATTAACACTTAATTACCCCAATTGATCAACTTTGACCCAAACAGTCAATTTTCGCCAAACTAGTCAATTTTGATCAAACTGGTCAACTTTGATCAATTTGGACTAGTGAATCAGTCCAAACCCTGAAATGGTCAAATTGGAACCTTTGATCATTTCAAAACACCAAAATGATTAAAATGGACCATTTGGTCCACTACAGACACCATCGACCAACTATTGATCAAAATGACTAAAGTGAACCTCCATGGTCACCACTTTGACCATTTGATCATTCATAGACCCAAATGACCACCATATGGTCAAGACAACACCATATGGTCAATTTGACCATTCTGGTCAACTTTGGTCAACCTTGGTCAGTGTGGTCAGTTCCAAGCCATACCCCATAGACCCCATGACTAACCTAGCCATTACAATGTTAGAAAAGTCATATTGGTCAACTTTACAGATAAATGAGTCAACTATGGTCAAAATATTTAATTTTGAACCAAATTGGTGGAATTGGTCAAATGGTCAACACCCAAAATCATTATGACCAATTTATAGGTTAATTTTCTATATTTTTAATTAATTACATAATTAAATAAGAATGGATTTATGTCCATTTAACCCTAAATTAAATGACATCACATATGACATCTAAAATCCATAAACAATTTTCCAAATTAAATTGAATACATGAAGGGTTATCTAATAGGTCGTTCATGACCCATAAGTCCTATTATAACCCATGACACATCATCCTTGACAAAAGACAAAATTTCATTATGAGGTAATCATGAAGGCAGGAGCTTATGTATCATCTCTTCATGAATGATGGAATGAAAGTGTGGTAATCTCATCTTACACGTCCATCATCCTCCAATGACAAAGAGACTAGTACCAACCTCATTTTCTCATGATTAAGGTAATCATGAGCTTAACATAATGAGGGATGATGAGAAAGGGTATGTGACTTCCCTTCCTCAACATCATTAAATGACTCACAAAATGTACATGGTGAAGGTTCTATCAGACGGGCTAAGTTGCCATTCACCAACACCCAAAATTGCCAATTGGAGGGAGCCAAAATGGGATTCTAAATTCTAACCTAAATGAAAACCATAAGGATATTTGATCAAAAACCTTATCTACATTAGGTTTAACTTAACATTAGGTTTAACTCAAATCAAACCTAATTAGGTCTAAACCACATTTAGACCTAATTAAACCCTAGTTAAACCTTAACTACATTAGGTTTAACTTAACAAACCCTAATTAGGCCTAAACCACATTTAGACTTAATTAAACCCTAGTTAGACCTTACCTACATTAGGTTAAACTCAGCAAATCTTAATTAGTTCTAACCCTTATTAGACCTAATTATTCAATTAAACCTTACCTAAATTAGGTTTAATTAATCCTAAACCAAATTAGACTTAATCCATATTAAGTCTAATTAATCAATTAAAATTTACCCAAATTAGGTTTAATTAATCTTTAAACCCAAATAGACTTAACTCATATTAAGTCTAATTAATCAATTAAGCCTTACCAAAATTAGGTTTAATTAACACTAAACCCAATTACACTTAATCCATATTAAGTCTAATTAATTAATTAAGCCTTACCCAAATTAGATTTAATTAATCTTTAAACCCAATTAGACTTAACCCATATTAAATCTAATTAATCAATTAAACCTTACCCAAATTAGGTTTAATTAACATTAAACCCAATTAGACTTAATCCATATTAAGTCTAATAAATCAATTAAACCTTACCTAAATTAGGTTTAATTAATCTTTAAACCCAATTAGACTTAACTGATATTACTCTAAATTAATCAATTAAACCTTACCAAAATTAGGTTTAATTAACCTTAAACCCAATTAGACTTAACAAGTATTAAGTCTAATTAATCAACTAAACCTTACCCAAATTAGGTTTAATTAACCTTAAACCCAATTAGACTTTACCCATATTAAGCCTAAATGTTCAATTAAACCTTACCCAAATTACGTTTAATTAACCTTAAACCCATTTTGACTCAACCCATATTAAGTCTAATTAATCAATTAAACCTTAACAAAATTAAGTTGAATTAACCTTAAATTCAATTAAACTTAACCCATATTAAGTCTAATTAATCATTTAAACCTTACCAAAATTAGGTTTAATTAACATTAAAATTAGACTTAATCAATATTAATTCTAATTAATCAATTAAACCTTACCCAAATTAGGTTTAATTAACCTTAAACCTAATTAGACTTAACCCATATTAAGTCTAATTAATCAATTAAACCTTACCAAAATTAGCTTTAATTAACGTTAAACCCATTTAAACTTAACTCATATTAAGTCTAGTTGATCAATTAAACCTTACCCAAATTAGTTTTAATTAACCTTAAACCAAATTAGACTTAACCCATATTAAGTCTAATTAATCAATTAAACCTTATCAAAGTTAGGTTTAATTAACATTAAACGCAATTAGACATAATCTATATTAAGTCTAATTAATCAATTAAACCTTACCCAAATTAGTTTTAATTAAACCTTTATTAGGTTTAATCAATCCAAAGAAAACCTAATTTGAGTTCAACCTAACTTGAACTCAAGTTGACCCAAACATTAGGTTCAACCCACATTGAACTTAACTTAACCAAAACCTAATTTGAGTTCAACCTAACTTGAACTCAAGTTAACTTAAACATTAGGTTCAACCCACATTGAACCTAACTTAATCAAAACTTAACTTAGGTTTAACCTAACTTTAACTCAAGTTAACTTAATCATTAGGTTTAACCCAAATTGAACCTAATTTAACCAAAACTTAACTTGAGTTTAACCTAACTTGAACTCAAGTTAACCCAAACAATACGTTCAACCTAACATGAACCGAAATCAACTTCAAACTTAAGTTCAACCCATATTGGACTTAAGTCAAACCTATAACTTAGGTTTTATCTAACCTGAATCTAAGTCAACCAAACTCTAGGTTCAACATATATTGAACCTAAATCAAACCAAAAACTTTGGTTCAATTCAAATTGAACTTAGGTCAACATAAACTTTAGGTCCAATCAAAATTAAACCTAACTCAACTAAACCCTTAAGTCTTAATTACATTAGACTTAAGTCAATTCAATCCTTAGGTTTAACCTATATTGAACCTAAATACCGTAAGTCCTAACTACTTTGGACTTAAATTCAACCCTTAAGTTCTACCTATATTGAACCTAAAACATCTTAAGTCCTAATTACATTGGACTTAAACCATTTCCAACTCTTAGTTTCTACCTACATTGAACCTAAATACCTTAAGTCCTAACTACATTGGACTTAAAACCAATCCAACTCTTAGGTTCTACCTACATTGAACCAAAATACCTTAAGTCCTAACTATATTGGACTTAAAACCAATTCAACCCCTAGCTTCTACCTACATTGAACCTAAAACATCTTAAGTCCTATATACATTGGACTTAAACCATTTCCACTTTTTAGGTTCTACCTATATTGAATCTAGTTCTTCTTAAGTCCTATCCACGTTGGACTTAAGACTCTAGGTTCTACCTACATTGAACCTGAATAATCTTCAGTTTCACCAACATTAAACATAAATTTTAGGGTTCAATTAAACTCTCTCAGGTCTAATTGACATATGACCTAAAAAAAATGGCATCATAAAAATCTAATTCACCAACATAAATGACCTAAAATTCATCTTAGAAGACAATAAAACACAACTTAAACATATGTGTTTAGATTTACGAAGTTTTATTGGATGACGCAATCTCTGGTTGTTGACAAGAATCTTCTGGTCCTGGTTTAAACACCTTTTGGACTAAGTAAATTTGAATACTTCACGGCCCTGGGATGACGGAGCCATAGACATCTTGACCGAGTCATTTAAAAATTGTTCATCCAATTAAATGACCAACTAAAATTGATAAATATGACCACATGGTTTTATGTTAATCATGTTCTCTTTTGCAGGTTTATTGAAGACATGAAAACAAAATTTCCCTCTAGATCTCCTTTGCATGTTATAAGGTGTGCTAACTTTGTTTTGCAGGATGACATTCAAAAGCAGAATTTCAAGACAACAAAATCAGATAAAAACATACAAAGCAAAATAAAATGACATAAAAAAAAAATGATAAAACATGACAAAAACATAAACATAAACAAAATGATATGACATGACAGAAACAAAATAAAACAAAAACAAAATGACATGACATGACAAGAACAAAACAAAACTTTTAGGGTAGAATCAAATTCTTAGAAATCTATCACCCTAGGAATAAAATATTTGATGTTTCTTTCCTTAATCTTGACATTTTAGAAGAATCAGTGTAATCAAGAGTTTTCTTAGGTAAATCTAGAATTGCCTAAAATGTAATTAACTATAGGAGCTTGCTCCTATATGAAAATTAAGAATTCATAATAGGTAATCAACCTGAATCTCTGGTTATCAGACCATTTATGTTGTTATCCTTATATGACATTTTGACATTCTAGAGTCTTCTCTATAAGTTTAGCACCCAACATTTCTCTTGTTTTCTATCATTTTCCCTTTCCCTTTCTCCTACTTCCTTTAATACTTGATGATCTTTTACTTGATCCAAAAGATTAAGGTAAATTAAAAAAATAGGGCAATAAGATAGATAAATAGAGTGGCGACTCCAACGTCCTTATCAATAATAGACACGACGACATGAGGGAACAAACGAGAATTGGCGGAGACCGCAAATGAAGAGCTCCGATCGCCACCAGTTGGGCCATCAAATATTGCAACAAATTAACTTTTGAGATTAGGGTAATCTTATGAGAAAACATGTAATGTCTAAGATTTTGGAAGGTGAAAATTGACACTAGACAATGCTTCTTAATAAGAGGATACCTTTTCTCCATCGGTAATAGACGACGACTCAAGTAGTAGAGTGTGTTTTCTTTACCCTCATCATTGACTTGAGCTAAGAGTGCTCCAAGAGAATCATCTAAGGCTGCGATATAAAGTATCAATGATTTTCTCAGGATAGGGGCTAACAAAACAGGAGGTGTCATTAAGTATTGCTTAATGTCCTCAAAGACCAGCTGGCATTTCTCTTCCCAAATGAATTTGACATCATTTTTAATTAATGCCGAGAAGGGATGACACCTACCTGAGGGATTAGAAATAAAGCGTCTCAGATATGCCAACTTCCCTTGCAAGGAATGTAGTTGTTTCAAGGTTTTGGGAGGAGGCATTTCCAAGATAGCTTTAATCCTATCCGGGTTGATCTCGATCCCCCGAAGACAGACAACGAATCCTAGAAATTTCTCAAAGGTAACGCCAAAAGAGCACTTTAAGGGATTCATCTTAAGGTCATATCGTCGTAACTATTCAAACACAATCCTCAAATCATACAAATAGTCTATTTTTCATTTACTTTTGATGACCAAATTATCCATGTAGCATTCCACTTGGTTGTCAATGAGGTCGTCAAAGATCTTTGCCATAGCTTGTTGGTATGTCGCTCCGGAATTCTTCTACCTAAACAACATCACTGTGTAGGAAAAAATTCCAAACAGTGTTCTGAATGTTATAAGTGTTGTGTCCTCAGGAGATATCTTGATTTGATTGTATCCCGGCGATCTTTCTATGAAGGAGAAAATTTCATGTATCAAAGTGATATCCACCATCATTTCTGGTATTGTCAATAGAAATTCATCCTTCGGACATGCTTTGTTCAAATCTCTGAAGTTGACACAAACATGTATTTGTCCATTTTTCTTCTTAATTGGCACAATGTTAGCTAATCATGTGGGGTATTGCTCTTCTCTTACAAAGTTAGCGTCTATTAACCTCTTCACCTCGGTAATGACTTGCTGCTCTATCTCTAGGTGCATTCTTCTTGGAACTTTTTAACTGGGGTCATATCTTTTTCCACCCTGAGTTTATGAATCACCACCTCTGCTGACAGTCCTAACATTTCATTATAACTCCATGCGAAGAAGTCTTTAAATTTTGTTAATAGTTTGATTAATTTTAAAGATTCTTCATCGTTGAGTAGAGAACCTATAAATGTAGTTCGGGGTTGCTCCTCTATCCCGAGGATAATTTCCTTCAATTCATCAATAGTTGGTTTAATTTCCTCTTCAAATTATGGTAGAGCATCTTGTATTAGCTGATCAGTAGAGTCATCCTCCACATCAAGGCAATCCTCTTCCAATTTGCTAGTAATAACCATGCAAAATTCTTAATCATCGACTAGTCCTACTATACAAAATCCGAGACCCTCTTTCAAGTAGGGTTTTACTTTTACTATTTCATGATTTTTTAAAAATTTATAAATTATCTTTTGGCATTTCTTTTGGTGAATGTCCTTGTTGAGTTAACTTTTGTACATAAGGCGAAAAGTAACCAAAAGGTAATTTCATTAATTCATTAGGATCCTCATCCAAATTTACATGATTTTCAAGATTAGTAGAAGTAGAAGCACGATAAAACTTAATCGGCTTCAAAAGAATACTATAGACTTCCTTGACCTCTAAACTCTTGACTTTTTGAGGAAGAATCAAAGTAAGGGTCACGACATTCACATAGTGGTTTATCGGATCGTACATCATCTCATATTCACTTTTCTCTGTGTCTTCCAAGGATATCTTGTATTGAGGTTTCTTCTGTTTTTTCATCCATATTTCATCTTCAAAATTTTCTTCATCATCAATGTTGATGATCGGCCTAGTCCATTCAACAATTAAATTGGTTCTTGCTCGTCCACGTCCCCGACCTCGACCTTGGGTGTGTGAACTAAAAGAACCCCCACCAACTTGTCACACAAGAGTGGTGGAAGATTGCTGAAGCTGAGTTGAATGGCCTTGCCATTGTAGTTCTTATGAATCTTTACTTTTATCAGTCACAATTTAATGAGAGAAGACGGTTTTCTTCTGAGGCGCGTAGTAGGTGCCATCTCCATGAATCCTAACTTCATGAACTGAAAATGGTTGTATATATCCTTTGATGCAATGTTCTTATCCTTCCTTGTAGTACTTAACGGCTTGGTGTAGAGACGACGGAACCATGTTGTGTTCATGAATCCATGGTTGAGCCAGTAGAGCATTAAAAGAGGTCACAACGTAAATTTTGTGAAACTTAGCCATTGTTACTAGTTCTCCAACTTTTATAAGTAATGTAATTGATCCAAGGGCTCTCTCTCCCTTTTGGTTGAATCTGCTTAGCATCATTTTATCGGCAGTAAGCTCCTAAGATTCAATGTCCAATTAGGCCAATGTCCGTGGGCTCATCAAGTTGAGGGATGCTCCAAGATCTACTAAAACTC
Organism: Phalaenopsis hybrid cultivar; assembly: GCA_002079205.1. Taxonomy (NCBI): domain Eukaryota; kingdom Viridiplantae; phylum Streptophyta; class Magnoliopsida; order Asparagales; family Orchidaceae; genus Phalaenopsis; species Phalaenopsis hybrid cultivar. The sequence continues at coordinate 637,053 of JXCR01140119.1, read as the reverse complement.
TGAACAACACAAATCTGTTGATGTTAACAAAGATATAGAGTGGACGGTTATGGTCGGTGGTACCGAGCAACAAGTCTTCATCTGTGAAGGTTACCCTAGACTATTCTTTCAATGAGTAAACTTCATCTGAGGATGTGCGAGCCAACTGGGCTAAGCAAATCTCTGGGTCAAGCAAAGCTTTAACCAAAGAATCTCTCATTTCTTTTGACAGGATTAGAGTATCGTAGATGCTTAATTTGGTCGATAACTTCCTAAGATGAGCTAGCATATTGTAATCTACTTTGTATGATCCTCCGATCCTTACTTTATTATGTGGTTCTTCCACTGGTGGAGGTGAAGGTAGATCTTCTTGAGTTACTATTTGCTTTCCTTTATCTGTTAGAGCTATTCTCGGGGTAATACTTTCTCGCTCCTTAAGTTCACTTCTGTAAATTCTTCTTCTTGAGATATCATTGTCCAATCTTTTAGTGTTTCTTCTTTGTGTGAAAGATTTAATTTGATGGAAAGTGGAGCACCATGGTGCACGAGGATTAGTTCCTCACTCCCGGCACTGTCGTAATTGGTATTGTCAATGTCTTCTTTAGTCTTGTTAATGAGTTCATCAGACCCAAGTACGATGTGAGGATCATTTTGAGAATCGAGATCAAATCTAGATTAGTCATAATCGATTACGTTATCACAAGAAATAATTAAAACATAGCTGAAATCATAATCATTATATTCATAAGATCCCAGAGGGACAAAAAGATATTCATACAAAGTCAAGGGTTTGAGGATTTTCTTCCCCGAATCCCAAATAACTAATCTAACAGAGGCAGCCCCTATCCTACCCCCCACGCTATCAGTCTTCGTGGTGTCCTTCTTCTTCTTCTTCTTCTTCTTCTTCTTCTTTGACGATGATGGATCTTCGGGTGAAACCTTCATCTCGGGCTAGGCAGGTTGAAGACTTTAAATGGAAGATTGCCTTTATGTGTTCTGGATTTGATTCAATATTTTCTTGGATGACTTGCTCTAGACTGTAATCCATCCATCTTTTCTAGTATATGGGTCAAGCAGAGAGATTGGCTCAGCCGAAATCATATTTATGGAACCTTTTTCAGGTTCATTTAAAGATTCTTTTAGGATCGTTATATTTTCTTCTTTAAGATTCTTGTCGAGACAATGCTTGAAGATAAAACATTCCTATATAGTGTTTCCAAGCAATCTGTGATACGGGCAATAATTTGGTTGATCCTTCTTGTCAACCTCTTCGGGTTTCTTTTGATTTGGTAATCTGAATTTAGGTTTTCTCATCAGATTTCTGAACATTTTGGGTACGGCTTTATCTTTAAAGGAATATGCCACTTTCCTACATTCCATAATGGACATTTTCTTGTTCTTTGTTCTGTATGATCCTCCTTGAGGCAGTTACTGGCTAGACTTGCCATATTGTTGTGTTTGTTGTTGAGCATGCTGTGATGATGATTGACGAGAATTTTTTGCATGTATCTTCATCGGTTGCTTTTGTTTGTCAACTTTTGGCACTTTTCTGGACTTCTTTTCAAATACTCGGGGTCATCTTGGACTTCTCAGACTTCTCAGACTTCTCATGAGAATCCATATGTTTGACTTCTTCTTGAAGATTGCTAGTTTTCTTGAGTAGCTTCTTGAAGGATTTAATGGTGAGTCCCTTGAGCATGAAAGCTACTGGCCCATGGATGCGCTTGAGTAAGATCTCAATCATGTGATGTACCTGTAGCTGAGTTTCACATTTAATGCTAAGGTTTCTCCACCTCAAAATGTAGTCCACTAAAGTCTCATTGGGCTTCTGCTTCTATATTATAAGATCTCCGATAGAAACATCATGTTGCGCTCCGACAAATCACTTCACAAATAATTGTTCTAATTTGGCGAACGTCTTAACTGATCTGTTGGGTAGTTCAACGTACCAATCAAAAGTAATCCCTGGCAGGCTGCTGTCAAACTATCGAAAGAGCAAAGCTTTATTTCCTCTTGTATTTCCACAACTGGCTCAAAAATGTGCTATATGCTTCCCAGTATTTCCATTCCCATCAAATATCTTAATGTTTGGGAACACATTGAACTCCTACGGGTAAGGTCTACCCTTCAAAATCAATGCACCACCCTTTGATTAGGTTAAGGCCTCCCGAACTTGCTCGACCATTTGCTTAAATTCCTTTTTTGGCATGGTGCTTAATGGAAAATCTTTCATTTGTTGCTCATCTCTATATGCTAAGGCTACTTCCTTCATTTCATATGTGATGTGTATAATCTTCGGCTAATTGACTTTTGGAGAGACTAAATGTGGTGGTTGAGATTATCCCTGAACTATGGCCATGGTGGTCATGGCAGCAGTCATCTTTTCCATGCTTTTCTCCATTTGGATGATTTGCTCATCCATTAGGAAAACATCCCTATGCAGCTCATCTACGACATTCTCTTTGACGAGAGGTTGAGCGTCACGCGCAGATGCAGGGACACTAGTCTTGATGACATGGATATCCATGAAATCTTTCTCGAGGTAATCATTAATGTTAGAATCTTCATCATCATCAATGGAAACTCCATGTTCTCGGGCTAACTTAGAAATCTCGACCCTGAGCTTTTTGACCTTTCATTCAATTATCAATTCTTGTAACATCTTGAGATCTGGAGGACTTGGATGGATATCCTCCACTTGTTTTATCATTTTAAGGAAAAATATAATGAAAACTACTCAGATTTCATGGAGAAAACACAACAACAATTAATTTTAAGAGCACAAAAGATGTAAAAACACCGGAAGTTTAAATTTAAAGCAAATGTAGTCACAAATATTAAAACTTATCTGAAATTTCTCTCCACTAAACTCTTGAAGTTCCTTTAAATCTCTTCCTTTCTCTTACAATCCTCCCTAAGTCTGGTCGCCCAACCCTAGAGGGTTAAAATCTCTTTACCTCACTAATAAACTACAATTTATTCTTACTTAGAACTATCTAGTCACTTTCTCTTTCACTAGGAATGTGAAAAGTGAGAAGAAGCCCTAAATAAAATCCTAAAACTCCTTACCTTCTACTCTCTAAAAGTATCCTAAGTTTTTTATATCTCTATCCCTCTCTCTATCTATAATCTAACCTAACCACTTTCGATTCAATTGAAGCCCCCTTTTATAGTTTCCCAAAAGGTGCTTTGGTGTCTCTTCAAAATGTGTCCACATTCAACGCATCTTCCAAGAGTTACCTCTTTTCAAGAGCCATTTCAATATATTGTTTTGCCCATTAACTATAATCCACGTTTTCACCAAGAGTTGCATCAAAAGCCCCTTCAATCTTTGTCCAAAATTCCTTGAATTTTTATAATAACTACCTTTGGCGCGTAAGCACGTGGTCTTTGGCGCTTTGACACGACCTTCTCTGTTTCTCTGCGCTTAAGCAGTTGTCTTGGGCGCTTAGGCGCCACAATTCATTTTCGCACCTCTTCATTTTTGCTCCAAATTTTATACTTTTTCACTCATTTCACCATATTTCATCCATTCAATTGTACCTAAAATAAAAACACACAAATACCTTCCATTAAAGGTAATATCCTCTAAAATAGGTATAAAAATGTGTACATAAATCCTTAATATTTTAGGTGTATCAAAATCCCCCTTTCTTTTCATAAACAAAAGGATAAAAGAATATTCGAAAAAATTGAGTTTGTTTAAGCGTGTTCAAATGAGTTTCTTTAAGATATTCTTAAATATTTTTTCTAGAAATATAGTAGTCCAATTTAGAAAAAAATTATAGTAAAAGAGACCAACTTAGAGTTTAGAAATGTTAATGTGAAGAAGTTTGAAAATATATGTTCTTATCTAGTTCAGAGATTCTTGTAGATTTACCAAATATAGGGTTTAGGCATTCAATTTCCCACACTTAACATTTTTATTAACAATAATTATTCTTACTGTATTATATCCTTAAGCTTAAGAGTTTCTCAAGTTTTATACTTTAAAAAAATCAGATGTGGAAACAAGTTTTGATTAGGCACTAATCCTCAAGCTTCTCCTCCCTAATTCAATTTTACTTTTCTTCTCTTCTTTTTTTTTTCTTTCCTTTTCCTTTTTCTTTCAGGATCTTTTTAATCCTTACTTTTTTTTAAATGAGGACTACTTTATGAGGACAGGCCTTTAATGGTTTTGAATTCTACTCTTCCTTTCTTAAAGCAAAGGTTTGATATATATCATTTACTTAAAAATTATTTTTAATAAAATAAAGTTAAATATTGAAAATAAAAGTCTAATCCTTCTACAATTTTTAAAAATACAACTTCTTCTACTAAAGATAGTTACACACACTAAAAATTTTTAACTTTAAATTTTTCTTCATCACTATAGTTTTCAACTAAATTTTATTACTCATCTATATATTCAAAATTTTACTTCCCTAATATAACTTCACACACATAATCTTTTTTTTCCAATCAAAGTTAAATTTATTTGTAGCACATTTGAGAACAAATAAAATTTATGTTTTGAAAATTGTTCTTTATCCCCCAACTTCAATATTTAGTAAGATAAAACATTTTAGCATAATATTGTTAACCTCATTTTTGGTTGAGGTTTAGTTTCCTCCTTAGTAGCCTACGGTCTAGCCATAAGGCTTTCCCGTTGACTATTTGTAGAGGACTAGTAAAGAACCCTCACCATTAGAAACTCTAAACTCTTCTTTGCCCCACACACACACACACACACTTGATACCCCCCACTTCCAATCAAAACCTCAGGCTTAAGTGAAATATGCTTAGTTGGTCCCTTAAACTTTTGGGAAACTCATGTAGATGGTCTCCTAAGCCACTAGCGCTAGGCTAGGGCTTAGCTAAGACCAGTACATAAAGGACCCAAAGTAAAGAATTCTTTTGGTTGATGGCTCAAGTAGGGCTATTGTGTGGTTGAGAACCCCAATCCTACCACAATACCGAATTTAGCCATTTGTCACCAAAATCTACCTAAATTACCAAACTACCCTTGAAACCTCAATTTTAACCAAAATTTCCAAAATTTCCCAAAATACCCAACTTTGTTCAAAAATCATTTCAAACCATTTGAAACCATCCAAATTGTCCAAAACACCCTAAAATTTTCAAAAATACCAAAATACCGCTGCTGACCCAAACTATCCCAAGGCCTTTAAAATCATTTAAAATTACCCCAAAACAAATTTGGACCATTCCATTGAGCCCGATTTAACCAATTTTGACCAAAATCCCCACATTTCCCTTAAGGGCCCAATTACCCTAATTCACCCCCAATGTCCGTCAATTGAATCCCAATTTTCCCCAAATTCAATTCTAAGCTCAAATTGATCATGAATAAAATTTATTGAAACTAAATACAATCCCAATTGAATCCAATTTCAAGTCTAATTTAAATCTTAATCCCAATATCCCTAATATGACCCAAACCCAAAATTTCACCAAATTAAACCCCAAAACCTATCCAATTGCCCCAATTTTTAATCCTAAACTCTTTACAAGACTCTCCCACATCAAAGTGATCCTTCAATTGGCCTTGTTCAAGCCCCAATTTCACTCAAATTTAATTTGGACCAAAACTCCCAATTTTAAACTCTAAATTCCACCAAATTGAACTTCATAACCCCAAAATTTCCACTCAATTGATATTCAAAACTCTTCATGACAATCTCTTGGGCCAATTTGAACTATCAATTGGGTCTAACCAAAGCCCTAGGCCAATCTAAATCTAAGACTAACCCAAATTGAAAAAAGTTGGCCATGAGCCAAAATCTATCAAATCGAGCTTACAAATAAACTCAAAATCACTCAATTCTTTTTTTAAACTCCTGGTGACAATCATTTACACCATTTTGATCAATCAATTCAGCTCAATACCATGACTAGCTCGACCCAAGCTCAACTTCAAGCCAAAATTTCCAAAATTGAACCCATGCACCAAAGTTGACTAAAGCAAACCAAATTGTTCAAACCAAACCCAATACAACCACTATTTGGACTCTAGTGACTATGTTAGACCCACCTAGCCCACCCTATATGAGCTATGGACCAATGGTCCTTTGATTTAAGGGATCTCCTCCTATATTTGTCTTAATTCAAGATACACTTCCCATCAACCTTAACCATTTAGAGTTAATCATCATTAACCCTCTCTTAGCTCACTTGACTCCTCTGGCCACCACCACTTCCCTGTCAGTAGGCCTAAAGGCCAGAAAACCCCAAATTGAGAGAGCCTTCTCACCCAAATACACTCAATGTAACCCATCCAATGTGGTTCATTCCAATTGGTCTTTGGCACTCTTCAGCCCTCTACATAGGCAGCCAAGTGCATCTAAATTGAAGCTTTGAGCTCCACCGCTTCCATGGTTATTTAAACCCATGGCTAAAGGGGAGGATAACCAAAAACTAAACAAAACTCTACCAAAATCTCAGCAGACCTCCTTGCAACCTAGAGAAACTCATCCCCACCAATCTCCAGCCCTAATTTCCTCTATCTGAGTTCAATTTTTAATATGAAAACTAGGATAATTTAGGCCACATTTCTCTACACCTCCACAATCCACCAAACTCCAATTAATTGTGCCCACAACAACCCCAGACTGAGAGGAGTTGATTCCCAACAAAAGCCTTATCACAAAAAGCCTCTAACTTAGCTCAAGACCAACACCAAAAAACCACTTTGATCAAAATCATATCAAAGCAATTCACTATAGCCTAGAAACTCCTTTAGAGTCTCGTTGAACTCTTTTAAGCTTCTCCAACCATCTTCTTGAGGTTACACCTTTCAAAAAAAGGTATTAAACACTTCCCTCCATTTGAGATTAATTTTGTTTTCCATGAAAATATACTGTATTTCATGATCAATCAACAATATAGATAGGTTCATCTTGCATAGATGAAGGAGTAGGAACAAACCCCATGTGATTTGGTTGAGTATCAAGAGAGATCTTAAGGTTTGAAGTTGAACAGCTGACAGGTTAGGTTAATAGAGGAAGATGATTGAGGATCTTCCGATTGAGCGTGTATCTGATGGATGGACTAGATGGCACCAGACAAACTATTGGTGCGTGAATAGTGAGCTGACAAGGCAGCTACATGGCTAGCGACACCAAATCAGATAGCGTCACATGTAAAGCTTGACGAGTTGTAGGCTAACGCTACAGTTGAGTCGGATAAGTAGAAAAATAGGCTTAAATGATTTAAATAAATGCCAAAACTTCAAAAATTCATAACTTTTAATAGAAAAATCATAACAATAAAATAAAAGACCCCCTTGCTCAGTGAATAGAGGAGAATAATGTGCATAAAAAAAATTATTTGGTGAGTACCTAAATTTTAATTAATTAAATATCCTCTGAGGTATTTTAATTTTAAGTGATTAAATATTATTTATCAAAACTTGAAACTTTGGGGGTTCATCCCTCTTGGCAGAGAGGATGTTCTCTGATTTTTATAAGGCCCTAGAGCTTCTCTGTACATGTAACCCTAATTTTAAAGCTTGGATGACTATTTTAGCTTAAAATAATTACATAAATTAAAATATCACTTAGAATACTATGTGATGAATTTTAGTAGGTTCCCTATGGTCAGAGGAGCTTAGGAAAAATATCATCATGGTTTAGATAATTTTGTATGTTTCTAAAGTTAGTTAAATGCATATAGCTTGTATTAAACTATTTAAATTGAAAATTATTCAAAAATTAATAATATCAATTTCACATTGTGTAGAAAAATCATGTTGACCCACTATAAAAATTTGAACTATTATTTGATTAAGTTTAAGTACTAAAGTTGATTTTGTAAGAAAAATTGTCATTTTTGTTGAAAAATAATTATATTAAATTAAATATACTTAGAAAATTTATGAAAGTGGTTTCTTAGTTCTTTGTTATTAGGGGCACTTAGGATAAATAAAAATTATATAATATTTTGTTTTTAAGTTTTATTTTAAATTTAAGAAAGATTAAAAATACTTATAAATTGCAAAAAAAATGAAAATGGTTTAAAGTGTCCATCATTGTTTTCTGATCACTTAGGACTCTTTAGAATATTTTTCATAATTTTTATAAGTTCAAAATAAATTTTTAAAAGCTAAAAATGAATTTTCCTTAATTTCTGATTAAAATAATTATAATAAATAAATTGAAAAATCATAAAATTGCTAATTTTTTTCTCTGTGTTCTCTGGACTAAGAGAGATTTAATAAAAATATTAAAAATATTTTTGTAATTAAAACATATTTTCTTTTTAAAATAATGATTAAAATCATTAAATAATTATATTAATTAAATTATAATATGAAAAATAATAGAATTTTGTCTAAGTGTTCCTCTGACCTAGGTGAACCTATAATAATTCTCTCATGACCAAAAAAATCTTATGTTGATTAATTAAATAAATTAATAGTGGAAAAATTCTATTTTTGAATTAAAATAATTATATAAATTAAATAAAAGTCTAAAAGACCACATTCTTCTCCTCTGATATTTTAATTATCTCATGATTGAGTCTCTATGGAAATTTTTATGTCACTTAAGTTTCATTTGATAAGTTATAGGATAGGGAGCACTAGAGGGAAAGTGTTAATTTTAGGATTTTAAAGCCTTAATTAAACTTTAGGATTAAGCAAAGGGGAAATGGGTTATGTTGATTATAATAAATTCTCTTCGGTGTTTGAAAAATGAAGGCCTAAGAGGTAGAAACCAGTTTTCCATTCTTTTCATCACAAGGGTAAAATGGTAATTTTGATAGTTGTCATGATTTGGAAGATAATTCAATTAAGATGATCCTAAGGTATTGGGCTTAAGTTATGAAGATAGTAATTCACTCATTTAAAGCCCACCAATTGGTGATTAGACACTAACTTTGATATTAATGAGGATTGAAATCCCATTTCAATATTTAATTATCTTAAATTTACTTTGAAATTGAAATTGAGAGGGTTTGATAGTGCACTCGATTTGATATGTAAGAATTGTCTTAATTGGGATTAGAAAAGATGGACTTAATTAATCGATAAAAACTTTCAAACACTTAGGCCCTAGTTTAACTCCAAGCATTAAAATCCCTAACGTCCTTGAGGCACCCACTCATATAACTGTTAAATGAAATACTAAGTGACTATCTAGTTTCTCTAATTTTTGAAACATTAAAATGTCAAGGTTCACTGAGTAATGGTGTAATTTTTATTCAACTTCGGGATGATTAATAGAACAATATAATAAGTTCAAAATGAACTTAAGGCACTTCAAGGGATTTTAAAAGCGATTCAAGTTCATTCTCCAATCACCTTGAAATCTCTTGGATATTTTGAAGGAAAAATTCGACTTGCTATATTTTTCTCTAAAAAATCATTCACTAAGATCTTTCAGGACTCACTGAGTCAGGGTTTGAGGGTTCAAAAACTGCACCTTCATCTACTCTTGTCACTTATTTAAATTTCTGAAAAAATATATACATCTTGCAAAAGCTAATCTTTATGCGGGAATGCCGAAAAGATGACAAGTACACTTTTACAGTGTTATTTAATTTCTTTCGTTTTCTTTCTGCAACTTACCTTTGCTGCAAAATATTATAACTGCTTGGTTGTGCACTTTACTTTACTTGCAAAAATCAAAACAATCTTTTCAAAAATTAATCAACAATTTAAAAAATCTAAAACAAATTGTTTCAAAGGTAACCATAAATCCTTTAAATTGTCACTAAACTTAAAACGTCCTTTTGAATTTATAGGAGCCCCTCGGAGGAGGTAACCCACAGTTGCTAACAAGATTTACCTGATTTTAAAAAGTGTAATAACATGTTTAAGCAAAGTAAATTCAAAAGAAAATAGTGATACGTGAATGAACAAACTGTGAGATCCTAACCAGTGTCACTCTAATCAACTTTAATCAACCTATGATTGAATTTAAACTTGTCATTTAAACCTTTAAACCTTAGACTTTAGGATTGCTACTTCGTCGAGGAGCTTGGAGCTAACTCTGTGGGTAGCCTTCTACAACAACAATCACAACAGCATGAGGATCTACAATAACTCATCTTTCCTTAGAATTAAACAATAAGACATAGGATTTCAAGGTTGTCCGCCTAATGCGACATAAATCCTTAACTCATATTTAGGCCTTTGTATAGCTCAGCTATATAATTTAAGCCTAAATACATTTTAGGATTCTGAGGTTGTCATTCGTCAGGACTTAAAACCTCACATCTTCCAGGCTATTTGTGTGATCATCTCGCGCAAATGTAAGACCTAACTAATAAAATTGGTAGGATTTAACATTAAAGTATAATATCTTCTCCTATTCGATGCTAAAAAAAATGATAACTTGGGAGGTCATTGAGGTTCTCCTCAGGATCCATGACATCCCCTAGTTCCTCTTCCTTCGGATTCCAAAATAAAATGTTCTAAATTTTAGTCATTCCCATTTCACACCTCTTTTTATGATCTTTTGAAAATTCCTACCTTTTAAATCTCTTGAAGACAATATTCCCTGATCTAAGTTGAGAATTTTCTTAGGTGACTTTGGTTATCTAAGATGTAATTAACTATAGGCATTTGCCCTTATAGGAAACTTTAAGAACCCAACTTAATAAAAACTGTATTTAATCTTCATATTAAATAGGGGAACTTGTTAGTTAACATAAAAAATCATTTTTTGTAGACTAAAATGAATGTTATAAATTCANGGCAGCCCCTAGTTTTTCTTCCTTTGGATTCCAAAATAAAATGTTCCAATTTTGAGTCATTCCCATTTCACACCTCTGTGTCCGATCCTTGAAAATTCCTAGCCCTTGAAATTCTTGAAGATAATATTCCCTGATCTAAATAGAGAGTTTTCTTATGTAACTTCAATTATCTAAGATGTAATTAACTATAGAGGTTTGCCCTTAGAGGAAACTTTAAGAACCCATCTTAATATAAACCCTATTTAACTTTTTAAATTAAATAGAGGAACTTTTCAGTCAACATAAAAAATAGTTATTCACAGACTTAAACTGATGTCATAAATTTTTTAGTTTATTTAATCGAGCACCACCAGCAAGTAGTGTATCTATCCTTCGAGGTAGATATATTAATTGTGGTGTTGTGCTTGATCATTTAAATTATTGTAGATATGAGATTGATTTGGTCTTATATTTTTTCAAAAATTAAAATACTATTTTTTTCCAAATTAGATATAATTTTTTCAAACTAGAATATATATATATATATATATATTATAAAAAGGAGCTGCTCATGGCACCCTCCATGTTAGAATAAAAAGGGTTACAAAATGAGGGGAAAGATGGCACCCTTACAAAAAATCCTAAAGGTACCAAAACACAACATATCTTCACAACTAGAGTAAGGAAAAGAAGAAATCAAAAGGGAAAAAGGCCTCATAACAAAAAAAATAGGTGGGCCAGCAGGTAAAAAGAGATCCAATGAAGTCTTGAGCAAAGTAATTATCTTTTGAATGTGTTGGGGGCAGCAGTTCTGAAATGAGGGTCATCAATCAGATCTCTATGTAGCAGGAAGAGGAGTGGAGGAGGGGGAAGGCAGAGACAGTNTCTTCACAACTAGAGTAAGGAAAAGAAGAAATCAAAAGGGAAAAAGGCCTCATAACAAAAAAAATAGGTGGGTCAGCAGGTAAAAAGAGATCCAATGAAGTCTTGAGCAAAGCAATTATCTTTTGAATGTGTTGGGGGCAGCAGTTCTGAAATGAGGGACATCAATCAGATCTCTATGTAGCCGGAAGAGGAGTGGAGGAGGGGGAAGGCAGAGACAGCNGGTGACCGAACTCCGAAATTTTAATGGCCGACAGATTCTGGCTACTCCGTTGGGGAAAAGTTTCTCTCTCGATTATGATCAGGGAATCTTATCTTCATATATCGGTAATGAGTCCATTCCCTTATTGACTAGATTACCCTTTTTTGTTGACATCACCCATTTCTTTCTTGGGTAAGTTTAGTCAACTGTTTCAAACTTCAAGATCGTTGGTTCAATCACCTTTGAACAGAGAGGTTCTAGAGTTCATTAAGACTTTTATCTTTCTGTTGGGTTGGAGCCCTAATAGATGAGTTGGTGGACTAGTTACGACTGGGCGATGTGTGTTGTGAAGTCAATCCCTCATTGGGTCTTATACTTTACTTTTCTCTTCATATATTTTTGGGTTTGGTTTGCTACTTTGCAAATTAAACCAATTCATTGTGTTATTTTGTTTTTTAATCATTCCTATCTAATTAATTCAGTTCTCCCACTTTTAATTTACCTTAATAAATCTTAAAGTATTCACTAAATAAAATTAAATAAAAAAGTAAAAGACTTAATTTTTATTGTTCGCACTAGGATTACAAGGTATTGGCTGAATACTAACCCAAGAACTTTTTTTTGAAGCTGTTACAATGGCTTTCCTGACGCTCACTTTCTCCTGCCACTTGCCAACTAGTCGAGATGCTTGCAATGTCACCCCCACCATCAAGTTTGAAGCCGAATTCGATGAACTTGAAGTCGTACTTGGAGAGGCCCCGTTGGTTGTAATGAAAGTCACTGCTCAAGAAGTACAGGAGCCGTCTGTTGAATTCAACATGAATTGTCCTCAATACTTCCCTCCCTGTATGAAAGTAAAGACTGTTGCTACCCTGACACCTATCAAGTACGTTGTTCCCTCATCCGTAAAAGGAAAAGAAATTATGAGATACAATCAAAGGATTTGTCGTTCGCCATCTAGATTTAAAAATAGGTCTAGTTCAAAGTCTATATTATTAACTAGGACATAGATAAGGAATAGTAGTCGAAGGATTCAGAGGGCCTCTTAGAGTTGGAGCTCCCAAGAAGTTATCTATCGATGAGACTCATCACAAGGAGGAACTCGGATTGCTTAAGATTTCCCCGCTTCTGCGAGGGAGTAGGTTTCACCCATTAATGTGTACTAATGGGTATGAAAGTATTCAGAGGATTGATGCTACTTTACCAATACTTTGTTGTTATGATGAGGAGAAGAAGCGACCCACTCATATCACTAAGGTTCGTACAGTATTTTAGTGATTGGCTGTCAAAGAATGATGTTTAGTTGTTGAGCTACTGAAGTTGGTGGGATGTGTGGTATCCCCCCAAATGAAAATTTTTTTTTGAACAATGTTAGATCTTCCCTACAGTCTCAAGGTTCAGCTAAAATTTTGTCAGCTCACATTCATGTCAAATTTCATCTAGGAAGCTGAGTTAGTATTGCTGTCACTACCACCAATTTTGTTACCATTGCTGCTCCAAGGTTTGCAGAATGTCGACCAAAAAAGTAATTTATGGATCCGAGAATACTGCTAGTTTTTTTCTCATAAGAATGTTCCGGAGAAGGAAAATGTAAAGAAGTCACCCGGTGCTGTATTTGGTCTGCACCACAGAGAACATGCCTCTTCCCAACACACTAATGTCCCTATTTAGACACAATGTCTCAAGACATCGCTGTTGGAAAAGAAGGTATGGGTACTTAAGGTCATCATACCAGTGTAGTTTGATGAGCCTGCAGGGTATGATAGTGGAATGAAGCTAGACTCCATAGTATCAGGTGTCATTGCAGCCATTGCTACCAAGAGGATGTACAATGGGAGGATGTCTTGGAGAGTTATCTAGATCTCAATATAGTCAAAGAAAGAATACATGAAGAAAAAGTTGAAAAGCTCAGGGATGAGAATTTTGAGTTAGCTAAAGTACACAGAGTGGCTATGGATAATGAAGATTTTGATTTTAATGATTACCTCGATAAAGATTTTATGGATAGTAATGTCATCAAGACTAGAGCTGCTACTTCTGCGTGTAAAGCCCAACCACTTATGGGAGGGAACACCACTGATGATTTTTGTAGGGTCGTTTTGCTAAGAGATGAGCAGATCAACCAAATGGACAAAAGGATGGAGGAAATGTCTACCACCATGACCGTCATGACTATAATGCACAGACAATCACAATCGTAGTAAATGGCTTCGCTAGAGGGCCATCATTCTGAGATTATACACATTACCAATGAAAGGAGAGAAGTTGCTTCTGCCAACATAGATGACTAGCAAAAGAAAGATTTCACCCAGATTATAATGCCAAAACAAGATATCAAGCAGATGGTCGAGCAGCAAGTTCGAGAGATTTTAGCCCAATCTTTAGGTGGTGCATCAATTTCAAAGGGTAGACCTTACCCGAAGGAGTTCAATGTTGTGCCCTACCCTAAGGATTTTCTATCACTAAACTTTAAGACATTTGATGTGACCAAATATCCTCGCCAGCATATAGCACATTTTTGAGCTAGTTGTTTTAATGCCAAAGGTAGTAAAGCCTTGCTTTTCCATTAATTTTTTTTTGCAGCTTGTCAGTAATAACATTTGACTGGTATGATGAGTTGTCCAACATATCGGTAAAGACATTTATTGAGTTGGAGCACTTGTTCATGAAGAGATTTGATGGAGCACAACATCATGTTACTATTGCAGATCTCATAGTGGAAAGGCAAAAGCCTAACAAGACTTTGGTGCATTATATATTGAGGTGGAGAAACCTAAGCATGAAATACGAGCCTCAGCAACAGAAACAACATGAGACTGAGATTCTACTCAAAATAATTCCATCAAGTCCTTCAAGAAACTGCTAAGCAAGGCCAATAGTCAACAAAAAGAAGTCAAGCACATGAATTCCCGGGAAAATTCAGAGAGGTCCGGGACAACCAAGATATTCGAGAAAAAGTTTGGAACAGTAATGAAAATTGATAAAGGGAAGCAGTCAATGAGGATTCAGGTTGAGAATTCTCATTAGAGTTCCCAACAGTTATCACAACATATTCAACCTCGACAATAGTAGACACAGAAGTATGGCTAGTCAAGCCAGTAGTCATACTAGAGAGGGTTGTACTGGACAGATGGTAGATGGGCCCAACCTTTTCAAACGGGATGAATAGAGTGTATTCTTTCAAAGATGAAGCTATACTGAAGATGTTCAAAAGTTTATGAAGAAACCTAAGTTTAGATTGCTAGAGTCAAAGAAGCCAGAGGAAGGTGACAAGAAGGATCATCCCAATTTTTGCCCCTATCATAGGGTGTTGGGACACACAATAGGATTGGCTCGAGAAGAATCTTAAAGAATGAAATATAAGAATCCCACAGGAATATTTAAAAAACCCAATGAAGTTCTATAAATATAATTCCAGCCGAGCCAATCACTCTGATAGATCCACATTAAGATGAAGATGGATGGAGCAAAGTTTGGAGCAAATCATCCAAGATACTGAACCATATTCAGACCTCTTTAGCGCAGGGAGTCATACAGAGTCTATATTCTATCCAACCCAAGTTAGAAATTTTACCAGAGAAATCTCCACATCCAGAGAAGAAGAAGAATGTCATCATGAAGACTGGTAGCGTGGGGGTAGGATAGGGCCTGCCTCTGTTAGATTGGTTGTCTTGAATGCAGGGAAGAAAATCCTCGAACCCTTGACCATGTATGATTATCTCTTTTTCCCACCGAGGTCTTTAAAATATAATAATTATGATTTTGGCTACGTTCTAACTGTCTCTAATGATAACATAACTGAATTTGCACAATCTAACTCTGATCTCGATTCCCAATCCAAACTTCAAATCATGTTTAAGCCCGATAAACATGCCAATAAGAATGAAGAAAATATCGACAACACCGGTTATGATGGCACCGAGAGTGAGGAACTGTTCCTCGAGCACCAAAGTCTACCACTCGCCATCAACTTGGATTTCTTTGATGTAGAAGGAAACTGGAAGTCTTGCCAGCAAAATTGCAAGAAGAAGAAGAAGAGATCACAAAAATAAATCTATGAAGTGAGAAGGTATTACACTCAAGAACAATCCCAATGGATAAATGAAAACAAACAGTCACTTGAGAAGAGCTACCTCCACCTTTGCCAGAAGAAGAGACAAATAACCAAGTAAAGATTGAAGGATTGTATAAAGTGTATTATATAATGTGTTAGCTCATCTTAGTAGGTTATCGATCAAACTAAGCATCTGCAATGCTCTAGTCCTGTCAATGAAGATGAGAGAGTTTTTTTTAGAGCTTTACTTGATCCGAAGATTTACTTAGCTCAATTGGCCAGCTCATTTTAGGATGAAGTTTGTTCATTAAAGGAATAGCCTGGGATAACCTTCACAGATGAAGACTTGCTGCTCGATACCACCGACCACAACCGACCGCTCTACGTGTTTGTTAATATCAGCAAATTTTTGTTGTCCAAAGTTTTGGGTATATTTGGGAGCATCACTCAACTGAATGAGTCTACGATCGTTGGCATACTGGGACATTGATGCTCAAGAGATTACAACCAATAAGATGATGTTAAGAGAAATTAACTAGAAGGAAGAAAAAGCCCTCAGATTGATTACATTGTTAATGAAAGTTGGAGAGCTAGTAACAACCACAAAATTTCATATTATCAACATAAAGACATCATTCAATGCTTTAATTTGTTGATTATGGATTGACGAGCATGACATGGTTCTATCTTCTCTACACCAATGTATCAAGTATTTTAAAGAAGGACAAGACCATTACATCAAGTGAAATTTACAACCATTTTTAGGTCATGAAGTTGGCATCCACGAAGACGTCACCTACTACGCACCTCCAAAGAAGACTGCCTTCTCCCGAGAAATCATGGTAAATGAGATTAAGGATGTAGAAGAATCACAAGAGCCATTGAACTTCACTTTAAAGATTTACTACCATTTTTTCACAATGAGCTGTTAGAGGTTCTTTTAGCCCATACACCCGAGATCAAGGCCTGAGACGTGGACGAAGAAGAGCCAACACGATTGTTGAACAGACTAGGCTAACCATTACCCTTGATGTGGAAGAAAGTTTGGATGAAGAAATAATGATGAAAAATAAAAGAAGCCACAGAATTGATAAAGTTATTGTCAGAATTTAAAGATTACTTTGCCTGGAGCTGTGATGAAATGTCAGAGCTATCAATAGAAGTTGCACTTCATAAACTTGCGGCAGACAAAGATATGACCCCAGCGAAACAAGCTCTTAGAAGGATGCGCCTCGAGATAGAGTAGCAAATCATTGTTGAGGTAAGGAAGTTAATAGATACTAACTTCATGAAGAAAGAGCAATACCCCCACATGGTTAGCCAGTAATATACTAGTTAAGAAAAAAGAATGGACAAATCCGTATTTGTGTCAACTTCAAAGATTTAAATAAAACATGTCCAAAAGATGAGTTTCCATTATCGATACCAGAGTTGATGGTAGAAATTGCTTCGATACATGAGATATTCTCTTTCATGGATGGATCTTCAAGTTACAACCATATCAAGATGGCTCCAAAAGATGCAGTACTTAGAGCTTTCAAGATTTTGATTGGGATTTTGTGCTACGCTGTAATGTCATTCAGGTTGAAGAACGATAGAGCAACATAACAACTAGTTATGATGAAGATCTTTGATGACCTCATTCACAACCAAGTGGAATACTACGTGGATGAGCTAGTCATCACAAGTAAACAGTGAATAAACCATTTGTATGATTTGAGGATCATGTTCAAATGATTATGTCAATATAATTTTAAGATGAATCCCATAACGTGTGCCTTTGGAGTCACCTCCAGTAAATTTCTAGGATTAATTGTTCGTCATCGGAGAATCAAGATCAACCCAGATAAGATTAAAGCTAACTTGGAAATGCTTTCTCCCAAAACTTTGAAACAACTATGTTCCTTCCAAGGAAATTTGGCTTATCTAAAACGTTTTATTTCTAATCTCTCAGTTACTTGTTAGCCCTTCTCTATCTTAATTAAAAAGGACCCCAAATTTGTTTGGGAAGACAAGTGCCATCGGCCCTTTGAGAACGTTAAGAATTATTTATTGACACCTCCTATTTTGGTAGCCCTGTCTAGGGAAGTTTGATTCTTTTTACCACTACCTTAGAAGACTCTCTCGGAGCCTTGCTAACTCAGTTCAATGAAGAGGGTAAGGAAAACACACCCTACTACTAGAATCATCGTATAATATCGACGGAGGTAAAGTATCCACCTAATTAGAAACATTGTCTAACTTTAATTTTTTCCACCCAGAAGCTTAGACATTACATGCTTTCTCATAAGGTAACCCTTATTTTCAAAGTTAATCCATTGCAATATTTGATCCGACCTTTCTAGACATTTGACAAGGTGGTAGATGTAACTTTGCATGCATCATTTGCAATCGAGGGGACCATTGCAATATTTTGCTGTAATTCAATATAAATTTTGTTCCCCTTTGCACTATCAAGAGATAAAATTTAGCATATTTTTTTTGCATCACACCCACTTTTAACTGGTCCCCTCTCAATCATGGCTACCAGATGAGTAGATACTAAAAATAGAGTCGTTCAGTGCCAAATGTTAGGAAATGTACTTTGATGGAGCTTCATCATCTAGAAAGGACAAAGGATCAGAAATAGTTATAGCAGGAAAAGTAGGAATTAGTCTAATCTTCATCACACTAGATCAGGGTATGTTGAGATTCTCCTATCACCTGATAGAGTCATGCACAAATAATGAAGCAGAATATTAAGCATTGATCATCGAATTAGGGTTGGCAATCTTAACGGATATAACAGACCTTTTCATCTATGGTGACTCACAACTCGTCATCTAACAAGTTGTTGGATAGTACAAGAGTTTGAAGCCAAAGCTAGCAGAATATGATCAGTACACAATGAAGTTATTAGAATAGATCCTTAGTATGACTCTATACCAGATTCCTTGGGGAGATAATGCCCGTGCTGACGCTTTAGCGAAACTTGCTAAGGAACTGGCTCATCCACTAGAGGATTCAGTTGACATTACAGTACAAGGTTGTTAGGTTTTGTTTGTTATTGACATAAAAAATTTATACAAATTCAGAAAAGAAGAAGAAATGATGATTGCAGTAATTGAAATTAACGAAGGTTGGCACAAGTCATTGATAGAAAATTTACAAACAAGAAAGCTACCAGAGGACAAGTCTGAAGCATATCACATCATGAGAAGAGCTATATTGTATGCTCTAGTGGGTGATGTCCTCTACAAAATATCATTTGATCAGATGTTGCTGAGTGTCTAAGAAGAGCCGACTTACAAAATATCGTCCAAGAAATACATGTCAGATTTTGTGGAGCTTACCAATCAAGGACAAAGATGAAGATGAAGATTGAAAGACTCATTTATTATTGGTCAGCAATGATATTTGATTGCATGGATAAAAACAAAAATTATCACCTTTATCAAGTGCATGGGGTGGTCTTACACCAACCTCTGAATGTGCTACATCCAACCGTTGCCTCATGGCCATTCGAGTGTTGGGGCACAGATGTAATAGATCTAATAGACCTTCCATCCCAAAAGGGACATAGATTTATTATTAAAGCTATAGATTACTTCTCCAAATTGATAGAAGCAGTGCTGTTACGGGAGGTTACAGTACAACACGTTCTTCAATTCTTCAAGAGTTAGATTGCCTACCGTTTTGGTGTGTCACGCAGAGTAATTTCAGATAATGGGCCAACCTTCAAAAGCAATAAGATCAAAAACTTTATCAAGCAACATGGTATGATTGGAGATACTCTACAATTTACTATCCCAGGGAAAATCGCCTGGTCAAGCCTATTAATAAGATGCTAGTGCAAATTTTGAAAAAGATGTTGAATGAGAATAAAAGAGGATGGCATGATAAATTGTTAGGAACTTTGTGGGCCTACAGGAGGACATTTAGAACTCCCACTCAATGTACACCCTATACACTTGTATATGGGTCTGAGTACGTACTACCATTAGAACGCTAGATACCATCTCTCAGAGTCTCCATCGCCAATCAAATTATAATAGAAGATAGTGCAAAGCTCAGACATGAGGAATTGGAAGGTCTCGAGGGAAAAAAATTAGAAGCACATCAGAATTTGAACTCTATCAAGCAAGGATGGTGCAGGTTCATGACAGGTTGGTCAACCCGATGGAGTTCAAAGTTGGTGATCTCGTACTAGTTCTCAAAAGACCTATTCTTGCACAGTACAAAATAGGTGGAAATTTTGAACCAACTTAGGAGGGACCATTTGTCAAATAGAAAGTCTATTCAGGAGGATCTTACCAGCTAATGGATTTCTGAGGCAAAAGGCCTATGTTATTGATTCATGGCTGATATTTGAAAATATACTACACAACATAATATTTCTTGAAATGAATTTTTAAAAATGTTACTTATTTTGGGATGTTTTGTTTGGTCGGCGCATATGACTGCATCCAAAATTTTGTAATAGAATTAACCTCAATAAAATGAAAATTTGAATTTGCATACCTTAATTTCCTTCATTTTAACTTTAAAATTTCACTAAATTAAATTAAATAAATAGAAGACTTGCACTTGTATAAATTCAAAATTAGTTTAATAACTAATTTGTTGTCATTCTTATTCGTTCCAAATTTTAGCTCACTGACGTTTTTCTGTCTTCTCCAGAAAAATGTTGGGGCTAAAGCAGATTTTCACCCTTAAAGACAGCTTGAATCTCGTACTTAATGAGGAAATATTAGCTTAGGATGACATCGTAAACTTTGAGTTGGACTTCGATCTAGTTAATGTGGACTATGAGGGTCCCCTGATGAGCATAGTCAGCTGGAGAGAGACAGAAGGTTACCATCACTACTAAAAATTAGTACTAAAGATGACTCCTCGCTGTAGAGGAAGAAAGTAGTGAAGCTACAAAATCTAATGGAAGAAACTAGCCATTTACGGTCCATGATCACTGCACTGATAGAAAACTCAGTCCGTGTCGGATGCACCGTTTAGAAGGACCCAACGACATAAGACCTATTGTCGTAAACATAGAGCTTTCCTATGTTAGGAGAAAAGACGTATAAAAGATGCAGATGCAACATTTACCCAAATTCTTTAAGAGGTTTTCTATGATCCATTCATGAGGGATACCTCTACCAATCTGCCCATCACGAAAGATGAGTCAGAGTTTGTCACAGAGCCAACACTTCCAGATATTCTATATGAGCTTTCCACGATTGCCCAACATGCAACACTGAGATTAGAAGAGAAGCATCAATAACAGGAGCATTTGTGTAGTGCCCAAGATGTAACATCCTCTATTTGGAGTGTTACTATACCTTTGAGGAGTATAAAGCTGTCAAAATAGGGTGACAAGAGGCCAATCACTAAAATATTAAGTCATACAACCCACTGTATATAGAGCCGACTCGAACATGGTTTCCCACCGAGATTAAAATGGGGGAGAAACCCCGATGAACACAAAGTATTACTACCAGAGAGTTAGAAAGGATGAGCAAAGTCAAGAAAAGAGAATTTGAGTTTTATGATAAAATTCAAGGAAATTTTGTTAACATCTTGTAAGGTCTTGAACTACACACTGAAGTTTTCTTTGAAAGTGTTAAGAGGGGGATTCTCAACTGTATGTTTGATTTAAGGGATAGAGGCCGGTCCGGCTTATTATTGAAGAAGACCTACTCAGAGCTCGAGAAATGGATGAGGGGAAATGGAAGAATTACAAGTAAATGTGGTTGCTGCTATAACTTCGTAAAGGATTAGCTAGGGAACCCCCAAGGAATCCTAAGATATGAAAAGGTGGATTCTCTACCTTCCATGATAAAAACGACGTTTAAGAGAATGGTCAGGTGGCGCATACTACTGGTAGATTGTATCCCAAATAGCTGCATAATCACCATCTATGAAGAAGGAGACTGTATTCCTCCACATATTGATCACCATGATTTTTTCGGGCCCTTTTACACAGTGTCCTTTATGAGCAATAGCAATATTCTATTTGGAAAAGAAATTGATAATGTTGGACCTGGAGAATTTTTAGGATCTGTTGAAATCCCATTGCCAGTAGGTTCAGTTTTAATTTTGAAAGGAAATGATGCAGATCTGGCAAAGCACTCCATCACAGGAGTGCGACAACGCAAACTTTCTGTTACATTAAGAAGAATGGAAGACAGTAAGAAACCACATGGATTCCATCCGGATTATAAATTGGAAGAACTGTGCCCATAAGAGCTATGATATAGTTGTACCCTTAAGTGTACGAAAAAAAAATTCTTTTCCCAGAGCGTGGCTTAAAAGGCCAGCTTGATCATGAGCTCACCACAGAGGACATATAAATAGATATTGTCACTTTTTGTACTGCATCACGGTATGGCAGATATGATATGTAATGTTTCTGTTGCATTCAGTATTTGATATGTATTCAACATTTTATGCTTCAGAATGTATTCAACATGTTATCTTTTGATAGCTTCAGCATGCGTTCAGTTTGTAACACAAATTTGAAGCAATTTATGAAGTTTCTTTTAGATTTTAGTATATTTTTCAAATATCTTTTTTGTGCAATGGATAAAAATCCACAGAACCACATGTTGGTTCTAAATTCTTATGAACAAAGAATGATACAATGAAAGTCTGATAATAAAATTTATATAAAATAAATTTTAAAAAAATCAATCAAATGGAGATTAAATTTGGAAGATACCTTGATTATCAAATGATGATAAAGACAACAAGAAAAATGATAATATTAAAAATTCAATTCCTCTTGAATTCGAAGTTCCATGCTCTCTGCTTTCACAACACGAACGTCTCTATCTGTACAAATTTGTCACAACGCCCCATCGAGTGCCACAATTCACACAAAATCTCAGCAAATTTCTACAAATCTCTATATTCATGAAATCTTAGCACTTGGAGTCAGTATCTAAATTATGATTTTGTCCACATATTTTCCACCTCTTATCTGAAAAATTCTCTACATTTAAGGAAATCTTCCGGTCGGTGCATGGATTCTGATTTTGTCCACATAATTTCCACAACCTATCCAAGAAATTTTTTGCATTTCTTGAAATCTATGGGTCGGTGCTTAGATTTTGATTCTGTCCAAACATTTTCCAAATCCTATCAAAAAAAAAAATTCGTACTCATGAAATCTCTGGGTCAGTTCATGGATTCTGATTCCGTCTACATATTTTCCACCTCCTATCCGAGAAATTTTTCCACAGTCATGAAATCTCTGGGTTTGTGCATGGATTTTGATTCCATCCACATATTTTCCATATCCTATCTAAGAAATTTTTTTGCATTTCATGACATCTCCAATTCGGTGCATGGATTCTAATTCCATTTACCTATTTTCCACTTCCTATCCGAGAAAATTTTTTTCCACACTCCTGAAATCTCGGGGGTTAGTGCATGGATTTCTATTCCGTCCACATATTTTCCACATCCTATCCGAGAACTTTTTCCGCACTCATGAAATCTCTGGGTCTGTGCTTGGATTTTGATTCCATCCACATATTTTCCATCTTCTATCTGAGAAATTTTCTTGCATTTCATGAAATATCTGAGTCGGTGCATGGATTCCAATTCCATCCACCTATTTTCCACATCCTATCTGAGAAATTTTTTTTCCGCACTCATGAAATCTTGGGGGTTAGTGCATGGATTTCTATTCGGTCCACATATTTTCCACATCCCATTCGAGAAAATTTTTCCACAATCATGAAATGCCCAAAATGGTGCATGGATTATAATTCTGTCAACCTATTTTCCACCTCTTGTTCCCAAAAGTTTCTGCATTTCATGAAAACTCTGGCTCTGTGCATGGATTTCGATTCCGTCGACATACTTTCCACCTCCTATTTGAGAAATTTTTCCGCATTTCATGAAATCTTTGCATCAGTGCATGGATTCTGATTTTGTCCACATATTTTCCACCTCCTATCAGAGAATTTTTTTTCGCATTTCATGAAATCTCCTTGTCCGTGCTTGGTTTCTTGTTCGGTCCACACATTTTCCACATCCTATCCAATAAATTTTTCCACACTCATGAAATTCCAGAGGCTGAGGGAGCCCCTCTTATTGCAATCATTCAAATTAAATTTCAGAGGTTGAAGATATCACATCTAATTCTGCATTGCTTTAGGAGCCTCTCCTATCTCAATCTTTCAAATCAAATTCTAGAGGTTGAGGATGTTACATCCGATTTTGCATTGCTTTAGGAGTCCCTCCTATTGCAATCATTCAAATCAAATTTCAGAGGTTGAGGATGTTACATCCGATTCTGCATTGCTTTAGGATCCCCTTTTATCACAATCTTTTAAATCAAATTTCAGTGGTTGAGGATGTTACATCTGATTCTATGTTGCTTTAAGAGCCCCTCCTATCACAATCTTTCAAATCAAATTCTAGAGGTTGAGAATGTTACATCCAATTCCACGTTTCTTTGGGATCCTCTCCAATCACGTTCTTTCAAATCAAATTCCAGAGGTTGAGAGAATAATCCCTTTAATTGAATCAAGGCTCCCTATCTTTGAGATCGAAGTCAGACCCCCTTAAATGGTATGATTTTTTTTATTCTCATCTTGAGGCTCGTACCTGAATTCCAGTTGTCCTCTTAGACTTAGTACCTAAATTCTAATTCCCACCCTAAAGTTTGGCGTAATGTACCTAGTTGTTGCCATTCATCAACTAGATCCAGTTTGGATGAATGTCCCTAGCGGTTGCCCAAACTGCCATAGTCTTTTCTTCCCAATGTAATGTCCTTAATGGTTGTTGTTCTTTATAGTGATGTCACCTCATGAGTTGGATGTAATTACTTGTGCTTTCCATCTTGATTCGGTCTCCTCATACATAATTCTATCCTCCAAAACTTTTGACATTGAAATCAAAATGAAAATTTTTGAACATCAAATTGAAATAAAATCTTCACCGCAACTGTCAGTTTTCTTGATGGTTATTTCAGAATCCCATTCCTTTTTTCCCAACGGGAGTCACTGCTTACTCTCTAATGGAAATTTTCCACTCATTTTTCTTAAGTTTTGATTGTGTTGACTAAGGCAATAGTGTTGATTTTGTTAATCTCTTTGGTCAATGCCAATACATGTGGTGTGCTGGCCCGACACACCACACCTTTTATGGGTCCATTTATTGACCTCATTTTTTGTTGAGGTCTAGTATCCTCCTTAGAAGTATAGGGTCTAGCCATAAGAATTTCTTGTTGACTATTCCTAAAGGACTAGTAAAGGAACCCTCACCATTAGAAACTTTAAACTCTTTTTTGCTCAATTTGAAGTTCCACATATTGGTCATAACCTCTAACATTTAGTAGGTGGGACCTATATGGTGGAGCTCAAATGGAGTCCACATAGAATTACTTGGCCATACAATGGACCTTAGGTTGTATGGCCTTGGTTAGTTTCACACACACACACACACACTTCATACCACTCACATACACTCACAACCTCAGGCTTAAGTCAAATATGCTTAGATGGTCCCTTAACTTCATGAAAAACTCATGTAGATGGTTACCTATGCCAATAGCCTTATGCTAGGGTTTAGCTAAGACCAGCACATGGAGGACCCAAAGTAGGGAATCCTATTGGTCCATTGCTCAAGTAGGGTGGTTGTGTGGTTGGCAACCCAAATCCTACCAAAATACCTAATTTAGCCTTTTGTCCCCAAAATCTACCCAAATTACCAAACAACTCTTGAAACCCAAATTTTGACCAAAATTCCCAAAATTGCCCAAAATTGCCCAAAATTGCTCAACTTTGTTCAAAAATCATTTCAAATCATTTGAACCACCCAAATTATCCAAAACAACCCAAAATTTTGAAAATTACCATAATACTCCTGGAGACCCAAACTGTCTCAAAGCCTTCAAAATCATTACAAATGACCCCAAAACAAATTTGGACCATTCCATTGAGTCAAATTTAACCAATTTGACCATTTTTGACCAAAAGGTCCAAATTGCCCTCAAAGGCACAATTACCCTAATTCACCCCAATGTCCATCAATTTGATCCCAATTTTCCTAAATTTCAATTCTAACCTCAAATTCATCATGTTTAAAATTGATTGAAACCAAATCCAAGCCCAATTCAACCTAATTTCAAGCCCAATTTCAATCTAAATCCAAATTTCCCCAATTTGACCATTAGTCAAAATTTCCTAAATTAAACGCTCAAAACTATCTAATTGCCCCAATTTGAATCCTAAACTCCTTAAAACACTCCCTCAAATAAAATTGAACCTTCAATTGGCCTTGGTGGAGCCCCAATCTCACTCAAATTCAATTTTTCCTCAAACTCCAAATTCCACCAAACTGAACATCATAAACCCAAAATTTCCACTCAATTGATATTCAAAACTCTTCATGACAATCCCTTAGACCAATTTGAACCATCAATTGGGTCTAACAAAAGCCCTAGCCCAATCCGAACCTAAGGCTAACCAAAACGCTCCAAAATTAGCCATGAGCCAAATTCCATCTAATTGAGCTTCCAAATCAAATCTAAATCACTCAATTTTTTTCTAAACTCCTTGTGACAATAATTTACAATATTTTGATCAATTAATTGAGCTCAGTGCCATCACTAGCTCTACCCAAGCCCAAATTCAAACCAAAATGTTTAAAATTAAACCCATGCATCAAAGTTGACCAAACCAAACCAAATTGATCAACTAAAGCCACCACAACCACTATTTGGACTCTTATGGATAGGCTAGACCCACCTAGCCCACCCTATATGAGTTATGGACCAAAGGTCCCTTAATTCAAGCGATCTCCTCCCATATTTGTCATAATCCAAAATACACTCTCCATCAACCTTAACCATTTAGATTTAATCATTATTAACCCTCTCCTGACTCTCATGACTTCTCTGGCCACCACCCCTCGCCCTGTCGGTTGGTCTAGTGGCTAGAAAACCCGAAACCAAGAGAGCTATCTCACCCAAATACACTCAAATTAACCCATCCAATGTGGCTCATCCCAATTAGTCTTTGTCACTCTTCAGCCCTCCACATAGGCAGCCAAGTGCACCTGAGTTGAAGCCCTAAGCTCCACTCCTTCCATGGCTATTTAATCCCACATCCTCCACAGCCATAAGGGAGGATAACCAAAAACTAAACAAAACTCTACCAAAATCTCACCAGGCGTCCTTACAACTTAGAGAAACTCATTCCCACCAATTTCTAATTGTAATTCTCTCTATCTGAGTTCAATTTTCGAGCTCAAAACCAAGGAAATTCTGACCACATTTCTCCACACCTCATCAGTCCACCAAATTCTAGTTAATTGAGCCCACACCATCCCCACACTAAGAGGAGTTGGTTCCCCAAAAAAGTCCTATCACAGAGATCCTCTAACCTAGCTGAAAACTGACACCTGAAAGCCAGTTTGATCAAAATCATACCTAGGTAGTTCACCACAGCCCAACAACTCATTTGGAGGCTTGATGGACTCTTATTAAGCTTCTCCAACCATTTCATTGAGGCTACACCTTTCAGGCAAAGGAATTGAACTCTCCCCTCAATCCCAGTTTAATTTGGTTCTCCATGTGTATATACTGTATTTCATGCTCAATCAACCTATAGATAAGTTCTTCTTGAGTAGATGAAGGTACAGGAACAAATCTCATGTGATTTGGTTGAGTATCGAGAGAGATCTTAAGGTTTGAAGTTGTACAGCTTACAGGCTAGGTTAATTGGGGATTATGGTGGAGGACCATCCGATCTAGCATGTATCAGATGGATGGAACAAATGTCGCCAGACGAACTCTAGGTGTGTTAACAACGGGCTAACAAGGCAGCTACGTGGTTGGTGGTGCCAAATTAGAGAGCGTCGTATGTAAAGCTCGATGCGCCTTAGTTTGACGCGACAGCTGAGTCGGATAAATAGAAAAATTGGATTAAATGATTTAAATAAATGCCAAAACTTCAAAATTCATAACTTTGGATAGAAAAATCATAAAAATAAAATAAAAATACTCTCTTGTTCATTGAACAGAGAGAATAATGTGGACCAAAAATAAAAATTATTTAATGAGTCCCTGATTTTTAATTAATTAAATAGCCACTGATGTATTTTAATTTTGATTGATTAAATACTTTTTATCAAAGCTTAAAACTTTGGTCCTTCCTTATGGCAGAGGGGATGTTCTCTGATTTTTTTCAAAGATCAAAGAGCATCTCTATGAATGTAACCCTAATTTTCAAGCTCGGAAACTATTTTGGATTAAAATAATTACATAAATTAAAATACCACTTGGAGAATTATAAGATGAATTTTAGTAGGTTTCTTATGGTCAGAGGAGCTTAGGAAAAATATCATGATGGTTTGGATTATTTTGTATGTTTTTATAGTTAGTTAAATGATTATAACTTGTGTTAAATTATTTAAATAAAATATTATTAAAAAAATAAATAAAATCAATTCCACATTGTGTAGAAAAATCATGTTGACCCATTGTAAAAATTCGAAATTTATTTGATTAAGATTAAGTACTAAAGTTGGTTTTCTAAGAAAATGGTCATTTTTTGTACAAAAATAATTATATTAATATAAATATACTTATGATCAGTGGTTACTAAGTTCCTTATGATCAGAGGTAGTTAGGAAAAACAAAAATTATTTTTGAGAAAATACATTATTTTAAGCTATATTTTAAATTAAGAAATAATAAAAAATAATAAAAAATTGCAAAAACATGAAAATGGTTTAAAGTGTTCCTAATGTTTTCTGATCACTTAGGCCTCATTAGAATATATTTCCTAATTTTTCTAAGTTAAAAATAAATTTGTAAAAGATTAAAATGAGTTTTCCTTAATTTCTCATTAAAATAATTATAATAACTAAATAAATAAAATCATAAAAAATATGAAACTTGTTTCTCTGAGTTTTGTGGACTCGAAGAGATTTAATAAAAATATAAAAAATAATATTTGTAATTAAAACATATTTTCTATTTAAAATAATCATTAAAATCATTAAATTATTATAAGAATTAAAATATAATGTGAAAAATCATTGAATTTTGTCTAGGTATTCCTATGACCTTGGTGAACCTCTAATAATTCTCTCATGACCAAAAAAATCTTATTTTGATTAATTAAATAAATTAATATTGAGAAAATCCTATTTTTGAATTAAAATAAATTTATAAATTAAATAAAAATCTGAAAAACGACATTCTTCTTCTCTGTAATTTTAATTAAGTCATGATTGAGTTTCCATGTAAATTTCACTCTCCTATCATCCATTATTTTTCACAGCTCTGCCCGGATTTTTAAAACACCACTTAAAAATCAACTTTCTCGACTGAATCGCTTCTGCATATCAATCCTGAGCTTTTGGACTGACAAATTTGCTTGTATCAAAGCTGGACTTCCCCTTGCTCCTTTTCATTTTTGATGTCATTTTCTAACAATCACATAAAATTCACAATAAATCTTAAACTCAAGTCAAAATCACTAAACTTAACTTCCAAATGCTTAAATTATCATTTCATTATATTTTCCATAGATTTTTCTTAAGTTTCCACCATGAATATTGATTTTTGGATAAATCCACAATGTACTCCAAATATACGGTGAAAATCAAAAGTTTCTACATAAAAGTGAAGTTCTCACCTCGAGAAGATGAAATCTAACTGGCTCAATTCCACCAAAGAATCTTCAACTTAAGAGGTGCCCTAAGTCCAAAATCGCAAACGCTAGAGAAAGAAGACGAAGGTCGGGGTAAAAATGGCAATTTTCGGTTCAATTTTTCACTTTTAACCGTTCACACACTGATTTAAGTGAACTGGTGCTTAAGCGCAACTGGTTCGACGCTTAGGCGCCTAACTCTCGGGTAACCTGCACTTACGTGCGGGGTTTTGGCGTTTTCGCAACAGTGCACAATTTTGGATAATTTTTATTTTCTCAAGTTAAATGCTCATCTAGCTTAAGTCATCCACCCCGAAATGGTTTAATAAATCTTAATAACTATTTTCTTCCCATTCTATTCTCCTCCTTCTCAAAATTCACAAAATCTTACCATTTCAATTCAACATTAAAGAGCACATAGTTTTTCACAAAAACAAACACTTTCATTAATTTTTCAAAACAAATACAAACAAAATTTGCGCATATTTTCTTCAATCCAAAGATTCTTGGATGAGATATCTCCTAAACACGTCAATTCAAACATAAAACAAACTTAACAACAAAACACATAAAACAAAAAAACACTAAATATGAACAAACAAACTAGACACTCGAACTTAATTCCATTCTCCTTCCAATGGAACTGATCATAACCTTTCACTTATTTCCCTTGATTCATTTGGAAAATAGATTTGATAGAATAGATGGTGGTGAGGAACTCTCATTGAGTCTTCTTAGATCCACTTGTTTTTCAAATACATCGCCGTGTTCGCTTCTTCTATGTGATCTGTATGGTTGAATTGCATTTCAAGTTGCCATCCAATATGCTCCAAGTGTGTGTTAGTCTCATTCACTTTTGCTTCAATTGAGGCCACATCGGCTTCAATCTTTGTGATCTTCTCCTCTATTCCTTCTATACAAATGACTAGGAATCTGTTGTATAACTCTAGCGCACTTTGAGACATGAAACAATACTTAATGGATTTTTATTCTTCATTTCAATCTCCCAAGAAGACATTATTTAAAATTATGTTACTCTTTTTTCTCTTCACTTAGAATTTAGAATGAAAATTTGATGTGGGGTAAAAATTCTCTTCTTTTCCATGCTATTTATAGGCCTTGTGTGAAGCCTAGACCCACTACTCACATTCACAAACCAGTAAACTACATTTCAAGCCACTAAACTACACGTAATCCTTCTAGAATATTAATTCTACACATTTTTTTTCTCTTTTTTTAACTATTGCGCTTAAGCATTGTGTGTTGGCACTTAAGCACTGGTGCTTACTTTAGCACATATCTGCTTAACATTCAAATATGCATTCTAAGTCGTCTTAAACTTCAATTAAGGTCTTAGAATACTCAGTAATGTCATTATATATTCAAAAATACTACCACATTTTTCTTAATCAAATACAACAACATATCATTTAAAGAAAATACACAATAATAACTATGGGTTACCTCCCACAAAGCGCTTGGTTTTACGTCGTCAGCCCAACGTAATCAGTGCTTATTCTGGTTGACCCAACATCATAAGATCATTTAATTTAAGTTGATCCCCTAAAAAATAGGGTTTTAGTCTATGAACATTCACTTTGAATATTTTCTCAATTTTAGTATCTTTAATATTCACACTTCCATAGGGATAAACTTTAATCAAAAAAATGAGCCCATCCACCTGGACTCATGTTTTTTCTAAAAATAATCTCAATCTTAAATTATATAGTAAAACTTGTTGCCCTGGCTCAAAATTTTTATTAACAATTCTTTGACCATGCCACATCATTATTTTTTTCTTTATAAATCTTTACACTCTCATAAGATTCATTCTTTATCTCTTCAAGCTCATTTAATTGTAATAGTCTTTTCTCGCCAGCATCTTTTAAATTATAAATGAATTCCTTAATAACCCAATATGCTTTATGTTCATGTTCAACTTCTAAATGACAAGCTTTCCCAAATATTAGCCTATATGGGGACATTCCCATAGGAGTTCTAAATGCTGTCCTATAAGCCCACAAAGCATAATCAAGTTTGACTGACCAGTCCAATTTTGTTGGATTCACCGATTTTTCCAAAATTCTATTAATTTCTTGGTTGGATAATTCAGCCAAACCATTTGTCTGAGGAAGTAAGAACTAGCTTGATATGATATTTGTTTACTAATTTCTTCATTAAAGCATTTCTCAAATGACTTCCCCTATCAGTTATGATCACTCTAGGCATCTTAAATCTACAAAATATGTTTGTTCTTAAAAGCTTTGCAACACTTTGAGCATCATATCGAGGTAACACAACAACTTCTATNTATATATATATATATATATATATATATATATATATATATATATATATATATATATATATATAATTTTCTAAAAGATGTTATAAATGGTCCCATGAAATCTAATCCACAAAAATCAAATATTTTGACTTCCAACTTATAATTGAAGGGCATCTGATTTTTTTCTTAAAATATTGCCTACATGTTGACATCAATCAAAAGTTTTGATATAAGCATTAACATCTCTAAAGATTGTAGGCCAATAAAATCCAGATTGCAAAATTTTGTAGATTGTTTTATTAACACCAAAATTTCCCCCAAAATCAGAATCATGACATTTTTGGATAATTTCATAAGTCTCTTCTAAAGGCGCACATATTTGAATGATTAGATCCTTGCCTAATTATATACAAATGGGTCATCCCAAAAATAAGACTTAATTTCAATTAAAAATTTCCTCTTCTGTTGGTATGTCAGACCATATGGTATAATATCACTAACAATAAAGTTCACAATATAAGCATACCATGGAACACACCACTCATTAATATTGAACAATTTTTCATCTAGAAAATGTTCATTAATTTATTTTCAAAACAGAGCAATATTTCAAATTCAAGCCTGGACAAATGAGCAGCAATTTGATTATCAACTCTTCCTATCTATTATTTTAAAGTCAAATTCTTACATAAGAAGAATCCATCTTATCAGTCTTGGTTTTGCATCTATCATTTTCATTAAATATTTAATAGCATAATGATCTATATGCACAACATATTTTGTTCCAATTAAATCTAATCTGAATTTATCAAAATCATATAGTATTGCTAATAACTCTTTCTCAGTTGTGGCGTAATTAATTTGAGATGCGTTATGAGTTCTACTAGCATAGTAAATTACATTGAAAATCTTATCATGTTTTTGTCCTAAAACACCTTCAATAGCATAATCACTTGCATCACACATCAATTCAAAAGGTTTTTTCCAAGCTAGTGAAACAATAATGGGTGTAGTGACTAATTTTTCTTTTAATAGCTCAAAAGCTTCTAGGCACTCCTTATCAAAATTAAAAATTACATATTTTTTGAGTAAATGGGAAAGAGGCTTAGAAATTTTTAAAAGTCTTTAATATATCGCTTGTAGAATCTGGCATGTCCTAAAAAACTTTTAATTCCCCTTACATTTGTTGGGTGAGGTAAATTAGCAGTCACTTGAATTTTTGTAGGATCTACTTCCATACCATTTTCTGATATGTGATGTCCTAAAATAATTCCTCTTGCTACCATAAATTGACATTTTTCCAAATTAAGGACTAAATTTGTTTCTTCACAGTGCTTAAGAACACTTGATAAATATACTAAACATGATTCAAATGAAGTTACAAACACTGAAAAATCATCTATAAAAACTTCAATTCCTTTTTCAATTAAATCACACAAAATAACCATCATTCATCTTCAAAATGTAGCAGGGGGATCAAATAACCCAAAGGGCATTCTTCTAAAATCAAATGTACCATAAGACTGATAAAAGGTTTTTTTTTATCCTCAGAAGCTATTTTTATTTGGTGATAACTAATATATCCATCGAGAAAATAGAAGTTTTTGTGCCCAGCTAGTCTATTCAACATTTGATCTAGAAATGGTTGTTGAAAATGATCTTTCCTGGTTGCAAGATTTAATTTTCTATGGTCAATGCATATTCGCCACCATGTAACTTATCTTGTTGGTATTAACTCATTATTTTCATTAATAGTCACATGCACTTCTTTCTTAGAAACACAGTGAGTTAGACTAACCCATGCACTATCAGAAATAGGACAGATACTTTCAGCATCTAAACACTTTAAAATTTCATTCTTAATAATTTCAATTATAATAAGATTAAATCTTGTTTAAGGATTAGCCCTAGGTTTGCAATTTTTTTTCCTTCAGAATTCTATGCGTATAAATTGAAGGATTGAGTCCTTTCATATCAGCAATTATCCATCCAAAGGCTTTCTTATACGTCTTTAAAGTTTTCGTTAAACTCTCTTCTTCTTCTAAAGTTAAATTTCAAAAAATTATAACCGGTAATGTTGAGGAATCATATAAAAGGCATATTTCAAATTTTTAGGGAATAGCTTCAATTCAAATGACATCCACTGACCAAATTCAACTTGAGAAATCTTATGACTTAAGATTCTCACACATATTTAAAAGACCTAAAATGATCATTGTGACCATTAAGATAAAAGGTCTACCAACATTGATATCTTTGGACATAACTAGGGTTATTAAAACCCTAAAAAGTGAAATAACCCTCAAAGCACTCCTTTTGGAGCTTAACAATGACAATACCCTAAATGATCAGATCAGTGGTGACAAACCCTAAGCTGGTCAATTTTGACTTAATGGTCACCATAATGATCATAAAGTCAACATTAACACGTAATTTCCCCAATTGGTGAACTTTGACCCAAATAGTCAATTTTGGTCAAACTCGTCAATTTTGATCAAATTGGTCAACTTTGGTTAATTTGGACCAATGAATCAGTTCAAACCCTAAAATGGTCAAATTGGATTATTTGATCATTTTAAAAGAACAAAGTTATCAAATTGGACCATTTGGTCAACTACAAACACCATTGACAAACTATTGGTCGAAATGACTAAGGTGAACCTCCTTGGTCACCACTTTGACCATTTGATCATTCATAGACCCAAATGATCACCATATGGTCAAGACAACACCATATGGTCAATTTGACCATTCTGGCCAACTTTGGTCAACCTTGGTCAAACCCAAGTCATACCCCCAAGACCCTCATGACTAAACTAACCATGACATTGTCAATTGAGTCATCATAGTCAACCCTGGACCTAGATTTGTCAACTATGGTCAAAACTGGTCAACCCTGGTCAACCATAATCAAATTGCTCAAAATGGTCAATCCATGACCTAATGACCATCTCATAGACCCCATGACTAACCTAGCCATGACAAGGTTAGAGAAGTCATATTGGTCAACTCTACACCTAAAAGGGTCAACTCTGGTCAACCATAGTCAACCTGGTCAACTTTGGTCAAAATATTTAATTTTGAACTAAATTGGTGAAATTGGTCAAATGGTCAACAACCAAAATCATTTTAACCAAATTATGGGTTAATATTATGATTTTCAACATTTTTAAATAATTACATAATCAAATAAAAATGAATTTATGAACATTTAACCCTAAATTAAATGACATCAAACATGACATCTAAAATCCACAAATAATTTTCAAAATTAAATTGAACGCATTAAGGGTCATCGAATAGGTCATTCATGACCCAGAAGACCTATTATAACCCATGACACATCATCCTTGACGAAGGTAAAAAGTTATTATGGAGTAATCATGAAGAGAGGAACTTATGTGTCATTTCTTCATAAATGAAAGAATGAAAGGGTGGTAAGCTCATCTTACACCTCCATCACCCTCCAATGATAAAGATACTTGTATCAACCTCATTTTCCCATGATTAAGGAAATCATGAGCTTAACATAATGAGGGATGATGAGGAAGGGAATGTGTAATCCCTTCCTCAACATCATTAAATGACCAAAAAAATTATCTTTGTGAGGGCTTTATCCGGCTGGCTATGTTACCATTTACTCCACCCAAATTTGCACTCAAGTTAACCCAAACATTAGGTTCAACCCACATTGAAGTTAATTTAACCAAAACTTAACTAGAGTTTAACCTAACTTGAACTCAAGTTAACCCAAACATTTGGTTCAACCCACAATGAACCTAATTTAACCAAAACTTAACTTGAGTTTATCCTAACTTGAACTCAAGTTAACACAAACATTAGGTTCAAGCCACATTGAACCTAATTTAACCAATACTTAACTTGAGTTTAACCTAACTTGAACTCAAGTTAACCCAAGCATTAGGTTCAACCCACATTGAACCCAATTTAAC
This sequence comes from Phalaenopsis hybrid cultivar, assembly GCA_002079205.1. Classification (NCBI taxonomy): domain Eukaryota; kingdom Viridiplantae; phylum Streptophyta; class Magnoliopsida; order Asparagales; family Orchidaceae; genus Phalaenopsis; species Phalaenopsis hybrid cultivar. Next base: position 601,370 of record JXCR01140119.1, on the reverse strand, counting down.
CAAAACTTTACTTGAGTTTAACCTAACTTGAAATCAAGTTAACCCAAACATTAGGTTCAACCTAACTTGAACCCAAATCAACTTCAAAATTAAGTTCAACCCATATTGGACTGAAGTTAAACATATAACTTAGGATCAACCCAACCTGAATCTAAGTCAACCAAACTCTAGGTTCAACTTATACTGAACCTAAATCAAACCTTAAACTTATGTTCATTTCAAATTAAACTTACGTCAACATAAACTTTCGTTTCAATCAAAATTGAACCTACCTCAATTAAACTCTTAGGTTCTACCTACATCGAACCTAAATACCGTAAGTCCTAACTACATTGGACTTAAAAGCAATTCAATCCTTAGGTTCTACTTACATTGAACCTAAATACCTTAAGTCCTAACTACATTGGACTTAAAACAAATTCAACTCTTAGGTTCTACCTACATTGAACCTAAATCATCTTAAGTCCAAACTACATTGGACTTAAAACCAATTAATCTCTTAGGTTCTACCTACATTGAACCTAAAACATCTTAAGTCGTAATTACATTGGACATAAACCGTTTTTAATCTTTAGGTTCTACCTATATTGAACCTAGAACATCTTAAGTCCTATCCACATTGGACTAAAAACTCTAGGTTCTACCTACATTGAACCTAAATCATCTTCATTTTCATCGACATTAAACCTAAATTTTAGAGTTCAATTAAACTCTCTCAGGTCTAATTGACATATGACCTAAAACAAATAACAAAATAAAAATCTAACTAAATGACATAAAATTCATCTTAAATGACATTAAAACACAACTTAAACATTTGTGTTCAGATTTACGAAGATTTCTTGGACGACGCAATCTATGGTTGCTAACAAGAATCTTCCGGTCCTGGTTTAAACTCCTTTCGTACTAAGTAAATCTGAATACTTCACAGCCCCGGGACGACGGAGCCATAGACATCTTGACCGAGTCCTTTAAAAATTATTCAACCAATTAAATGACCAACTAAAATTGATAAATCTGATAATATGGTTTTATGCTAATTGTGTTCTCTTTTGGAGGTTTGTTAATGACATGAAAAAAAAATTTCACTTTAGATTTCCTTTGCATGTTACAGGGTGTGCTAACTCTGTTTTTCAGGAAAAAATTCAAAAGAGGAATTTCAAGACAACAAAACTAGACAAAAACATACAAAATAAAATAAAAAGACAAACAAAATGACATGACATAACACAAAACCTTTAGGGTATAATCAGATTCTTAGGAATCTATTATCCTAGGAATAAAACATTTAATGTTTCTTTCCTTAATCTTCACATTTTAGAAGAATGAGTGTTAACGAGAATCCAGAGTTTTCTTAGGTAAATCTAGAATTTCCAAATATGTAATTAACTATTAGATCTTGTTCGTATAAAAAAATTAAGAATTCAGAATAGGTGATCAACCTAAATCTCTGGTTATCAAACCATTTATGTGGTTCTCCATATATGAGATTTTGACATTCTAGAGTTTTCTCTATAAGTTTACCAACCAACATTTCTCTTATTTTCTATCATTTGCCCTTTCCCTTTTTCCTAATTCCTTTAATACTTGAGGACCTTTTACTTGATCCAAAAGATTAATGTAAATTGGAAAAGATAGGGCAATAAGATAGATAAACAAAGTGGCGACTCAAACATCCTTATCGACAATAGACGCGATGACATGAGGGCACGAATGAGAATTGGTGGCGACAGTGGACGGCGAGTTTCGATCGCTACCAAGAGAGATTTGGCAACTCCGTTGGGGATGTTTTCTCTCCTCATCTCTCATTAAATCATTCGTTCTTGATACAAAGATATTCTATCTTTAGATAGATAGAATTATCTTCCCCACATTTTAACTCTACGACATTAAGAATAAAAATGATATTACATTCAAAAATATTCTATCTTTTGACTGATAGGATTACCATTCCCACATTTTAACTCTTTGACATTAGGAGATAAACTAAAATGACATTCTCAAATATTCTATCTTTTGATAGATAGAATTATCTTTCTCACATTTTAACTCTACGACATTAAGAGTTAAAATGATATGACATTCTCAGATATTCTATCTTTTTATAGATAGAATTATCTTACCAAAATTTTAACTCTATGACATTAAGAGTTAAAATCTCACGACATTCTAAGATATTCTATCTTCTGACAGGTAGGAATATCTTACTCAGTTATTCTATCTTTTGATAGATAGAATTATCTTTTCTAAATTTTAACTCTACAACATTAAGAGTTAAAAATGACATAACATTCTAAGATATTCTATCTTTTGACAAATAGAATTATCTTACCCAGACACGACATTCTAAGATATTCTATCTTTTGATAGATAGAATTATATTTCCTAAATTTTAACTCTACAACATTAAGAGTAAAAATGGACATGAAATTTTAAGAAATTCTACCTTTTATCTTACCCAAACACAACATTCTAAGATATTCTATCTTTTGATAGATTGAATTATCTTTACTAAGTTTTAACTCTACAACATTAAGAGTTAAAATAACATGACATGTAGGATTATCTTACCTAGATATGACATTCTTAGATATTCTATCTTTTGACAGATAGAATCATCTTCTTTACATTTTAACTCTATGACATTAAGAGCTAAAATCTCATTTTAAGATATTCTATCTTTTGACAGATAGAATTATCTTTCCTAAATGTTAACTCTAAGGGTTAATGACATTCTAAGGTATTATATCATTTGATAGATAAAAATTACTTAACCAAATTTTAACTCTACAACACTAATTGTTAAAATAATGTAACATTTTAATATATTTTATCATTTGACAGATAGGACTATCTTACTTAATTATAACTCTTTAATAATAAGAGTTATCCATTAAATTTGTGACAGACATACAATATAGACATTCTACAGCATCTATGATAGACATTTTATCATAGACATACCATGACAATGACAACAGACATACCATGACAATCACATTAAACATACCATGACAATCACATTAAGCATACCATGACAATGACAACAAACATACCATGACAATGACAACAGACATACCATGACAATTACAACAAACATACCGTGATGTTCAAACAATTCATAACATTCACTAAAGACATTTCATGAAATTCACGACAGACATTTCATAATATTCACAATGGAAATTCCATGACATTTACTTCATGACAGACACGATAGACATTCTATGACTGCTACAATAACCATTCCATGATATTCACAAAGAACATTCAACAGACATTCTATGAAATTCATGACAAACATAGACAGTCTATGACATTTACAACAGACACGATAGACATTCCTTGACATACATGATAGAAATTCTATGACAGCCATGATAGAAATCCCATGACATCTATGACAGACATCCCATAATATCCATGATGGACAGACATCCTGTGATATTCATGACAAATAGACATTCCTTGATATTCATAACAGACATTCCCTGATATTCATAACAGACATTCCCTGATATTCATAATAGATATTCTATAATATATATGACAGACAGTCATTCCATGATATTTAGGACAGGTACTCCACATTCCATGTTATTCATGCAGATAAACACTCCATGATATCTATGACAGATATACATCCCATGATATTTATGGAAGACATGCATCCCATGATATTCATCACAGATGGACATTCCATGATAATCATGATAGACAAAAATTCCATGATATTCATAACAAACAGACATTTCATAATATTCATAACAAACATTCCATGATATTTATGACAGATACTCCACGTTCCATAATATCTATGACAATGGAAATTCCATGATGATTAAGATAGCCATTACATGATATCTCTGATAGACATTCTATGATGCTATCTATGACAAAGATTCAATCATATATATGACGAACTCCCAGTTTACAAAATAAGTCTAAAACCATTGGACATTGTACATTACCATAACTTCTATGATGGGCCCCCAAAATTGGCCTTTTCCTATCCCTAAGGTTCTGATATATCAAACAATCAATCCATAAAGGAATAATCTAAGATAAAAATTGTGACATTTTGACAAGAAAACATGATGCCCTAATAAATGGGTCCTTTACAAATCTTTGGATTGGGTGTTAAGCAAATTTTAAAAATAAAATTGTGTGATCAAAATACAAGTAATTGACTAAGGATATTAAGAACCTTTTAATCTCATGCTAAGTGGTTGGGTCCTTGCTTTCAAGTGAGTTATAATATCTCTGAATTTATCTTAAGAAGTTTTTGAGAATTATTAATTAGGGAAGGTTGGATATTCAAAACCCTTAAAATATGTTGTGCCATATATAGTAATTCTTTGAGAAGAAGCTTGAGGAGAGCATGAAATAAAAAATTGGTGTTTGAATTCTGACATTCAAAATCTTTTAAATGCTTCACCATATACAGTAAAAAAATTTTAGTGGGCATAAAATCAAAAATTGGTGTTCACACATTCAATACCTTTAATATTCTACACAAAATATAATGGTGGGCATAAAATAAAAAATTGGTGTTCGGACATTCAAAACCTTTAATATGCTCCACAAGATAACAATTGAGGTGAGCATGAAATCAAAAGTTGGTGTTTGAATTCAGACATTCAAATTCCTTAAAATATGCTCTACCATATATAGTAATTGTCGGAGAAGAAGCTTGAGGTGGGCATGAAATCAAAAATTGGTGTCCAAACTCTCCCCTAATTAATAAAACTTGAGAAACTGACTTAGGAAAATTTTACCGATATTATATTTAGGAGAAAAATTAAGTGATATTGCCTTTTGGTCAGCTATTAATTGCCTCAGACATATCTTTAGAAAATAAAAATATTTTGATCATATTATAAAAATTTTGAAATATACCTAGACCCAGAAAATCTAAACAAAGAGTTATTAGCAAATTGAAATTCACGAACATCAAAATCATTTCTGAAAGAAAATCTAAACAACCTTGACAAAAATAGTGAGAGGGCTCAACCACATTCGGAACGATCCTTTCAATTGATTGATTGTCAAAGAGTTTTACCTCAATCAACGGGAAACAAATGACAAAAAAGATGATGACATCAACTAAACTTCACCAAATGACATAAAATTGATTCTCAACCTTCACACAAACTAAATGACAAACATGGACAAAAAAGTAATCTCCGTCGGAAGATTTAAGCCTGAAAAACATTATGAATTCAAAACAAATCAGTCAACTCTATGTGTTTTACTACACATACTCCTCTGTTATTGGTTGCAAGACCTTCCCGACATTGGCTTTCCTTTAGCTTTTCTTATGGAATAGGATATAAGTCTCCTAGCATTCCATCCTAAGACAGACATATTGACATCTTTGAAAAGTAGTATAAGACCTCCATAAATAGATTATGACATCTACTTATCCCTAACTATTGGAAATAAATACCTTCCCGATAAGGAGCTTTGATTTTCGAGTAGTTATTTCTTTGAGATAGGATGTAAATCGCATAGCAGTCTTTCTCAAAATTAACAGACATTGACATTTGCCATCTCTTGGTTGTAGTATAAGACCTTCTTAAATGGATTATGAAATCTACTTATTCCAAACTATTGGAAATAAAGACCTTCCTGATAAAGAGCTTTAGCTTTCCAGTAGTTATTCCTTTGAGATAGGATGTAAGTCGTATAACATTCCTTCTCAAAATTGACAGACATTGACATTTGACATCTCTAGGTGGTAGTATAAGACCTCCTTATAGCATCTAGTCTCCTAACTATTGGAAATAAGGACCTTCCTGATAAGGAGCTTTAGCTTTCCAGTAGTTATTTCTTTGAGATAGGATGTAAGTTGTATAGCATTCCTTCTCAAGATCGACATATCGATTGTATAGCATTCCTTCTCAAAATCGACATATCGACATCTGACATTTCCAAGTAATAGTATGGTATCCATTCTCTCCCTAGCTATATGAAACATGATATTCCTTTAGCACTTTCTTTAAGATAGGATGTAATTCTTATAACATTCCTTCTCAAAACTGACATATCGACATCTGAGATTTTCGAGGAATGGAATGGTATCTATTCTTTGCCTAACTATAGGAAACATGGTGTTCCTTTAGCACTTTCTTTGAGATAGGATGTAAGTCGTATAACATTCCTTCTCAAAATGGACATATAGACATCTAACATTTCCGAAATATGGTATGATATCCATTCTCTCCTTAGGTATAGGAAATATGGTATTCCTTTAGCATTTTTATTTGAGATAGGATGTAATATGTATAACATTCCTTCTGAAAATCAACATATCGACATCTGACATTTCCGAGAGATAGTATGATATATATTCTCTCCCTAGCTATAGGAAACATGGTATTCCTTTAGCACTTTCTTTGAGATAGGATGTAAGTCGTATAACATTCCTTCTTAAAATCGACATGCAGACATCTAACATTTCTGAGAGATGGTATGGTATCCATTCTCTCCTTAGCTATAGGAAACATGGTATTCCCTTAGCTCTTTCATTGAGATAGGATATAAGTTGTATAACATTCCTTCTCAAAATTGACAGATAGACATCTAACATTTCTAAGAAAAGGTATGGTATCCATTCTCCCCCTTGCTATAGAAAACATGGTGTTCCCTTAGCTCATTCTTTGAGAAAATATGACACCCATTTTCTTTTGACTATTTGATATGGCCTTATCACTCTTTTATAAAATATTCATAAAGACCATATGAGGATACCACATTATCGACAACTAACTTTTTCACTCAACTCCAATATGTGTGGCATACTTGTTTAGTATCCCACACATATTGGGGGCCCATTTGTTGACCTCACTTTTAGTGAAAGTCTTAAAATGACATCCATCGACCAAATTCAACTTGAGAAATCTTATGACTTAAGATTCTCAGACATATATAAAAGATCTAAAATGATCATTGTGATCATTAGGATAAAAGGTCTGCCAACATTGACTTCTTCAGACATACCTAGGGCTATTAAAACCCAAAAAATTGAAATAACCCTCAAAGCACTCCTTTTGGAGCTTAACCATGACAATACTCTAAATGATCAGATTAGTGGTGACAAACCCTAATCTGGTCAAAATTTGACTTAATGGTCACCATAATGATCATAAAGTCAACATTAACACATAATTACCCCAATTGGTCAACTTTGATCCAAATAAAAAAATTTTGGTCAAACTGGTCAATTTTGGTCAAACTTGTCAACTTTGGTTAATTTGGACCAATGAATCAGTTCAAACGCTAAAAATGGTCAAATTGGATTATTTGATCATTTTAAAACACCAAAATGATCAAATTGGACCATTTGGTCAGCTACAAACACCATTGACCAACTATTGGTCAAAATGACTAAGGTGAACCTCCATGATCACCACTTTGACCATTTGATCATTCATAGACCCAAATGACCACCATATGGTCAAGACAACACCATATGGTCAATTTGACCATTCTGGTTAACTTTGGTCAACCTTGGTCAACCTCGGTCAAACCCAAGTCATACCCTCAAGACCCTCATGACTAAACTAACCATGACATGGTCAAGTGAGTCATCATAGTCAACCTTAGACCTACATTTGTCAACTATGGTCAAAATTGGTCAACTCTAGTCAACTATAGTTAGCTTGGTGAAAATGGTCAATCCATGACCTAATGACCAACTCATAAACCTCATGACTAAGCTGGCCATGACAAGGTTAGAAATGTCATATTGGTCAACTCTACACCTAAACGGGTCAACTTCGGTCAACCATAGTCAACCTGGTCAACTTTGGTCAAAATATTTAATTTTCAACCAAATTGGTGAAATTGGTCAAATGGACATTTTGATCATTTTATGGGTTAAAATTATATATGAATTTATGGGTTAAAATTATTTCAACCCAAAATCATTTTGACCAATTTATGGGTTAAAATTATATATTCCTACATTTTTAATTAATACATAATTAATTAAAAATGAATTTATGAACATTTAACCTTAAATTAAATGACATCAAACATGACATCTAAAATCCATAAACAATTTTCAAAATTAAATTGAACACATGAAGGGTAATCTAATAGGTCATTCATGACACATAAGACCTATTATAACCCATGACACATCATCCTTAACAAAAGACAAAAATCATTATGGAGTAATCATGAAGAGAGGAACTTATGTGTCATTTCTTCATAAATGAAGAAATGAAAGGGTGGTAAGCTCATCTTACATTTCCATCACCCTCTAATTATAAAGAGACTTGTATCAACCTCATTTTCTGATGATTAAGGAAATCATGAGCTTAACTTACTGAGGGATGATGAGGAAGGGAATGTGTCATCCCTTCCTCAACATCATTAAATGACCCACAAAATTCACTAAGTTGCCATTTACTCCACCCAAATTTGCCAATGGGGGATGGCAAAAATGAAAGCTCAAATTTTAAACTTAAATAAAGATTTCCAAGGAAAATTGATGGAGAGTTTTATCCATATAATGATTGCCTTTAAAAATTATCATCATATCATTCTAAGGATAGAATCTACCTTCCCTGCATTGCCTTGAGCCAGGAAGCCACCATTAATAGCTATAAATAAGCTGGCCGAGAGCTTCCATGAAGGAGGAGAAAAGGATACAATGCTGAAGGGAGGAAACCTTCAAGAGTGAAATTCTTCCCTATCGTATAGGCAATCGATTCCCCATAGAATCAAGCCTTCTAACCTGTTGTCCTCTCCCAATTTAACCTCCATGAAACTCACCAAAACAAGACACTTTTTGGGTCCTACACCTTCCCTAAGGTGTACAAAGAAGATTCCAATAAAAATGTGATCTTCCCGCGAGCTCCAACCTATATCCACATCAAGCCGTGAACCCATTTTGGTTAATTCCTAATCGGACTCGATCTCACCCCAAATTGAACATGCTAGGAGCTTTGCAAAGACCTAAGGAGCGTTTCAGAATTACTTGATTGAATCTTCACTTCATCAAGCCAAGGTATGGACATTTCGACCTAGATCTCGTTTGGTTTTGGTCAATTGTGAAACGAACCATTTCACAACCTACTAATCACCGTATTGAAGGGTTCTCCCCCTTGAGATGAAGCTATAGGAACAAATTTCATTCGATTTCATCAAGAATCTAGTGAGAATTTGTCCCTGGATGATAGATGGTCCACGGAAAAGGGTAGAGGAAGAAGACACATGGATGTCGTCCGTTTCCTTGTTTTGAAAATGGATGGCTATGATTAAATCCCATTTGATTTTTTGTCATGATCCTCGTAGTGGATCAAACATTTTTTTGAAGCGTAAGAGGACACGTGGCACCCCAGAGATTATTTTGATTAATTAAGATTTAATTAAATTTAGAATAATCTTAAAAGCTTAAAAAATTGATATTCTGACACATAAAAATCACAAAAATAAGATAAAAATACCTCTGAACTCAGGACAATGAGTAGAATATTTTAGACATAAAATTAGAATTTAATTAATTTTATTAAATTTTTAATTAATTAATTAATCTATGGAGTAATTTAATTATTAAAAATTATTTATAATTTTAAAAATTCTAAAAATTTTAGGGAATTATCTATAGGTATTTAGGAACTTGCCATATTTTTCCCAAGGCGAGAAAAACTCCGTAGACATCAATTTCTTAATTTCTTTCAAAATTTATAATTATCTTTAAAATAATTATGAAAATTGACGAAATCATAAATTAAAATCAGAAATGGTTAGAAAACTTAGAGTGACATTTTTGAACTCTAAAATGATAAATTCTTAACCATATATAAATTTAAAAATGACATTTCATTTCTAGGGCTAAATTTATATAAATAAAAAAATTACATATTTACCCTAGTCTTCTTTAGGCTTGGATACTAGCCTTAGTGACACTTAGAGTTAACCAAACTCTAATCCTAAGACCCAAATGAGTCTAATTCACATCCTCAAGACCATTGAGTCTAACCCCATAGGGCAATATTTAAACCCAGACTTGATCTGAATTCAAGTCAAATCAAACAAAACACTTAGATTTCTCATTTAGGTGAACCTAAAACTCTAATTAGGTTTAAACCACCTTTAGACCTAATTAAATCAAGTTAAACCTTAACTACATTAGGTTTAACTTAACACAAACCTGATTATGTTTAAACCACCTTTAAACATAATTAAACCTAGTTAAACCTTAACTACATTAGGTTTAACTCAATACACACCTAAGTAGGTTTAAACTACATTTAGACCTAATTAAACCCTAGTGAAACCTTAACTAATCAAGACCACATTTAGACCTAATTAAATCTTAGTTAGACCTTAACTACATTAGGTTTAACTTAATAGTTTAAACCACCTTTAAACCTAATTAAACCTAGTTAAACCTTAATTACATTAGGTTTAACTCAATACACCTAATTAGGTTTAAACCACATTTAGACCAAGTTAAACCCTAGTTAAACTTTAACTACATTAGGTTTAACTCAACAAATCTTAATTAGGTCTAACCCTTATTGGACCTAATTAATCAATTAAACCTTACCAAATTAGGTTTAATTAACCTTTAAACCTAATTAGACTTAACCCATATTAAGTTTAATTAATCAATTAAACCTTACCTAAATTAGGTTTCATTAACCGTTAAACCCAATTAGACTTAATCCATATTAAGTCTAATTAATCAATTAAACCTTACCAAAATTAGGTTTAACAAACCTTAAACTTAATTAAACTTAATCCATAGTAAGTCTAATTAATCAATTAAACCTTACCTAATTTAGATTTAATTAACCTTAAACCTTACCTAAATTTGGTTTAATTAACCTTAAACCCAATTAGACTTAACTTATATTAAAACTAATTAATCAATTAAACCTTACCCAAATTAGGTTTAATTAACCTTTAAACCCAAGTAGAATTAATCCATATTAAGTCTAATTAATCAATTAATCTTTACCTAAATTAGGTTTTATTAACTTTAAACCCAGTTCCACTCAATTAAGCCTTACCAAACTAGGTTTAATTAACCTTAAACCCAATTAGACTTAACCCATATTAAGTCTAATTAATCATTTAAAGCTTACCAAAATTAGGTTTAATTAACCTTAAACCCAATTAGACTTAACCAATATTAAGTCTAATTAATCAATTAAAACTTACCTAAATTAGGTTTATTTAACCTTAAACCCAATTAGGCCAAACCCTATTAAGTCTAATTAATCAATTAAACCTTACCAAAATTAGGTTTAATCAACCTTAAACCCAGTTAGACTTAACCTATATTAACCATAATTAATCAATTAAACCTTACCAAAATTAAGTTTAATTAACCTTTAAACGCAATTAAACTTAACCCATAGTAAGTCTAATTAATCAATTAAACCTTACCTAAATTAGGTTTAATTAACCTTTACCTAATTAGAATTAACCCATATTGAGTCTAATTAATCAATTAAACCTTACAAAAATTAGGCCTAACCCTAATTAGGTTTAATCAATCCAAAGAAAACCTAACTTGAATTTAACCGAACTTGAACTCAAGTTAACGCAAACATTAGGTTCAACCCACATTGAACCGAACTTAAAGAAAACCTAACTTGAGTTTAACCTAACTTGAACTCAAGTTAACCCAAACATTAGGTTCAACCCACATTGAACCTAACGTAACCAAAACCTAACTTGAGTTTAACCTAACTTGAACTCAAGTTAACCCAAACATTAGGTTCAACCCCCTTTGAACCTAATTTAACCAAAACTTAACTGATTTTAACCTAACTTGAACTCAAGTTAACCAAAACATTAGGTTCAAGCCACATTAAACCTCATTTAACCAAAACTTAAATTGAGTTTAACCTAACTTGAACTCAAGTTAACCCAAACATTAGGTTCAACCCACATTGAACCTAATTTATCCAAAACTTAACTTGAGTTTAACCTAACATGAACTCAAGTTAACCCAAACATTAGGTTCAACCTAACTTGAACCGAAATCAACTTCAACCCATATTGGACTCTAGTCAAACCTAAAACTTAGGTTCAACCCAACCTGAATCTAAGTCAACCAAACTCTAGGTTCAACTTATACTGAACCTAAATCAAGCCTTAAACTTAGGTTCAATTCAAATTGAACTTAGGTCAACATAAAGTTTAGGTTCAATCAAAATTGAACGTAAATCCGTAAGTCCTAACTACATTGGACTTAAAACCAATTCAATCCTTAGGTTCTACCTACATTGAACCTAAATTCCTTAAGTCCTAACTATATTGAACTTAAAATAAATTCAACTTCTAGGTTCTACCTACATTGAACCTAAATCATTCAAATTCCTAACTACATTGGACTTAAAACCAATTAAACTCTTAGGTTCCACTGACATTAAACCTAAAATATCTTAAGTCCTAATTACATTGGACTTAAACCATTTCTATTCCTTAGGTTCTACCTATATTGAACCTAGAACATTTTAAGTCCTATCCACATTGGACTTAAAACTCTAGGTTCTACCTACATTGAACCTAAATCATCTTCAGTTTCATCGACATTAAACATAAATCTTAGGTTTCAATTAAACTCTCTAAGGTCTAATTGACATATGACCTAAAACCAATGACATCATAAAAATATAACTAAATGACATAAAATTCATCTTAAAAGACATTAAAACACAACTTAAACATCTATTTTCAGATTTACGAAGATTTCTTGGACATCGAAATCTATGTTTGCTGGCAAGAATCTTCCAGTCCTGGTTTAAACACCTTTCAGACTAAGTAAATATGAATACTTCACGGCCCCGGGATGATGTAGCCATAGACATCTTAACAGGGTCTTTTAAAAATTATTCAACCAATTAAATGACCAACTAAAATTTAAAAATCTAACAATATGTTTTTATGCTAATCGTGTTCTCTTTTGCAGGTTTATTAAATACATGAAAAAAAAATTCACTTTAGATTTCCTTTGCATGTTACAGGGTGTGCTAACTCTATTTTGCAGGAAGACATTCAAAAGCGGAATTTCAAGATAACAAAACAAAACAAAAACAGACAAAACAAAATAAAATGATATAAACAAAATGACATGACATAACTCAAAATCTTTAGGGTATAATCAGTATCTTAGGAATCTATTACCCCAAGAATAAAACATTTGATGTTTCTTTCCTTAATCTTGACATTTTAGAAGAATCAGTGTTAACGAGAATCAGGAGTTTTCTAAGGAAAATCTAGTATTGCCTATGATGTAATTAACTATTGGAGCTTGCTCCTATAGGAAAATTAAGAATTCATAATAGGTGATTGACCTAAATCTCTGGTTATCAGACCATTTATGTGGTTATCCTTATATATGATTTTGATATTCTAGAGTCTTCTCTTTAAGTTTACCACCCAACATTTCTCTTGTTTTCTATCAGTTGCCATTTCCATTTTTCCTAATTCCTTTAATACTTGAGGATCTTTTACTTCACCCAAATAATTGATGTAAATTGGAAAAAAAGGGCAATAAGATAGATAAACTGAGTTGCGACTCCAACATCCTTATCGAAAAATAGACACGACGATATGAGGGCACAAATGAGAATTCACTCAGATAGACAAATAGATAGATAAACTGAGTGGCGACTCCAACATCCTTCCGATCACCACCATCAAGTTCAGGAGGTTTTTCAATCGATAAACAAAAAGATTTATCTTTTTCTATCGTGTGCAAACCTTCAAAACTTTCTCGAACATAATTTGAATCATCCTCATGAAAATCATCATGTTGCTTATTTATCTTCTTGTTCGTGTTCCAACACTTTCATTTCAGATTTCTCTTCATAAGTTGCTTTGAAATGGCGTTCACTCAGATATCTTATTACATCCATCCTGTAACATTCGTCATCTTTACCTTTTGCAAGATACTTCATCGATTTTGAAATATTAAAATTAAATGTTTGATCATTGACTCGTATAGTTAATTCCCCTTTCTGCACATCTATCATTGCTCTTTCAGTGGCTAGGAAAAGTCTCCCCAAAATGATAGGTATCTCTTTATCTTCCTCCATATCTAGCATAATGAAATCAACATGAAAAATAAATTGATCCACTTTCACTAAAACATCTCCTATAATACCCTTAGGATATGTTAATGAACAATCTGCTAACTGCAAAGTTACAGTAGCAGGGGATATTTCTCCTAATCCCAGTCTTTTAAATTTTGATAATGGCATAAGGTTAATTCTTAGGCCTAAATCACATAAAGCCTTCCCATAAAATTTGTCTCCTATTGCACATGGAATTGTGAAGCTACCAGGATCTTTGAGCTTTTCAAGATGCTTATTCTAAATTATAGCACTGCACTCCTGACTAAGTGAAACAGTCTTGTTATCTTCAAACTTCCTTTTTCTCTTAAGAACATCATTCATAAAATTCACCTAGCTTTGCATTTGTTATAAGGCTTCAACAAATAGAATATTAATCGTAAGCATTTTAAGGATTTCCAAAAAATTTGAAAATCATTTATCCAACTTTTGTTGACAAAGTCTCTGAGGAAATGGAGGTAGTGGTTTGTTCAAGTCAATTTTTAGTGGAGAAATAGGTCTCTCTAAATTTTTTGGAGTGCCTCCTTAAGTTCTTCAATTTCATCTCTCTCTACTTTAATTTCTTTTTGAACTCTACCCTCCAACTCTCTTCCCCTTCTATGTTGAACACATTTTACTTGCTCTTTATTTTGGTCTTTTGGATTTAACTCTGTATTACCATGAAGTACTCATTGGGATCTATTACTTAATGAATTTGTTATTTGTCTCAGTTAAATCTCATTATTTATAATTGCAGTTCCTTGACTTTGTAACTGATTTCTCATTTGTAACACCACTCCTTCTATAGACAACTTTTTTTCCTTAATTGTGGATTACTGTTAAAAGATGGAAGATAAGTAGGTCTATAATTATTATTACCTTGGTTTTTCTAGTTTCCCAATGGGTTTACTTGGCGGTTCCCCCATTGTTGATTATTACCTCCCAAATTTTTATTATTCTAGTTAAAGTTAGGATGATTTTTCCAACATGGGTTACAATCATTTGAATATTGGTTATTTAGCTTATTATTTGTGACATTCAAAGTTTCTATAGATGTTTGAGAAATTACCATTTGGCCTAATGAATTCTCTTCAATCATTGAAATTGGTTATCAAAAATTGATTTCCTTGAACTTGTAGCAACTTAGTTTGTTAACATTATAAAAGCATCAGATTCATGAATATTGGCTACTTTCTCAGAATTTACCCTCTCATAAGGCCATTAAAAATTATTAGTAGCCATATCTTCAATTAAAGCACATGCATCACGAAATGGTTTTGACAACAATGAACCACCAATAGTGGCATTGATAATTTATCTAAGAGATCCAACTAGTCCATTATAAAAGGTTTGAATTATTAACCAATCTGGTACAACATGGTATGGAAACTTTCTCAGAAGTTCTTTAAATTGTTCCCACACTTCATAAATGATTCCCCTTCAAACTGACAAAAAGATGTAATATCATTTCTAAGCTTTGCAGTTTTTTATAATGGAAAATATTTAGCAAGGGATTTCTGCGCTAAATCACCACAAGTTCTGATAGATCTTGGTGCTAACAAATTTAACAATGCCTTAGCGTTATCCCTCAATGAGAATGAAAAATGTCTAAGTCTTATAGCATCATTCTAAATACAATCATATTTAAATTCTATAAAATTGAAAAGATGTAAATTTGGAACTTTAGTTAGTGCTCCTCAAATAGATTATTTGATACCATTTGAATAATAGCAGGTTTAAGTTCAAATGAATTAGCCGCTATAGCAAGTTTTTGAATACTAAATTGAAGTTCATGTACAGTAAGGTTTGCATAATCTCTTAAAGATCTAAATTCTTGATGAATTTCTGCATTTTGATTATTATGGTTTGTCATTTCTTGAAATTTTTTAACTTTTTTGTATTTTGAATTTTTTTTATTTTTCTAAAAGTTCTTTCAAGTTCAGAATCGTAAGGCACTAGTCTTATAGAACCTGAAGTGGGTATACATCACTACAAAATAAAATAAAATTACGAAAACAAGAACAACATTACAATTTTCCTATAATAAATTTAAAAGTTTAAAAAAAGCTTTCTAAAAATAGAAAAAAAATTTCTAAAAATTCCTTCAAATTTTACTAATTTTTTCTTTTTCTCCCCGGCAACGGCACCAAAAAACTTGATCCTTTTTTCTTATATATACTTGTGCTTCTAACTCCACTGCTAAGAACTAGATGTAAGTTTCCTAACAATATAATCCAAAAACTTGATCCCTATTTAGTACCACAGTACTATGATGTATGTGTGGTTAGATTCTCAATTCTCTTTGTTAATAATTCTTCTTTATAACGTTGCCAAAAACTTGGTTTTAAAGCACCTATTATATTTAAATATTGGGATACTATGCAAGTATACGCATCGTTATCAAGTAATATAGGACTTTTGGATTAAGCCCCAAAATATTGAACCCATAGGGAGAAGTACAAACTCTTAAATAAAAATTAGATAACAAATTCTACTTTGAAAAGAGACTTACTCAAACTATAGATACTATGGTAAGAATGATAATTCGGTTCTTTTTGGTAATTTTTGATAATTGAAAATAAAGTAATCAACTAACTAAATTTAATTACATTTTTGTAAGATGAAAGCAATAAAAATAAAATGTATTTTTCCTTATCTTGAATCAGTAACAAGTATAAGAATTATGTTGTGAAAGTCCTTAAACTGTGTAGTCTCAAATATGAGTTTCATTATTCTTAGAGATGTTATAATAAACATTGACTAATCTAAAGTTTAATAGTCTTGAAGATGGGCTAGGCAGGGAAGATACTAGCTTTCACTCTACGGTTCCCACTTATCCATTCATATGGGGGCTAACATCTTCTATCAACACCTAAAATAATAGACCGAATTGGGGGCTTTAGTCTGTCACTCTAAAATACTCTAACTCTACACCCATCATTGTTTATTTCCATATTTTTTTGCACTCAACCATATGAATTACATTATCTTTCATACAATCTCATGTGATTCTACCATTAGTTGACTGGGACAATATCATCACAGATCTTACATGTTCTCATAAAAATATTAACATTTTAATTGGAAAAATCAAGAAGTAAAAGAACTACAAGGATTAAATCATCACAACTTATTCCAGCATTATAGATCAATACTTCACACAACTTCCTTCCAAAACTTAATTACTTATCATTTTAAGGAAAATGATAAATAAAACTACTTAGATTTCATGGAGAAAACACAACAATAATTAGATTTAAAAACACTAGAAGTCTAAATTTAGACCAAATGTAGTCACAAAGATAAAAACTTATCTCAAATTCTTCTCCACATAACTCCTGAAGTTCCTTTGAATCTCTTCCTTTCTCTTACAATCCTCCCTAGGTCTTGTCGCCCAAAATAAAGGGTTAAAATCTCTCTATCTCACTAAAAAACTATAATGGATTCTTACTTAGAACTATCTAATCACTTTCTCCTTTACTAGGATGAGAAAAGTAAGAAGAAGCCCTAAATAAAATCCTAAAACTCCTTAATTTCTACTCGGTAAAAGTATCCTAACTCTTCTATATCTCTATCCCTCTCTCTCTCTCTAATTATTATAATCAATTTTAATTCAATCCAAGCACTCCTTTCTACAGTTTTCCAAAAGGTTTTTTGGTATCACTTTAAAATGTGTCCAGATTCAATGAATCTTCAAGAGTTGCCTCTTTTCAAGAGACATTTTAATTTATTTTTGTGCCCATTAACTGTAATCCACATTTTCACCAAAAGTTGCCTCAAACACCGCTTCAAAATTTGTCCAAAATTTCTTAAATTTTTATCATAACTACCTCTGTCGCGTAAGGGTGAGGTCTTCAACGTTTAAGTAAAACCTTCTCTATTTCCTGGCACTTAAGTGGCAGTTCTGAGTGCTTAAGTGCCATACTTCATTATCGTACCTTTTTCATTTTTGCTCCAAACTTGATCTTTTTTCACTCATGTCACCATATTTTATCCCATTAATAGTACCTGAAAGGAAAAAAACACACAAATATCTTTCATTAAAACGCAATATCCTCAAAAATAGATATAAAAATGTGCACATAAATACTATATATTTTAAGTGTATCACACACACTCAATTTAAAAACAAACTGCTGAAAGAATTCTATCAAAGCTAAGGCATCAAATTAAAACTTACATCAGTACATCACCCCTGGACCAGCAGATAAGCTAAAGTTGCCAACAAAATAATCTTGAAATTTTTTATAAAGAAAGAAAAAGGAGTTAAATGGGTCGATATCCTAGCAACTGTCCTCTGGTTAACCTATACAACACCGCCAATCACTATAAGAATAACACCATTGTTGACCACACTTTTGGGAGGACTCACATACCTTACCAATGATCCTGAACTAGGATTGTACCATTTGGGACTCTACCAGGCCAAACCTCAAACCCCAACCAATTGGTTGAACTGAATTAGAGTTTTCACCAAGTAAGGAAACCCAAATTAACGTATATTGGTAGCTCATTCCCTAGGTCACTTAAACCCATTTGAAACCCTAGGGTTCTCCCCATTGACCCTAGGAACTTGCTTGTGGATCTCAGGGGTTGCAACCAACTCCTAAATCCATTTTTCAGAAGGGATCTATCAACATTGATCCTTGGTCCCATCAGAGGCCTTCAAATCATAAAAATTAGATCAAATCTTAAAGTTTACCTTTTGACCTCAAAATTTGGTGACACCTTAGATAGGTTAAACAAATCTTGGGAAACCCTAATTTGGACCAAAATCAATCAAGTTAACTTTCATATCCCAAATCGGTCCACATTAATCATTTGGTAAACTCTAGGCCTTGTGGTCACTACATTGACCTTTTGGTCAAATCACCCCCATATGGTCAACACTTTGACCATATGGTCAACTTAACCCAATATGGCTAATACATTGACCAAATGTTCAATTCAATACCACATGATCACCCCCATGTTTAAATAAGTCCATATGGGCAATCCTCTGGTCACATGATTAATCATCATCTTGGGATTAATTTTCATACATTTCTCTAATTTAATTAATTAATAAATCATAATTAATTAATTAGAAAGTTCATGAAGGGCTTAGACCAAGCCCAACTAAGAAAACATCCATGGAAGCCCAAGCCCAATATCATCCTGGGTTCATCATTCTTCGATCACCCATGACTCAATGAGACTCACCATGGCCATTAAACCACCCTTAAGCCACTAAAATTGACTTTTTCCAAGTCATCATGAAGAAAAGTACACAAGGCATCCCATGTGGCTTCCGCATCAAATTCCTCTTGGACCAAGTTGGAGTGACCAAACCAGCCTAATTTTCAGCTCACTATCCACCTCCCCTCCCCTCCCCACCAATGAGCTCCAAATCATCTCTAGCCCACCTTCTTCTCCATACTTGAAGCTATGATGGGCATACCATGGAGAGGGAAAGCTTGACTTCCCATGGCTGAATTTTTTTCTTATGAAGTTCCCTCAGTAACCACCAATCCCCTCCAATCCTCTTCAAGCTCTCCAATGGAATTTAATGTCTATTTAAAGCCTTTACCCTAGAGACCTCAAACCCATGAAAACCCTACCTAGAGCCTTTGAATCCACTGACATTCAAAAGTAAACTTATTCCCTATTTCATAGGCAATTGATCCCCCATAATTTCTGCCCCTAAAATCCATCAACAAACCTTAATTTCTCTGGATAAAACGAGGACAATCTTTGGGTTAGACATGAACCCTATCAAAACTCCAACCTAAGAATCCCAAAAGCTTCTCAAGGTCCACACGACACTTCCTAATTGAAATCAAGCAATCACGAGGTCACTAACTTAGTTTAAGCTGAAATTGAGCCACCGTTTCAGCAAGATCATAAATAGGCCTGATTTTAGAGCAAATTGAACTAAGGGGGAGATTTGTAAGGTCACCACAAATGTGTATATTAATCCTAATTGAGGTCAAACCACTTGGACAACGATATGCTTTACAAACCCTAATTATCCTCTCGGGTTTAGTTTTTTGTGAAGATATGTGTACAACATACCTAACTAACCAAATGGATGTGTTCTCCTCAATTGGATGAAGCTTTAGAAATACATCCCATGCAATTTCATAAAAAAATATTGTATATCTCAATGTTTGAACATGAATGGTATTCTCCTAATCATTCTGTGGGGATGATGAATGGATGTTGTCCATTTCCATGTATCAGAAATGGATGGCAACGATCAAGCTGAACAGCTGATATGCTAATATAAAATAGAAGAAATTGTGGAAAGTCCAGTTGATCCAAATGCACCGCACAATCCTCTTACAAGTCCGATGATTGAGCTGACGCCACATCGGATGAATAGATAATTATGGATTTTTGAATTAATTAATTCCAAAAAACCTAAATAACTTTAAAAAATGATATATCTACCAAAAAATAATAATAATAAAAAATAAAAGGCCTCTGAACTCAGCTGACGAAGGAGAAAAAATTGAAAATAATTAGCTTTTATTTAATTTTTAATTAATTAAATACTCTCTGGAGTATTTTAATTATTAAAATTTAAGCATAAATCCAAAAGTTATGAAAACTATAGGGATTATTCCATACATCTTTGGGAATATTCCCTAATTTTACAATAACAAAGGATGTCCCTATAAAGAACATGACCAAATATCTATTATTTTGGCAATTATTTTGAAAAATAATTTTAAAAATTAGAAAATTACGAAAGAAATAATGGGAAGTGGTAAGAAACTTCTAGGTGATAAATTTAACCTTAAAATGATAATTCTTATTACCTAAAAATTTTTAAATGAAAATTTAGAAATTTAGGAGGATAAGATGGCAAAAAAAATTAGAAAATTGCACTTTAGCCAAAAATTGACTCTAACCCTTAACGGTTACCAACATGACTATCCCTCTGACCATGGACACAATCCTATGTGATTTATGGTTTAGTCTAATTTGAACATGAAATTAGACCAAGTGTTGAGCTCAATCAATTTGAAATGAACCCAATCCCAGTATACCCAACCTAAAACTTAGGGTCAACCTGTCTTGAGCCAAATCCTATGTGTTGGTTCTAGTCACATTGAAACCAATTAATCCTCATATGATAAGATTAAGCCTTACCCATATAAGGGTTAATTAACCTTCAAACCTTAATTAGGTCTATGTTGACCTCACTTTTGGTTGAGGTCTAGTTTCCTCTTTAGTAGCCTAGGGTTTAGCCATAGGACTTTCCAGTTGACTATTGCTAGAGGACTAGAAAGAGACCCTCGCCATTAGAAATTCTAAACTTTTCTTTGCTCAACTTGAAGTTCCGCATATTGGTCCTGACCTCTAGCACTTGGCAGGTGAGATCAATATGGGGGAGCTTAAGGAGAGACCCATAGGACTGCTTGGTCTTAGGGTTGACCCTGGGTGTTGTTCTAGAGCTATTTCACTCACTTAGACTTACTTTCACTCACATCCACTCATAATCCTACACCCAAACTTGTTGACTTTGATCCCTTGATGTTTTGGAAGACTCACGTAGATGGTCACCTAAACCCACTAGCTCTAGGCTATGGTCTGGCTAAGACCTGTACATGAAAGACCCCATGTAAAGGAATCCATTGGTCCATATCTCAAATAGGGTGGTTGGCACCTCAATTTCACCAAAATACGGAACTTAGCCTTTGCATCACAAATCTACCCAATTTACCAAAACACCCCCAAACCCCAAATTTGACCAAAATTCCTAATTTCATCAAAAATATCCAAATTTGTTTAAAAATCATCTTAAACCATTTGAAATCATCCAAATTGCCCACAACTTCCCATTTACCAAAATTACCAAAATACCCCCAAATTTGCCAAAATTACAAAAATAATCTTGGGGCCCAAACTTTCATAAATCCCTCAAAATCATTTCAAATGTCTCAAAACCCAATTTTGACCCTTCAATTAAACCCAATTTGATCAATTTGAGCGATTATGACCAAAAGCCCCAAATTGCACTTAAAGGCCCAATTTCCCAAAATTTGCTCTAAATGTCCACCACTTTGATCCCAATCTTCTTTAATTTCAATTCTAAATTCAAATTCATCATGATCAAACTTAATTCAAACCAAGTCCAAATCCAATTGACCACATTTGAGTCCAATTTCAACCCAAATCAAAAAAAGCCTCTATTTGGCCTAAAACCAAAATTCCACTCAATTGAACCCCCAAATCCTTTTAATTGCCCCAATTATGCATCATAAACTATTTGAAACATCTCCAAACACCAAATCGAACCTTCAATTGGCCTTGTCAAAGCCACAATTTTATTCAACATGAACATGGACAAAAACCCCCAATTTTACCCCAATTTTGCCATGTCTCCAAATGTTCCCAAATTGAATGACCAAACCCAAAAATTGGCATCCAATTAATGTTGAGAACTCTTCATGACGTTCCCCTAGACCATTTTGAACTTTTAATTTGGCCTTATCCCAACTCTATCCCAACCTAAACCCAAGTCTAACCCATCATCCCCAAATTGATCAAATGCTCAAAATCCCTCAAATTGACCCTCTAAATAAATTCAAAATCACTCTAAATCTTTTCAAACTCTTTATGACAATCATCCACACAAAATTGATTAATTAATTGGGCTCAATGTCATGGCCAGCCTAAACCCAAACCTAACTTCAAAATAACTCAATCGAAATTGAACTTATGCGCCAAAATTGATTAAGCTATGCCCAAGTGACCAAATTAATGACACCACAACCACCAAATGGACCCTACTGACTATGATAGACTCATCTAGCCCACCTTAGAAGAGCTATGGACCAATGGTCTCTTGATTTAAAGGATTTTACCCATTTTTGTCCTAAAATTGAAATATCTTCCCCATCATTACTTACCCTTGGGAGTTAATCATAATTAAGCACCCGCTTACTTCCCTGAGCTCAGAGGTGACCAAAACCTAGCCAACCACCACCTCAATCGCCAGAAACAGTCACACAAAAGGAGTCCATGTTGGCTAAAACCCAAAATTAAACTCACCTGAGTTGGCTAAGCTTGATTGGTTGTTAGGGCCTTTCTTCCCTTGATATAGGCAGCATTCTGGCCAGCTCAGCTTGGCCTAAGAGCCGCAATAGCCTACTCTATTTAAACTATCCCCTCCACGGCCATGAGAGAGAGTTAACAAAATCCTTGGGGAAACTCTGTCCAATTGCTTCAAGAGACTCTCCAAGAACTCATCAGCTCAATTCCACTGTTTTTCCCCTCTCGTTCCCCCTGTGAAAGCTCAATTTTGAGTTCAAAACTTCAGCTCAAATGATGACATATTTTCCCACACCTCCATAGTCCACAAATTTTCAATTTACTGTGCCCACACCATCACCAGAGTGAGAGGATTTGATTCCCTAGAAAAGCCCCATCCTAAATAACCTCTAACCTAGCTATGGACCAACACCTAAAAACGGCCTTGATCAAAATCATTTGTAGAATTTTCATCAAGGCCTAGGAGTTCATCTGGAGGTTTGTTGGACCCAATCAAAGCTACAACAATCATCTGATTGAGGCCGCCCCTCTCAGATAATGGTATTGAGCCTCAACTCTAAATCAAGCTTAAATTGATTCTCCATATGTATTTAATGTATTTCATACCATATAAGCCATATAAATATGCTCGTCATGAGTAGATGAAGGTTTAGGAACAAACCTCATGTAATTTAGTTGAGTATAGATGAAGATCTTAAGGTTTTAGTGCGAGCGGTTCTTGAGTTAGCTCAATTGGGGACGATGAACAGATGCCTTCTGATCGCACGTTTATTCAATGGATGGTTGTGATGGAGCCGGATGAAGAGATGATGAGCGAACCGCACGCTGACAAGGAATTGAGGCATCTGGCGGCGAATGGCAGAGCACCATGTGGCTTTTCAGAGTCATCGTAGGTTGCGGTGGCATAGCGCGTTTAAATGGAAAAATCTGAACTTATTTTATTTATTTAAATAGTAGAAGTTTAAAAATTCATATCTTTCTCTAGAAAAATCATAAAAATAAAATAAAAATGCCCTCTTGCTCAGTGAATAAAGGAGAATAATGTGGACTAAAAATAACAATTATTTGTTAACTCTCTTATTTTTAATGAATTAAATACTCTCTAGATTATTTTAATTCATTATGATCAAGATCTGCTCATCATGGCTTGAAGCTTTTAATATAGTTCATCCCTTATGACAGAGGGGAAGTTCTCCGATTTTTCTAAGGTAAGAGGGCATCTTTATGCTTCTAACGTTAATTTTCAAGCTAGGATGGATATTTTGGCTTATTATAATTATATAAATTAAAATATCATCTAAAAAATAATGAGAATAATTTTAGTAGGTTTCCTATGGTCAGAGAAGCTTAGGAAAAAAGTCATGATGATTTGAATTATTTTTTACATTTCTATAGTTAATTAAATGTATTTATCTTTCTTTAATTTTTATAAATTAAATACTAA
The DNA here is from genome assembly GCA_002079205.1 of Phalaenopsis hybrid cultivar. Lineage (NCBI taxonomy): Eukaryota > Viridiplantae > Streptophyta > Magnoliopsida > Asparagales > Orchidaceae > Phalaenopsis > Phalaenopsis hybrid cultivar. The sequence continues at coordinate 576,800 of JXCR01140119.1, read as the reverse complement.
TAAAAAATTAACAAAATCTATTCCACCATTTGTATAAAAAACATGTTTAGCCACTGTAAAAATTTAAAAATTATTTGACTAAGTCTAAGCATTAGAGTTGGTTTTTTTAGAAATCATGTATTTTTGTACAAAATTAATCATATTAAATTAAATAAATTTTGGAAAATTATGAAAAGTGTTTTTCTTAGTTCCTTATGATCAGGTGCACATAGGAAAAAAAAATTATTTTTGAGAAAATGCTTGATTTTTGAGCTTTAGTTTAAATATAAAATAATTAAAAATAGTTAAAAATCCCAAAAATATCAAAATATTTTAAAATGAGCATAATTGTTCCCTGATCACTTAGAACTCATTATGATATTTTTTCCAAGTTAAAAATAATTTTTTTAAAAGCTTAACATGATTTTTTTCTTATTTTCTCACTAAAAATAATTATAATAAATATATTAAAAATTATAAAAATGCAAAACTAGTTTCTCTGAATTCCCTGGGCTTAGAGGGGTTTAACAAAATAATAAAAAATAATTTTTCTAAATAAAAAATCTTTTCCATTCAAATTGAATCATAAAATTCAACAATAATTACAAAATTGAATTAAAGAATTGGTTCAAAAAAAACATGAAATTTTGGCTAAGTGTCTCTCTGACTTAAGGGAACCTCTAATAAATTTCTCATTAATAAAAAATTTAATTTGGATAGTTAAGTAAATCAATTTTGAAAATACTACCTTTTAAATTTAAATAGTTATTTAAATTAAATTAAATTTTTAAGATCCAAATTTTCTCCTCTAATGTTTTAAATGACCCATAGATAGGACACTCTAAAATTCTCAAAGTCATTTAAATTTTAATTAATGAGTTATGAGGTGGAGAGCCCCAAAGGAAAATGAGTTACTTTAGGTTTCGGTTCCTTAATCAAGATTTAGGATTAATCAAAGGGAAGATGGTTAATTTTTATTCTAATGAACATATTTGGATGATTGAAATACACTAGGATTAAAAGGTGGGAACTCACTTACCACCTCTTCTATAATAAGAAAAAAATTGAATTTCTTTAATTATCATGACTTGGAAGTCAATCAATATTAAATGATTCTCAAGTGAAGGGTTCAAGTTAAGAAGATAATGTTTTCTTAATTTTAAGCACATAATTGATGATAATGTGATCTTTTAATAAGAGTGCATATCATTTAAATCAAAATTCTGGTAAGTTACCATTTCACCTACTATGATTGTTGAAGGCTTAGTAGTGACCTAAGCTTGACATTTAAAATCATTGGATCGGATTTAGAAGATAACATGATTGATGATTAACACCTTTTTACACTACAAGCCTGATTTTAACTTTGGAAACCAAAACCCTGACTTAAATTTTTCTTAGAGGCATCCACCCACATAACACTTAAATGAAATATCGATTGATTGATTGAGTGTCTTAGCCTTGGGATAAATAAAACATCAAGTTTCCTTGAGCAATGAGATAGCCTTAGCTTAACCTTGGATGATTAATAAAATGATATGACAAGTTCAAAATGAAATCGAAATATCTCAAGAAATCTTCAAAGTGATTCAGGCTCATGCTCCGAGCCGTTTGAAATCTCTGGAATATTTTGAGGGAAAAATTGAACTTGTTATAATTTGTTCTAAAATCATCCACTAAGATCTTCCGAGGCTCAATAAAGTCATAACTTATGGTTTGGTAGTTATACCTTCTTCTACTCCTGTAATTGGAATTCCTTGCAAAAATATATACATATTGCCAAAGCTAACCTTTCAGTTGGAGGAGTGGGAAGAATTGATAGGTACGCTTTTAAGTTATTGCATTTACTTTCTTGTATCTCTTGTTTCTTGTTTGAAAGCTTAAAGTCACCCTGCATGTCAAAACTGAAACATGTAGGATAGCCACAAAACTGAAACCAAAACAAAACTAAAAAATTTAATCACAAATAAAAGAAAATAAAAATTGCAACTAAATTAAAACGTCTCTATCAGATAATCGGGAATCCCTTGAAGGAGGTAACCTATGGTTGCTAACAAGATTTCCCATGGTCTATATGAAAGTATGGAACTCATTAAATTTGGTTTAGTGAATTCATTTGGACTAAGTGATTCCGAAAGACAATAGTGGTGCCGGAAAGAGGGAATCGTAGGATCCTAATCAATGTCGCTCTAATCAACTTTAACATTCCCCATAATACTTAAATAACCATAACCTTAGGAAAATATTTGATTTGACATTATGACTTGACACGTTAGAAAACTTAAACTCGTAACAATGAGAGCATGGTGCTAGCATTGTGGGTAGCATTGTCATCTTCAACAGCAAAACATGTCTACACCAGCTAAACCATTATTTAGAATTAAATAACAAGACATAGGTTTTCAAGGTTTTCTGCCTAGTGCAACATAAATCCTCAACTTTCCTTTAGGCCTTTGTGTGACTATGTTATACAATATAAGCCATAACCTGTTTTAGGGTTTTGAGGTTGTTGTTCGTCACAACCTAAATACTAACTTCTTCCAGAATATTTAAGTGATCCTTTCACATGAATGTAAGCCCTAATAAATAAAATTGGCAAGATGAAACATTCAAATATTTGTCTTCTAAATTGAAGCGAACCCATATGATAGCTTGGCTAGTCACCAAGTTTCTCCTCAGGATTCGTGACATCCCCTAGTTCTTCTTCCTTTAAATTCTAAAAAAATGTTCCAAAATTGAGCCATTCCCATTTCACACCTCTTTGTCCGATCTCATTGAAAATTTCTATTCCTTTGACCTCTATGAAGACAGTATTCCCTAAATTTTATCGAGAGGTTTCTTAGGTGACTTTAGTTATCTAAGATGTAATTAACTATAAGGGCTTGCCTTTATAGGAAAATTTCAAGAACCCAGCTTAATATAAACCCTATTAATGTTTCCATATTAAATAAGGGAACTTGTCGGCTTATAAATGAAATAGTTTTGCAGACCAAATGGATGTCATACATTTCTTAGTTTATTTGATTGAGTCTCGCTATCAATTTATGTGTTTATCTCTCGAGGTAGATATGTAGCTTGAGGTGTAGCGCTCTTTCATCTAAATTTTGAAAGATAAGGGATCAGTTTGATTTCATAGTTTTCTGAAATCTAATAATAATATGTAAATTAAAATGTCTCTCTGAAGTGGGCGATGAGATCCCGATTTTGGCGACTGACAGCTTCTACAGGACGACCCCCCTAAAAGTAGTGTCGATAGTCTAATCCACCTTAGACCTAATTATCTTATTGTGCCTTACCCAAATTTGGCTTACTTAACCTTTAAACCCTTACTGGGTCTAATCTACATTATACTTAATTATTTAAATAAGCCTTACCCAAATTAGGCTTAATTTATCTTTAAACCCTAATTAGGTTGAATCCATATTAGTCCTAATTATCTGATTAAGCCTTACCTAAATTTGGCTTAATTAACCCTTAAACCCTAATTTAGTTTGATCAACATTAGGCCTAATTACCTGATTAAGCCTTACCTAAATTAGGTTTAATTAACCTTTAAACCCTAATTAGGTCTGATCCACAGTATGACTGATTATTTGATTAAGCCTTACCCAAATAAGTCTTAATTAACATGTAAACCCTAGTTAGGTCTAATCTGCATTAGACCTAATTATCTGATTAAGCCTTAACCAAATAAGGCTTACTTAACCCTAAAAACCTAATTTGGTATGATCTACATTAGTCCTAATCATCTGATTAAGCCATACCCAAATTAGGCTTAATTAACCCTAAAATCGTAACTAAATTTGATCCACATTAGGCCTAATTATCTTATTAAGTAAGGCTTAATTAACCTTAAAACCATAATTAAGACTAATCCATGTTAGACCTAATTATCTTATTAAGCCTTGCCCAAATTAGCCTTAATGAACTTTTAAACACTAATTTAGGTCTAATCCACATTAAACCTAATTATCTATTTAAGTCTTACCCAAATAAGGATTAATTAACCTTTGAGCACTAATTAGGATTAATCCACATTAAACCTAATTTTATAATTATGCCTTATCAAAATTAGACTTAAGTAAACTTTAAACCCTTATTAGGTCTAAACCTTAAGTCTTACCTAAATTAAGCTTATTTAGCTCTTAAATCTAATTATGACTAATCCAAATTAGACCTAATTATCTGATTAAGTCTTAATTAAATTATAATTAATTAACCTTTAAACCTTTATTAGGTTCAATCCACATTAGACCTAATTATTTGATTAAGTTTTACTTAAATTTTATTTAATTAACCTTTAAAACCTAATTAGGTCTAATATCCATTAGACCTAATTAGTCTATTATGTCTTACAGAAATTAAAATTGATTAATCCTTAAAAATAATTAGGTCTAACCTACATTAGACCTAATTTATCTATTAAGTGTTACATAGATTGGACTTAATCAACCATTAACCTTGCTTAAGGCAATTCACATTAGACCAACCTAAACCTTAGTTTCAACCTAAATTGAACCTAAGTCAACCTAAACCTTAGATTCAACCTAAATTGAACCTAAGTCAACCTAAACTTTTGGTTCAACCCACATTGAACCTAAGTAGACCTAAAACTTAGGTTAACCTAAGTCAACTTAAACCTTAGGTTCAACCCAAATTAAACCTAAGTTGACTTAGACCTTAGGTTATTGAACCCAAGTTAACATAAGCTTTAGGTTAAATTTAATTGAACAAAAGTAAACTTAATCCCAAATTCCAGGTTCAACACTTATTTAACTTACCTTAGGTTCATTGAACCTAAGCCCTAACATTAACCTACATTAGACATACCCAACTTTTACAATGAGCCTAAGCCCTAAATCTAACCTACATTAGAATTAGCTAACTTCTACATTGAAGCTAACCCTTATGCCTAAATTAATTTAGAATTAATTCAAGCTGAACCTTCCTTGAGTATAGTCCAATCTAGATCTAACCTAAGTGTAATCTATTTCAGACTTGGTTCAAATTTAATTTCTTTTAGATCAAGCCTAACCTAGATCTAACCTAAGTCTAACCTAACTTAAACTTTGTTCAAACTCAATTTGGATTTGGCCTAAGTCTAACTTAACTTGGATCTAGACCAAATGAAATGAACCATCGGGTCAACCCTACCTATGTTAAGCTAAGCAAATTAACTAAAAAATTATGTCAACCCAACCCAGCTTGGGTTATCCCAATCATTGGGTTAGCCTGACTCGACTTCAATTAACTAAATTTGAGATTCTACTTCAAAATTGGTTTAAGCCAAAACGTCAGATTAACTTAAGTTAAACCTAACTCAAACTTAGAGAAAACTCATGTTCAACTTATATCATACTTCATACATGTCTTAATAACTTGAACTTGATATACCTCAGAGGTTTAACTTGAATTAGTTCAGCTTAACCTAATCTATTATTAAGATAGCCAACTTGATTTTATTTGGCTTAATTTAAGTAAAATTAGATTGATTTTAATAAATTTAAATTTTTGTTAATCTTATTGACTTTTGGTATGGTTAACAAGTTTAAAAATAATTCATGGGACAATCAATATAATTTAGGTTAACACAAACTTATTTGGAATCTCGCTTTAGATCAATTTAATCTGACATGAACTAATCTAAACTTAAATTAGAATGGCAGAAGGTAATATAGTATTTTGCCTCCTCGTATGAGAGTAAAAGCTCACTTAGCCTTAGTTATGGATAATTTGTGTTAAAATTATCAAAACAACAAAAATGACATAAAATCCAACTTAAAAGACATTACAAACATAGACCTTAAAATGCAACTTGGCTTGAGAAGAAATTTTGGTGAAGGTAACACATGGTTTCCAACAAAATATCTTCCAGTCACTTGTGACTAATCAAACCGCAAACTTTAACGACCCGGGACAACGGAACCATGAGATCGTGATTAAGTCATTCCAAATAAAATAACCAAAATTAAAAAAAAAAATTAATTGTCTAAGAATTCTTAGCCAACCTAAAATTTTGAAGCCGCTTAAATCTAAAAAGGATAATAAACCTTAAATTAAAATCTAATGAAGAAAGAGCACATAACGCAACTTAAACCCAGCTAATCGAGCCTATAAAGATTTCTAGGATGATGGAATATATGGTTGCTAACAAGAATCTTCGAGTTTGAGTGGGTTTAATCTCCTCTCAGACTAAGTAGATTAGGGTACTTGACAACCCTGGGATGATGGAGCGATAGACATCTTGACCGGGTTTTCTATGAAATTAAAACTAAACAAATTAAATCAATCAAAAATTTAATAAAACTTTGTACTAACTTTGCTTTGCAGGGCCACTGAAGATAAAAAGTTAGCAACCTCCCAGATTTACTTTGCATGTATAAGGATATTTTCCCTATTGAAAAAATGAAAAAAAAACAAAACAACGAAATAAAACTTTAAATTGTAAAACAAAATAAACTCTATCAATAAAATAAAAAAAATGACAAAACAACAAAATAAACCCTAAAATAACAAAACAAAATAATAACAAACTAACATGATTATAGGATAGTATTGAATCTTTAGGGGTCTAAAGATAGGATAAGACTTTGACATTCTTTTCCATAATAAAAATACTTTTATCTTAGAGAATAAATTTTAATTTTGATAAAGAGTTTTCTTTGGTAATTTTAACTGCTTAAGATGTAATCAACCACGAGAGCTTGCTCTTATAGGACAGAAAGAACTCCAAGATAAGTATAGTTTCTTTTCCAATGCATGATGAATTACATTTACGAGCTAAAGAGACATCCACTAATATGAAGACATTGGCACAAATGTTATGATGGGGATCATAGCCACCCACAACAGAATGACACACACCTGAATGTGTCTAATCCTACACTTAAACAAAATGTATGGAGATGTAAACCATCAGAGGAAGTTTCTGATGTTGTGGTATGCAATATACCATGTCAATAAACAATCCTTGTAAAGAGAATCCTAAAATAAATCATGTTAATTCCAATGAAGAAAGATTAAAAGAATTAAAAGCTAATGTCAGAAAATTATCAGCAAACAAAGGAAAGAATTCTCCTAATGACATAAAGGCAAAATTCTCATAAGTAAATAAAGTAGAGACATGAGCTACCTCATCCACACAAGAGGTAACCATCCAATGAAGAAGACTTAACAAAATAATTATCACATGACAAAATTAATGTCTCAAAAAGAAAATTGAGGAAATGATTATCACATTAACAAATCTACATAACTCATCACAAGTAGAATTATCTCCAGCAATCAAGATTATTCAACTAGAAATGGTTCATGTTCTCAATGATAAGAAAGAAATGAAAAAAATGGAAGAAACAAGTCAAGAGAATAAGGATTTCATTTAGTTTAGATATCTAAAAAAAATAACTCAATTAGTGGAACAAAAGATTAATGAAACGATGGCTCAATTGAGGGCTGGATATTTGATTCTAATGGGTAGACCCTACTCAGAGGAGTAAGATTTTGTCTAATATCTTAAGGGCTTTGTTCCATTTCTTTTCAATACGTTCAATGGAACTAGTAACCCCCGCCAGCATGTTGCACACTTCCACGTATGTTGCTGCAACGCAGGGGTAGTAATGCCCTTTTATTCTGCCAATTTGTTAACAACCTTATAGGGGTTGCTTTTGATTTGTATGCTAACCTTCTTAATGGATTTTATAAAACTTTTATTAAGTTAGAGAATCTCTTCATCCAACAATTTTTCGGAGCTTAAAACCACATAGCTGTCAAAAATTTTTTGATAGAAAAGTAGAAGTCAGGAGAAACTCTTATAGATTTTATACTACATTGAACAAACCTCAGTATGAAGTGTGAAAAACAAATTCAGGAATAACATAACATTAAAATCCTGCTTAAAGATTCGACAGACCTATGTCATTCATGCTTAAAGGATTCATAATCCACCTAAAAATAACCTATTTTTAATGTACAATTTATGCTTATTTTAAGCTTATTTTTGTTGATATTGCACTTTAAAGGAAGGTATTTTGCATGTTTTTAGATTGAGGTACATGAAATTGACCTTTCAAGAAAATAAGTACAAAATGGAACAAAAATAGATTATTTTGTATGGCGCCATAGCGCTACCTTTGGCACCACAGCGTCAGGTATCGAGCAGGTTGGGCGCTATAGCGCCCCAGACTGGCGCTATAGTACCAGTAACCAAATTTCTAGAATATCCATTAAATTTGAATAAATTTTTAAGGGGTGCTTGAAGTGACCCTTGGTTATTTTCAGTTATCTATTAATAGGGCAAAATTTTGGATGAAAAAAGGAGTTTTTTCTAGTATTGGAGAGGACTTTTGGAAGGCTTGGAGAAGGCTTTTTGAAGGTTCAAGTGTGTGTGTGTGTGTGTGTGTTTGTGAGTCTTTATTTTGTGAAAGAGTTTGGAGATTTTCTTCAAGGAAACTTAAAGATTTGCTTGGGGAGAAGACATTAGATATTTACTTTTTATTTATGCTTAATTTTTTGTTGTAACAGTTGGCTTTCAATACAAATTATGTTTTTTTTTTTATCTACATGAATTATGAGTAGTTCCCTTTTTTTTTTCTTGTATATGGGAATTAATCTTATGGGATTAGAATGATTTAAAGATCTCTTTTTTTTTTAAAAAAAATATTGTGATGGTATTTTCACGGGGTATTCATTGACTTTGCAAACCGGCCATTTGTATTGTTAAATGTCATTGAGAAACATATTGACCGAGAGGGCTATGATTTCACGAACTAGTGAGCACCACATTTCATCTTAGGTTGAGCCGTTAAGATCATCTGAGGGAAGTGTAAATAGATAGGGAGATAAGTTTTGATAAGCGTAGAATTGATGTTTCTAGGGTGACAGACTAGATTCTTTTATCAATTCAGTCTAGAGTTTGGATTGTAAGGGTTCCTAGTAGGTCCTATAGAGAGGGCACAGTGGGTAATCTTGAAGTGAGAGGCCAAAATCTACTCAGCTTTACTTCACAAGCTGGTGAAAAACTCTACGTTAGCCAATGTTCTTTGCCAACACCAAGAGGGGGTAAGGAATATGAATGCTCCTATTTTGCCTTATACATTATTTTATCTTCTACGCCATTTAAATTCTACACTGATTAACATCTCTTTGCAATTGGAAAAATCTTCCAAACTCTCTTTCAGACTTTGTTAGTCATTTAATTTTAGTTTTTATTTTCTACTAAAATTTAGAGTTAAACTATTACCAACATTTTGATATTGTTTTCCTAGTATATTATCTGCAATTTAGATAGAGATTTTGCGAGTCAATATTAAGAATTTCTTCTTTCCTCGTAGGATCGATTGTGGGCTTTTTAAAGAAAATGTTATATTACTTGAAACGATACGTACACTTGCGTTGTACCCACAAGGTGATGTTTTATTACCTATTTCTATATCATTTCATTTATTCACATTAGATGTTGAATATAATTTGGGAAAAGTTTTTGGTAATCTTTTTGAGTAAAAAAAATCTACATAGTTGCGAGTTGGGTCAAGTTTTTAGCACTGTTGTCATGGAACGTGACAAAATTTTTATTGACTTAAAAAATTGTATTTGAATTATATAACTTTTTTAGAAAAGAATTAAACTTAATTTTATCACTTCTTAATTTTTGAAAATCTTAAAAAAAGACTGAGAAATTCAAATTAAAATTGAAATTCCCGAATATCAAAAATTTTTTTTAAGTACTTTTATTTTTTTTGAGTTGTTTTATATTCTGAAATTTTATCTTTTGCATGCGTAGTTTAGGATCTGAAGGTTTAATGCCCTACGATTCTGAATTAGAACAAATAATTAGAAAAATTAGAAAACAAAAAGGACTTCACAGCTTTCAAGAAATGGCAAACATATTGCAAATGAACATTGAGATTCAAAATGTTGAAAATGAATATCATAATTTACGAAGACCTTTCAGGGATTATGCAGACCCTAAAACAGATAAAATTCATTTAATTATTCAGAACACTTCAATAGCGGCTAACTAATTTGAAATTAAACATGCTATTATACAAATGGTACAAAATAAATTAGTTTGGGGTAATGCTGACCTCACTTTTTGTTAAGGTCTAATGTTCCTTCTATAAAAGCTTAGGATCTAGCCATAAGACTTTTCTATAGATTATCCTAGAGGACAAGTAATGAAAACATACTCCATTAGANGATCAACTTTCATGAGGAGGGATTTTTGAATTTATGAAATATTTTGGTGGATTTTGGCATGATGCTTGATTTTTAATGATTTTATTTTGGATTTAGGACTTTAGGAATGATTTTAATCAAATGGATGATGGAAAGAAATAATTGTCATGTAGGCTTTGGGCTTGGGCTTTTGAACTTAAGTGTAGTGGGTTTGGGCTTTTGAAATTGAAATTGAATTTGGGCTAATTAAATGTTGAGTTTGGTGTAGGAATATGTCATGAGGGATTTGACAAACTTTAAAGTGATTTTGAATTGAATTGGTGGACCTATTTGGTGGATTTAGGCATATGATCAAAATTGGGCCTTTTTGATTTGAATGAAATTGGGCTTGAATTTTGTTTAGAATAGAATTGGGGATGTTGAATTTTGGTTTAAAATTGAAATTGGGCAAGATTGAGGTCAATTAGGGCAGAATTGGGGTTAATTTGGGGATATTTGGGCCTTTAAGGGCAAATTGGGGCTTTTGGTCAAATTGAGTAAAATTGGTCAAATATGGTCAAATTGATGATAAAAAATTAAAATTGGTAATATTTGGGATTATTTTGGAATTTTTGGGAATTTTTGGAATTTTTAGGTGATGAAGGGCATTTTGGTAATTTTGGCAATTTTTACGGGGTGTTTTTGGAAATTTGGTAAATTTTGGTCAATTTAAGTAGTGGTTAGGGGTGGTTTGAGATAATTTTTGGACAAATTTGGGTATTTTGGGATTTTGGGCAAAAATTAGGGTTGTAGGGGTATTTTGGTAATTTAGTGATTTTGGGCTAAAATAGACTAACAAGCCATAAAGCCATACCAAACCAATATGAGCTATGTGAGGACTCATTTTGAATGCTTAATATGTTGGTTCTTACCCTCTTAGCCAAATACTAGGGGTATAGTGTCATTCATATGAGCTCTCCAAAAGGAGTCAGGAGACCAACCTAACAAGACCACCCAGGGCTGGTCCTAAGGTCTGACCATCCTATGGGGGACTTCCCTTAAGCTCCTCCATATTGACCCCACCTACTAAGTGCTAGAGGTTAGGAATAATATGTGGAACTTCAAGTTGAGCAAAGAAGGGTTTAGAATTTCTATTGGTGAGGGTCCTTTTCTAGTCCTCCAGAAATAGTCAACAGGAAAGTCATATGGCTAGACCCTAAGCTACTAAAGAGGAAAAACTAGACCTTAACCAAACATGAGGTCAACACTATTCTTAGAGGACTAGTGATGAAACCCTTCCCCATTAGAAAATCTAAACACTTCTTTTCTTTTTATGGAGTTCCACATGTTTGGTTCTAACCTCTAGCACTTAGTAGGATGGAGCCAAGCATGGGGGAGCTCAAGAGGAGTCCCCATAGTATTGTCTGTCCTTAAGGGTAGCCCTAGGTGGTGTGGTCTTGACCAGTCTTGCACACACACACTTGAACCCCTCACTTTCACACACAACCTAAAACCTTTAACCAAACTTGCTTAGCCCGATTCCCCACTCTTTTGGAAACTTGTGTGGATGGTCCACCAAACCCTTAGCCCTAAGCTAGGGTTTGGCTATAAGACCAACACATGGAGGATCCAAAATGGGAGCTCCCTTGGTCTCATGGCATCATAAGAATAATTTTGTGATTAGCCTCCTCATTAAACCCCAATTCTACCCAAATACCCAATTTTGCCTGTTTGTCCCCAAACTTTCTTAAAATTACCAAATTGCCCCCTGAACCTATAATCTTCAAATATTTCCAAAATCCTCAAATTTTATCCAAAAATCATCCCAAATCATTTCAAATCACTCAAATTGCCCCAAACACCCCAAAATTTCAAAAATTATCAAAATGCCCATCCATGGCCCAAAATTTCCCAAAGCATCGCCAAAACTAATCTTAGCCACCCATTGGACTCAATTTGACCAAATTGACCAATTTTGACCAAAATCCCAATTCTACCCTTAATGGCCCTAAATCACCCACAATTTCCACCAAATTGATTTTAAACTTTTCCAATTCCAAATGTCATCATGTTTAAGCCCAACTGAAACCAAATTTTAGCCCAATTGAATCGAATTTCAAACTCAAATTTCAAGCCCAATTTAAAATGCCCAAAATTAACCCTAAGCCAAAATTCCATCAAATTGAACTCTCTAGCCTATCCAATTCACCTAATTTTGGATTTTAAACTCTTCATGACATTCCTCTAAATCCAATTGAACCCTCAATCGGCCTTGACACAACCTCAAACCTAGCCCAAACTCAATCCAAACAAAAAGCCCAAAATTTGCCCAATTGAATCCAATTTCAAAATCAGTCTTCAAGCCCAATTTAAAATGCCCAAAATTAACCTTAAGCCAAAAGCCCATCAAATTGAGCTCTCTAGCCTATCTGATTCCCCCACTTTTGGATTCTAAAATCTTCATGACATTCCTCTAGATCAAATGGAACCCTCAATTGGCCTTGACCTAACCTCATACCTAACCTGAAATCAATCCAAACCAAAACCCCAAAATTTTACCCTAAAGTCAAAATTCATTCAAATTTAACTTCATAGCCCCCTAAAGCTTCAACCCAATTGAGTTCCAAATTCCTTATGACAATATCCTACACCAAAACGACCAATCAATTGAGTCTAATCAAGCTCTTGTCCAAGCTAAACCTAAGTCCAAGAAAAATCATTGATTTTGAACCCAAACTCTAAACCCAGTTGGAGCCACTTGAGTCAAGCCATCTTGGACCACCACAACTGCCATTTGGACCTTAAAAATTAGCCTAGATCCTCTTAGCCCGCCCTAGAGGTGCTATGGACCAAGGGTCCCATGATTTAGAGGATTCCATCCTATTTTTGGCCAAGTGACTTAAGCTTGGTATCACTTGACTTAACCCCCATCATAATCACAATTAAACTTCCTTCTGGCTCCCCTGACTTTGCTAGCCACCTCCCCTAGCCTAGCCGGCCCACCTAGTGGCCGGAAAACCAAAAATTAAGAAGGCTCCCCATGGACCAAGCTTGAAATTCACCCACCCACTGTGGCTAAACCCCATTGGCCAATAATGCTGTTCATCCCTCCACATAAGCGTCCTCTCTGCCCCCCTGGTTTTCCATGGTGACAACCATGGCTCCCTTTATAAATAGGAATCCAATTCCCTGGGAAGAATCAAATTCTCATCAAAGCTTCTCCAAGCCTCCCTGAGTTTGATCCCACTGTTCTTAGCCATCCACAACCACTGTCCCTTTGAAATTTTAAGTTCAAAATCTAGGGCTTTTCTGTAATTCCATTAAACTCCCCCAAACTTCAAATTAAACCATCTGAAAGCTTCCTCAGACCAAACAAGGAAGTTTCCCTTTTAAACCCCTCTCCCGAGCACACCAACCCACCTCTAGACCAAACTCGCACTACCCTTGGATCGAAATCCTAATTGGATCCCATATTTGAGCAAGATGACACACTCCAATGAGGTTCGTTGGACCACAAGGAAGCTTCCACAGGCACCTAATCAAGGCCTCACCTCTTGAGCAAATGTATCTTTTTGAAATCCCTAATTTTGGGCTCGGTTTCATCAATTGTGAAGTGAACTTGTATTTCATACGCATGTAACTGTATATATAGGTTTGCCTTGAGTAGATGAAGCTGTAGAAACCAACCCCATGTGATTTGGTTGAGTATGGAGCGAGATCTTAAGGTTTTTGTGTGGACGGTCCACTGTTTGGAACAGTTGGGGACAATGAACTAATGTCGTCCATTCGCGCGTGTATTGATCAAACAATGAAGGAGGCGTCAGATAGGAGATTGATTCATATAGCATGGACCGAGTCATCGCTGACACGAAAGGCGACGTTAAATATGAACGTGCCACGTGGAGTTTCAGAGCCGTCGTAGGATTGCATAGTGTCGCGTGGATAAGTAGGAAAATAGGGTATTTTCTATTTAAATTAATTCAGAAACTTTAAAAATTCATAACTTGCTGTAGAAAAATCATAAAAATAAAATAAAAATATCATCTTGCTCAGTAAACTGAAGAAAATATTAAGTATTTTATTTTTAAGCCTAGTTGTTTATTTCAGTTTAAAATAATTATATAAGTTAAAATATAAGTCAGAAAAATATGAAATTTATTTTGGAAGGTTCTCTGTGTTAGAGGACTCTAGGAAGAATATAAAATGAATTTAAAAAATTATGTAAATTATTCTAGCTAATTAAGTTTTTAAAATTTATACAAAAATAAAATGATCACTTTAACTCTCTGTAAAAATTTGAAATCCATTTGAATTGATTTGATCACTAAAGTCTACTTTTCAAGTAAAATGAGATTTTTGCATTAAAATAATTATAATAATTAAAATATAATTAGAAAAATTATGAAAGTGATTTTAAGTGTTCCATGTGATCAGAGGTATCTAAGAAAAATAAAATTTATATTAAAATAAATAGTTCATTTTTGGGTCATTTTTAAATTTAAAAAAAAAATAAAAAAATTAAAAATTGGAAATATATGAAAATGTCAAAAAGATGTTTCTAATTGTTCCCTGATCACTTAGGGCCTTTTCAAATATTTTTCCTAATTTTTCTAATTTAGTTATGTATTTTTAATGCTAAAAATGTATTTTCCTTAATTTTTCATTAAAATAATTATAATAAATAAAATCAAATCACAAAAATAAAAATCTTATTTATCTGAGTTCTTTGGACTTAGCGAGATTTAATAAAAATATAAAAAAGCATTTTTAAAAAAAATAAATTATATTTTCTATTTAATTAATCATTAAAACCAATAAATAAATGTAATAATTAAAATACAATGAAAAAAATCATGAAATTTTGACCAAATGATCCTTTGACATAGGTGAACTCGAATAATTTTTTCATGAACAGAAATTTTACTTTGATTAATTAAATAAATTAACCTTGAAAATCCTATTTTTGAGCTAAGATAATTATAAAAATTACATAAATCATAATTTCTCCTATGATATTTTAATTAACCCATGAGTGGGGTACCGTAAAAATTTCAAAATCATTTGAGTTGTATTTGATGAGTTATGAAGTGGAGAGCCTGAGGGGAAAAATATTAATTTTGGATTTTTGATGCCCTAATCAAATTTTAGGTTAAGTCAAAGACTAAATAGGTAATTTTGATTATAATAAACTCTTTTGGATGCTCGAAACATAATGGGTTAAGAGGTAGAAACCAACTTGTAACTTTTCATAATGAGGGTAAAATTGTAATTTTATGAATTATTATGATTTGGAAGTCAATCTAATTAGATGATACTAAGGTACTGGGTTTAAGTCTAGAAGGTAAAAATCTACTGATTTGAAGCCCCTGATTGGTGATGAAATGATAAGTGTGATCCTTAAATGTGAATTGAACTTCATAAAATTTAACCTTTTTTTATTATTACAAATCTATTATGAAGATTGGATTTAAGGGCTTAGTAGTGAGCTATGCTTGATATTTATACTTGTTTAATGAGATTTAGAAAAGAGGAACATGATTGATTAATGAATACCTTTGAACATTACAAGCCCAATTTTAATCATGAGTATAAGGTTTCTAATGACTTCAGCTTACCTTAAGGACATGCATTTACATAACTCTTTAGTAAAACATCAAGTGAAAGTCTGAGTACCCTGTTCATGAGATAATTAAAATATTAAGGTATATTAAGCACATGGTGTCTTAAACCATTGAATTTAAATTTAACTTCGGATGATTAATTGAAAAATATAACAAGTTCAAATGAATTCAAAACGTTTGAAGAGGTTCTAAAAGTTGTTTAGGGTTATGCCCTAAATACTTTTATGATCTCTTGGATATTTTGAAGGACAATTGAATTTATTATTCTTTGTTCAAGAAAATAATCCATTAAAACTTTTAAGGACTCGCCAAGTTATGCCTCGAAACCCGATAATTCACCTAAATCAATGGAAATATCCTACACCACTTATCCTATATTCATTGACCTAATGCTCAAGAAGTTGAGTCTTCTCTAAGGTATTTATAGCCTTGTGAGCAACTGAGGATATTTGTAGTACTAGCTCGATCAAATTGATTAGCTTGTGGACTGCACCACTCTACAAAATATTTTAAATGAAAATCTCCTTTGCAAAAAAAATCTCTTTTGCATGATAAAACAAATCGTACATGCATGAAAACTAAATTTAAAAATGAAAATTTATAAAGGTCCATGGTTAATCACTTGGACCGAGGTTAGGACTGTCCTCCATAGGTTATCGGGTTGGTAGCTCTTACTTAAGGTCGGGAAGCACATAGTCTAGCTCTGTGCCCCCACCTTTACCAATGCCTTACACTCAGTCCCAATCTTCTATATGTGACTACAAATTTTCTTTTACTCGCTCGTGTTTTGCTATTACCCATTTTCTGACATTTCTTGTACTGAATACTCCTGTTTACTTTCCTGTAATTTATTTAAATTTCCAGCAAATATATTATGTTTTATGATGCTAATCGTGCAGCAGTAGCAGAGGCCTAGGTATGCATTTATATTTTATGTAATGCAATTTTATTTACTTACTTTACAACACTTTCTACCTGCATTTACTTACGTTTCCTGCAAAATTATTCCAAAACTGAAAATCACAAAAACCTATTTTTTAAAATTAAATAAAATTTTTTAAAATAAAGACAACAAAACAAAAAGCATAATACGACCTTTTGAATTTGTGGGAGTCCCTCGGATGAGATAACCCATGGTTGCTAACGAGATCTCCCCAGTTTAAATGAGCTTAACAACTCGTTTAGACTAAATAAATTCAATAGAAAATAGTTGTGTCAAAATATGAGAACTGTGAGATCCTAACTGGTGTCGCTTTAATCATTAATACTTGAACACACATGGTAAAACCTTTTGAACTTTTAGACTATAGGACTGCCACTTCGACGAGGAGCTTGGAGCAGATTATGTGGGCAACACGATAAGGATGTACAAAAGAACAACTTCAAGAGAGCAAAAGAATCTACAACAACAATCTTTTCATTAGAATTAAATAACAAGTCATAAAAAGTCAGAGTTATTTATCTAGTGCTACATAAATCCTCACTTTATCTTTAGGCCTTTGTACAATCATGATTGTGCAATTTAAGCTCTAACCTGCCTTAGGTTCCGAGGTTTTCGTTTGTTACGATATAATTCCTCCTATCATCCAGTCCATTTGTATGAATGCATTATGCAAATGTAAGCCCTAATTAATAAAATTGGCAGGATAAAACATCTAATAATATCTCTTCGAAGTTGAAGCCAAACCATATGATAGCTTGGGAAGTAACCGAGGTTCTCCTCAGGATCCATGACATCCCTTAGTTTTCTCCCATTGGATTCCATAATAATTGTTCCAAACTTGAGCTTTGCCCATTTGATATTCCCTTGTCTGACCTTGAAAAGTCTGACCTTTGAAATACTTGAAGATAATATTTTTTTTATCTAAATCAAGAGTTTTCTTAGGAAACTTCAGTCACTTAAGATGTAATTAATTATAGGGGTTTGCCCATATAGGAAACTTTACATACCAACTAATATAAAGCCTATATAATCTTTCATATTAGATAGGGGAAATTTATCGATCAACATAAACGGTTTCGCAGACTAGAATGAATTTCATAAATTCATTAGTTTATTTAATCGAGCCTCACTAGTAATTAATATGTCTGTTCCTCGAGATAGATGCATCACTTGCGATGTTGTGCTCGTTTATTTAAACTATTGTCTATATGACATCGATCCNAACACATGGAGGATCCAAAATGGGAGCTCCCTTGGTCTCATGATACCATAAGGGTAATTTTGTGATTAGCCTCCTCATTAAACACCAATTCTACCCAAATACCCTATTTTGCCCATTTGTCCCCAAACTTTCCTAAAATTACCAAATTGCCCCTTGAACCTAAAATTTTTAAAAATTTCCAAAATCCTCAAATTTTATCCAAAAGTCATCCCAAACTATTTCAAATCACTCAAATTGCCCCCAAACACCCCAAAATTTCCAAAATTATCGAAATGCCCCTATGGCCCAAAATTTCCCAAAGCATCGCCAAAACTAATCTTAGCCACCCATTGAACTTAATTTGACCAAATTGACCAATTTTGATCAAAACCCCAATTCTACCCTTAATGGCCCTAAATCACCCCCAATTTCCACCAAATTGTTTTAAAAGTTTTCCACTTCCAAATGTCATCCTGTCTAAGCCCAACTAAAACCAAATTTTAGACCAATTGAATCCAATTTCAAACTCAAATTTCAAGCCCAATTTAAAATGCCCAAAATTAACCCTAAGCAAAAATTACATCAAATTGAACTCTCTAGCCTATCCAATTCACCTAATTTTGGATTTAAACTCTTCATGATATTCCTCTAAATCCAATTGAACCCTCAATTGGCTTTGACAAAACCTCAAACCTAGCCCAAACTCAATCCAAACAAAAACCCAAAATTTGCCCAATTGAATCCAATTTAAAAATCAATCTTCATGCCCAATTTAAAATGCCCAAAATTAACCTTAAGCCAAAAGCCCATCAAATTGAGCTCTTAAGCCTATCTAATTCCCCCACTTTTGGATTCTAAAATCTTCATGACATTCCTCTAAATCAAATGGAACCCTCAATTGGCCTTGACCTAACCTCATACCTAGCCTGAACTCAATCCAAACCAAAACCACAAAATTTGCCCTAAAGTCAAAATTCATTCAAATTTAACTTCATAGCCCCCTAAACCTTCAACCCAATTGAGTTCCAAATGCCTTGTGAAAATATCCTACACCAAATCGACCAATCAATTGAGTCTAATCAAGCTCTAGTCCAAGCCAAACCTACGTCCAAGCCAAATCATTGATTTTGAACCCAAACCCTAAACCCAGTTGAATCCACTTGATTCAATCCATCTTGGACCACCACAACTGCCATTTGGACCTTAAAATCACCCTAGATCTTCTTAGCCCGACCTAGAGTTGCTATGAACCAAGGGTCCCATGATTTAGAGGATTCCATCCTATTTTTGGCCAAGTCACTTAAGCTTGGTATCAGTTGACTTAACCCCCATCATAATCACATTTAAACTTCCTTCTGGCTCCCCTGGCCTTGCTAGCCACCTCCCCTAGCCTAGCTGGCCTACGTAGTGGCCAGAAAACCAAAAACTAAGAAGGCTCCCCATGGACCAAGCTTGAATTTCACCCACCCAATATGGCTAAACCCCATTGACCAATTGCGTTGTTCATCCCTCCACATAAGCGTCCTCTCTACCCCTCTGGTTTGCCCTGATGAAAACCAGGACTACCTTTATAAATAGGACCCCTCTCATGACCAAACATTGAATTCATCCAATTCCCTGGGGAAACTCTGCCAAATTCTCACCAAAGCTTCTCCAAGCCTCCCTGAGTTTGATGCCACTGTCCTTAGCCATCCACAACCACTGTCCCTTTGGAATTTTGAGTTCAAAATCTAGGGCTTTTCTGTAATTCCATTAAACTCCCCCAAACTTTAAATTAAACCATCTCAAAGCTTCCTCAGACCGAATAAGGAAGTTTCCTTTTAGAACCTCTTTCCCGAGCACTCCAACCCACCTCTAGACCAAAGCCGCACCACCCTTGGATCGAAATCCTAATTGGACCCCATATTAGAGTAATATGACACACTCCAATGAGGTTCATTGGACCACAAAGAAGCTTCCACAGGCACCTAATCAAGGCCTCTCCTCTTTTGCAAATGTATCTTTTTGAAATCCCTAATTTTGGTTTCATCAATTGTGAAGTGAACTTGTATTTGATATGCATAGGTTTGACTTGAGTAGATGAAGATATAGAAACCAACCCCATGTGATTTGGTTGAGTATGGAGCGAGATCTTAAGGTTTTTGTATGGACGGTCCACTGTTTTGAATAATTGAGGACGATGAATGGATGTCGTCCATTCGCACGTGTATTGATCAAACGACGAAGGAGGCGTCAGATAGGAGATCGATTCATAAAGCACGGGCCGAGTCATCGCTGACGCGGAAGGCGGCATCGAAAAGGATGATGCCACGTGGAGTATCAGAGCCGTCGTAGGATTGCGTAGCATCGTGTGGATAAGTAGGAAAACAGGGTATTTTCTATTTAAATTAATTCATAAACTTTAAAAATTCATAACTTGCTGTAGAAAAATTATAAAAATAAAATAAAAATACCATCCTGCTCAGTGAATTGAAGAAAATATTATGTATTTTATTTTTAAGCCTAGTTGTTTATTTCTGTTTAAAATAATTATATAAGTTAAAATATAAGTCAAAAAAATATAGAATTTATTTTGGAAGGTTCTCTATGGTTAGAGGACCCTAGTAAGAATATAAAATGAATTTAAAAAATTATGTAAATTATTCTAGCTAATTAAGTGTTTAAAATTTATACCAAAATAAACAAATATAATGTTATTAAAAAAATTATAAAAATGGTTTCACACTATAAATAATGATCACTCTAACACTCTATAAAAATTTGAAACCCATTTGAATTGATTTGATCACTAAAGTCTGCTTTTCAAGTAAAATGGGATTTTTGCTTTAAAATAATTATAATAATTAAAATATAATTAGAAAAATTATGAAAAGTGATTTTAAGTGTTCCATGTGATTAGGGGTATCGAGGAAAAATAAAATTTATATTAAAATAAATAGTTCATTTTTGGGTCATTTTTAAATTTTAAAAAAAATAAAAAAAATTAAAAATTGGAAATATATGAAAATGCCAAAAAGATGTTTCTAATTGTTCCCTGATCACTTGGGGCCTTTTCAAATATTTTTCCTAATTTTTCTAATTTGGTTATGTATTTTTAATGTTAAAAATGTATTTTCCTTAATTTTTCATTAAAATTATTATAATAAATAAAATCAAATCACGAAAATAAAAATCTTGTTTATCTGAGTTCTTTGGACTTAGCGAGATTTAATAAAAATATAAAAAGTATTTATTTAACAAATAAATTATATTTTCTATTTAATTAATCATTAAAACCAATAAATAAATATAATAATTAAAATATAACTAAAAAAATCATGAAATTTTGTCCAAGTTGTCCTTTGACATAGGTTAAACTTGAATAATTTTCCCATGAATAGAAACTTTACTTTGATTAATTAAATAAATTAACCTTGAACATCCTATTTTTGAGCTCAAATAATTATAAAAATTACATAAATCATATTTTCTCCCATGAGTGGGGTACCGTAAAAATTTCAAAATCATTTGAGTTGTATTTGATGAGTTATGAAGTGGAGAGCCTGAGGGGAAAAAATATTAATTTTGGATTTTTGATGCCCTAATCAAATTTTAGGTTAAGTCAAAGACTAAATAGGTAATTTTGATTATAATAAACTCTTTTGGATGTTCGAAACATAATGGGTTAAAAGGTAGAAACCAAGTTGTAACCTTTTCATAATGAGGGTAAAATTGTAATTTTATGAATTTTTATGATTTAGAAGTCAATCTAATTAGATGATACTAAGGTACTGTGCTTAAGTTTAGAAGATAAAAATCTACTGATTTGAAGCCCCTGATTGGTGATGAAATGATAAGTGTGATCTTTTAATGTGAATTGAATTTCATAAAATTTAACCTTTTTTTATTATTACAAATCTACCCTAAAGATTGGATTTAAGGGCTTAGTAGTGAGCTATGCTTGATATTTATACTTGTTTAATGAGGTTTAGAAAGAGGAACATGATTGATTAATGAATACCTTTGAACATTACAAGCCCAATTTTAATCATGAGTACAAGATTTCGAATGACTTCAGCTTACCTTAAGGGCATGCATTTACATAACTCTTTAATAAAACATCAAATGAAAGTTTGAGTACCCCGTCATGAGATAATTAAAATATTAAGGTATATTGAGCACAAGGTGTCTTAAACCATTGAATTTAAATTTAACTTCGGATGACTAATTGAAAAATATAATAAGTTCAAATGAACTCAAAACGTTTGAAGAGGTTCTAGAAGTTGTTTAGGGTTATGCCCTGGATACTTTTATGATCGCTTGTATATTTTGAAGGACAGTTGAATTTATTACTCTTTGTTCAAGAAAATCATCCATTAAAACTTTTAAGGACCCACCAAGTTATGCCCCGGGACCCGATAATTCACCTAAATCAATAGAAATATCCTACACCACTTATCCTATATTCATTGCCAATGCTCAAGAAGTTGAGTCTTCTCTAAGGTATTTATAGCCTTGTGAGCAACTGGGGATATTTGTAGTACCAGCTCGATCAAATTGATTAACTTGTAGACTGCACCACTCTACAAAATATTTTAAATGAAAATCCCCTTTGCAAAAAAAAATCTCTTTTGCATGATAAAACAAATCCTACATGCATGAAAACTAAATTTAAAAATGAAAATTTATAACGCGGTTAATCACTTAGATCAAGGTTAGGACCGTCCTCCATAGGTTATTAGGTTGGTAGCTCTTACGTAAGGTCGGGAAGCACACAGTCTAGCTCTGTGCCCCCACCTTTACCAATGCCTTACACTCAGTCCCAATCTTCTATATGTGACTACGAATTTTCTTTTACTCGCTCGTGTTTTGCTACTACCCATTTTATAACATTTCTTGTACTGGATACTCCTGTTTACTTTACTGTAAATTATTTAAATTTCCAGCAAATATATTATGCTTTATGATGCTAATCGTGCAACAGTAGCAGAGGCCTATGTATGCATTTATATTTTATGTAATGCAATTTTATTTATTTACTTTACAACACTTTCTACCTGCGTTTACTTACGTTTCCTGCAAAATTATTCCAAAACTGAAAATCACAAAAACCTATTTTTCAAAATTAAATAACATTTTTTAAAATAACAACAACAACAACAAAGCCTTAATCCCACTACGTGGGGTCGACTACATGAATCCTTTTTCTCCATTGCGTCCTATTTAGTGTCATATTTTCATTTGGTTCTAGTAAATTAAGATCATTTTTAATACAATAAGCCCAATTCTTCCTAGGTCTACCTCTGTCTTTCTTAACACAAGTCGAATTTAAAACATCTACTCTCCTAATCAGATCATCTAATGGTCGACGTTTAATATGACCAAACCATCTAAGACGACGTTTAACATTTTTTAAAATAAAAACAAAAAAAAGCATAATACAACCTTCTGAATTTGTGGGAGTCCCTTGGATGAGGTAACCCCTGGTTGCTAATGAGATCTCCCCAGTTTAAATGAGCTTAACAACTCATTTAAACTAAGTAAATTCAAGAGAAAGTAGTTGTCCTGAAACATGGGAATTGTGATATCCTAACCGGTGTCGCTTTAATCAATAATACTTGAACACACATGGTAAAACCTTTTGAACTTTTAGACTTTAGGACTGCCACTTCGACGAGGAGCTTGAAGCAGATTATGTGGGCAACACGATAAGGACGTTTAAAAGAACAACTTCAAGAGAGCAAAATGATCTACAACAACAATCTTTTCATTATAATTAAATAACAAGTCATAAAATTTCAGAGTTATTTATCTAGTGCAACATAAATCCTCACTTTATCTTTAGGCCTTTGCACAATCATGATTGTGCAATTTAAGCTCTAACCTGCCTTAGGTTCTGAGGTTTTTGTTTATTATGATATAATTCCTCCTATCATCCAATCTGTTTGTATGATTGCATCATGCAAATGTAAGTCCTAATTAATAAAATTAGCAGAATGAAACATCTAATAATATCTTTTCGAAGTTGAAGCCAAACCATATGATAGCTTGGGAAGTAACTAAGGTTCTCCTCAGGATCCATGACATCCCCTAGTTTTCTCCCATTGGATTCTATAATAATTGTTCCAAACTTGAGCTTTGCCCATTTGATATTCCTTTGTATGACCCTGAAATGTCCTACCTTTCAAATACTTGAATACAATATTTTTTGATCTAAATCGAGAGTTTTCTTAGGAAACCTCCGTCACTTAAAATGTAATTAATTATAGTGGTTTGCCCATATAGGAAACTTTAGATACCAACTTAATATAAAACCTATATAATCTTTCATATTATATATGGGAAATTTATCGATCAACATAAACGGTTTTGCAGACTAAAATGGATTTCATAAATTCTTTAATTTATTTAATCGAGTCTCACTGGTAAGTAATATGCCTGTTCATTGAGATAGATATATCACTTGCAGTGTTGTGCTCGTTTATTTAAACTATTGTCTATATGACATCGATCCAATCTCATATTTTCAAAAATTAAAATGTTACTTTAAAAAATTATTATATATATATATATATATACATTTATATATATATTAAATTAAATACACCTTCCCAATTTAGTGACTGACAGTTATAAGATGATGTATCTTGTTTTTTTCTTCATGAAAGTTGAGTAATTTCCTTTCTCCTTCCTCTTGTAATGGATTAGCAACATGTCTAGGGCTTAAATCAAAGTAGAATCATGTTACTTTATGAATTGTGATAGTATTTCATCTGTACTTAATTTACTTTGCAAATTAGTCATTTATGATGTTAAAATTCATTGTGAACCCATAATGATCCGGGAGTGCTAGGCTTTAAATACCTTATGAATACCATAATAACGTATAGGGTGAAGAAAAAGTAGTCCTTAGGTTAGTGCAAATAAATAGGGAGATGAATTGTAATTGGTGTAAATTAGGGACTCTATGGTGACAGGATAGAATCATAACCAATTTGATCTACGGTTTAATGAATTAAAGCTAGGTTAGCAAAATTAAGGGCATGATTTGGTGACTCTAGGGTGACAGGATAGAATGATAACCAATGTAATCTAGGGTTTAAAGAATTAAAAATAGATTTATCTAACTTCTTTATACACTCGGAAGAGGGTAAAGTAGATACATGTTGCTATTTGTCACATGTTTATTTAGAAATCTAGTTGATTTACACCTACACTAGCTACTAGCTTCATTACAAGGGGAGACAACCTCTAATTAGCTTTAACTATCCTGCTTCATTTAAGTTAGTGTGTTTAGCTTATTAGGAACTTAGAAGAGTAGAAGTAGTTCATTAGGATTCCTTAACACAATTTTATATATCAATTAAATTTCTAGGCTAAGACTTTTTACAACCAGTAAGAACTTTTTTGAAGTCATTTAAAATTAATGGTATTCCCTGTGGGTTCGATATTTTTGGGTTTAAAGAAAATCATATATTACTTGAGTGATACGTGCAGTTGCGTTTATACTTAGTGAACAATATTTAACCGTGGTAAATCTTGAGTGGTATAATTTATAAAACTAATTTTAAATATAATATTTCATCTCAATATCACTAGGTATGTCGTAGTGTAAATAACGATCAATTTTTTGGTGTCGTTATCGGGGATAGCGACGATTAATTTGACATAGGAAAATTTTAGTTGAACTTATTAAACTTAGATTTGGAAACTATAGTGTTATTATATAGTGTGTTTTAAGTATTGTGTGTTTTTTAAAAGAGAAAATCCAAAATAATATTTTTGAGTGTATGACATGCTTGATATTCATTCTATTAGTAAGATTTTATATTTGAATGTGTAGTTAAAGTGCTGCAGATCATGAACCCTCAGGAGGATTAGAAACCAGAAAATATTTTAAGAATTTGTTGTAGAAATGTCTAATATTAAAGAAGCATATATGCTGACTATTTTAATTCAAAAAGTAACTTATATTGCGAGAACGTTAGATCAATTTGGAAAGTGTCAACCTTAAGGACCCCAAGTCATTGAGGAAAACTCATTTGGATAGTTGGTTGAAACTAACTCTGTTGATACTATTCATGAGATGAACAATCGGTCAAATAACCCACATTTCAATTATTACAACCCAAGCTGGGAAAATGATTCCAACATTATATGGAATAACAATTTTGGAGAAGGAAACCAATTAAAGGGAGATAATCAAGTCAATTCTTTATGCAATTGGAAAAATTAGGGAAATTCTAACACTGGACCTTTTTTTTGTTTTGGATTTAACTCTAACTCAGAGCTCAATGAGAAAAGTTATCATTAGAAGAGGTTATTTATCAAACAGAGAGTAGGAACATAGAAAATCAGTTGGATAACAATTATCCTCAAAAGAATTTTTCTAATAGCACCGATGATAACCCTAGATAGGAGAGTAACCTAGTAGAATTTGATTCAAAATCTGAAAAACCTCGGGAGAGCCCGACCCAAAATTAAAAGGACCTTGAATTATCTTATATGGATCCATTTCTTTTAGCTTGGAAGGAAGACATTGATATTTAAATAGAGAAAATCATTGGGAGAATATTGCATATAGAAAGAACCTATAGGAAAAATAATCTGAATAGAATCTTACATGCCCTCAAGATGATTATTATAGAGCTGAGAAGGATAGGTTGCAAGATAAATTGAAATTTGAGGATTTAGTAGAAATTACAAAATCAAAATAAAGATTGGACGATTGATCGGGGATTACTAAATTAAAATTTTGATCATAGAGGAAACTTTTCATCGAGCTGACGACGCTAAACCAAGCGTTTTCTCGGAGGCACCCCAATTTTATCTTTGTTTTCTATATTGGAATGTTGTATCTGTGTTAGTATGTTTTTGAGATGTGATTGTTTGAGGTGTAATGTGTTTATTTTAGTGTGGAGTGATCTGGCTGTTATGTTGGTGGATGTTTGGAGTGATAAGTGATTGATTTGATTTTTGTGTCATTAGGAAGAATTGAACTCATTTATGTNTATATATATATATATATATATATATAAATACACCTTCCCAATTTGGTGACTGACAGTTATAAGATGATGTATCTTGTTGTTTTCTTCATGAAATTTGAGTAATTTCCTTTCTCCTTCCTCTTGTAATGGATTAGCAGCATGTGTAGGGCTTAAATCAAAGTAGAATCATGTTACTTTATGAATTGTGATGGTATTTCTTATGTACTTAATTTACTTTGCAAATTAGTCATTTATGATGTTAAAATTCGTTGTGAACCCATAATGATCCGGGAGGGCTAGACTTCAAATACCTTATGAATACCATAATAACGTATAGGGTGAAGAAAAAAGTAGTCATTAGGTTAGTGCAAATAAATAGGGAGATGAATTGTAATTGGTGTAAATTAGGGACTTTAGGGTGACATGATAGAATCCTAACCAATTTGATCTAGGGTTTAATAAATTAAAGCTAGGTTAGCCAAATTAAGGGCATGATTTGGTGACTCCAGGGTGACAGACTAGAATGATAACCAATGTAATCTAAGGTTTAAGGAATTAAAAATAGATTTATCTAACTTCTTTATGCACTCGGAAGAGGGTAAAGTAGATATATGTTGCTATTTGTCACATGTTTATTTAGAAATCTAGTTGATTTACACATACACTAGCTACTAGCTTCATTACAAGGGGAGAGAACCTCTAATTAGCTTTAACTATCCTGCTTCATTTAACTTAGTGTATTTAGCTTATTAGGAACTTAGAAGAGTAGAAGTAGTTCATTAAGATTCCTTAACACAATTTTATATATCAATTAAATTTCTAGGCTGACTTTTTACAATCAGTAAGAACTTTTTTGAAGTCATTTAAAATTAATGGCTTTCCCCGTGAGTTTGATATTTTTGGGTTTAAAGAAAATCATATATTACTTGAGTGATATGTGCAGTTGTGTTTATACTTAGTGAAAAATATTTAACCGTGGTAAATCTTGAGTGGAATAATTTATAAAACTCATTTTAAATATAATATTTCATCTCAATATCACTAGGTATGTCGTAGTGTAAATAACGATCAATTTTTTGGTGTCGTTATTGGAGATAGCGACGATTAATTTGACATAGGAAAATTTTAGTTGAACTTATTAGACTTAGATTTGGAAACTGTAGTGTTATTATATAGTGTGTTTTAAGTATTGTGTGTTTTTTAAAAGAGAAAATCTAAAATAATATTTTTGAGTGTATGACATGCTTGATATGCAGCCTATTAGTTAAGTCTTTATAATTGAATGTGTAGTTCAAGTGCTGCAGATCACGAACCCTCAGGAGGATTAGAAACCAAAAAATATTTTAAGATTTTGTTGTAGAAATGTCTAATATTAATGAAGCATATATGCTGACTATTTTAATTCAACAAGTAACTTATACTACGAGAATGTTAGATCAATTTGGAAAGTGTCAACCTGAAAGTCCCCAAGTCATTGAGGAAAATTCATTTGGATAGTTGGTTGACACTGACTCTGTTGAAACTATTCATGAGATGAAAAATCAGTCAAATAACCCACATTTCAATTATTACAACCCAAACTAGGAAAAGGATTCCAACGTTATATGAAATAAAAATTTTGGAGAGAAACCAATTACGGGGAGATAATCAAGTCAATTCTTTATGCAATTGGAAAAATTAGGGAAATTCTAACACTGGACCTTCTTTTCGTTTTGGATTTAACTCTAACTCGCAGCTCAAGGAGAAAAGTTATCATTAGAAGAGGTTATTTATCAAACAGAGAGTAGGAACATAGAAAATCAGTTGGATAACAATTATCCTCAAAATAATTTTCCTAATAGCACCGAAGATAACCCTAGACAGGAGAGTTACCCAGTAGAAATTGATTCAGAATCTGAAAAACCTCAGGAGAGCCCGACCCAAAATTAAAAAGACCTTGAATTATCTTATATGGATCCATTTCTTTTAACTTGGAAGGAAGACATTGATATGCAAATAGAGAAAATCAATGGGAGAATATTGCATATAGAAAGAACCATTAGGAAAAATAATCTAAATAGAATCTTACATGCCCTCACGATGATTATTATAGAGCTGAGAAGGATAGGTTGCAAGAAAAATTGAAATTTGAGGATTTAGTAGAAATTACAAAATCAAAATGAAGATTGGACAATCACGGATTACTAAATTGAAATTTTGATCCAGGAGGAAACATTTCGTCGAGCTGACGACGCTAAACCAAACATTTTCTGGGAGGCACCCCAAGTTTATCTTTATTTTCTATGTTGGAATGTTGTATCTGTGTTAGTATGTTTTTGAGATGTGATTGTTTGAGGTGTAATGTGTTTATTTTAGTGTGGAGTGATCTGGTTGTTATGTTGGTGGATGTTTGGAGTGATAAGTGATTGATTTGATTTTTGTGTCATCAGGAAGAATTGAACTCATTTATGTATGGATGATTGTGTGTGTTACAAG
>JXCR01140119.1:524905-539685 GCA_002079205.1 Phalaenopsis hybrid cultivar | reverse complement strand
ATCAATATCTTAATACTCCCATATTTAATTTCAATGTTTCGATTCATACTTAATCAAATGAATATTTAGGAACACATCTTTCTTAGAAAATAATAATATTAAAATCTAAATGCAACTAATGTGTGTGCCTCTATATATATATATATATATATATATATATATATATATATATGCTGTGTACTCAGATCAGTTTATCAGACAACTGATTGTCAGTAGTAAGTCTCCTCTGGTATAGTTTTCGATTCCCCCCGAGTGTAGGGCGTGGTACTCGAATTCTTAGGCGCACGAGAGAAGATCGGTGCTTGTATAATAGACGTCAACCATTCCTTTGTGAATATATATATATATAAGAAAATCGATATTTGATAGAGACCCAAATACTGATTTCCCATGCATTAAGCCCCATGATGAGAGCCCGTGTCTGTGCTTAAAATAATCGAGAACCCAGCGCCACTGGGGATCGAACCCGTGACATGAGGGTTCGGGTGCTTACAGAGTGAACCCCATCAACCAATAGGCCACGGCTTGCGACACTTGTGAATATATATATATATATAGGAAAAGAAGCATTATAGGGCTCCCTACAAGTTAAATCACAAAAGTTGAGGACAAAGATGGTGGTGAAAGAGGGTCTCCCAAAGCTAAAAACTAAAAAAATACAATACACGCCCATAAGGGGTTCCTTGACCGCATTACAAATCCACTCAAAAAGAAAACTAAATACAAAATCGTATGCCCAAAACAAACCTATACCCAGGTATCTGTACCAAAAAATCAAAAACCGAAAGGTGCTCCAGAAAATCCGAGACGTTTGAACCTATGCTTGAAGGATCTTTCGAGACAAAAATAAGAATACCTGTACCTGAAAAAACATAGCAAAGAGAAAGGGTCGCAGTAGCACAAAAACCTTCCAGGTAAGTGAGGTAGCAACAGGGAAGTCATATTAGAAACTCTTAAATGCAGTCGTCAATTGGGAAAGTCTCCAGACCAGAGGTTCCAGACAACACAAAAAACATAGCCTCGAAAACAAAAGACCCCAAACCAAAGCATCAAAAGCCGTAACCTCCTCCAGAAATACAAGCCAGTTCCACAACAAATGCCACCAAAGAGCACAAAATCTGGACACAAGGTTAGAAGAAAACAAAATGCAAAAAATATCCATCACTAGATACCTCAAAGTTATGGTAGACCAAGCAAAACAGAAGGGCTCCACCAGCTGCACTATAATGACAGACAATCGCCAAAAGATACCAAGGTCACATGATATAATAGAGGTGCATAGCAGGAAGCAAACCCCNGCACAAAATCTGGACACAAGGTTAGAAGAAAACAAAATGCAAAAAATATCCATCACTAGATACCTCAAAGTTCTGGTAGACCAAGCAAAACAGAAGGGCTCCACCAGCTGCACTATAATGACAAACAATCGCCAAAAGATACCAAGGTCACATGATATAGTAGAGGTGCATAGCAGGCAGCAAACCCTATCCAAAAGAAACAACAACAAGGAGAAAATAGTGCAACAAAAAATGCCTCCCCACTTTACTAAATGAAAAAAAAGCATAAAACAAAGCATCCCCTGTCCCATAATCACCAAACCGAGAGTAAAGAAGCAAATAGACTAGGGCCGAACAAATGGTGCATCATAAAGATCCCTAGAGATCAAATTGNTCCAAAAGAAACAACAACAAGGAGAAAATAGTGCAACAAAAAATGCCTCCCCACTTTACTAAATGAAAAAAAGCATAAAACAAAGCATCCCCTGACCCATAACCACCAAACTGAGAGTAAAGAAGCAAACAGACTAGGGCCGAACAAATGGTGCATCATAAAGATCCCTAGAGATCAAATTATATAAAGTTCGAGGCAACACTCTACCAACCAAAATATTGTTACAAGTAGCACCGACATTAGCCAACCAATTCGTCGGCTATTTCCCTCTCTAAATATGAAACTCCAAATGATAGAGACATGCTCATTAACTTGTTTGATTCATTTAAAATAATAAGAAATGTCCCACAACACCGCTCTAACCCCGTTCATAATATCAATTAAATCATTAGAACCAGTCTCAATAAAAATCTGCTGCCAATTTAACATGGCAACAAAAGAAACAGCCATTAAAACTGCCCTAGATTTAGTTTTGAGAGGATTATCAGTGACAAAAGGGGAAGAGAAAAAGAGTTTACACTTGCCCTCAACATCCCAGGCTATTCCCTCAATACTAGCACAAGAGGGTTTCCAACTCCCGTCGNTTAGTTTTGAGAGGATTATCAGTGACAAAAGGGGAAGAGAAAAAGAGTTTACACTTGCCCTCAACATCCCAGACTATTCCCTCAATACTAGCACAAGAGGGTTTCCAACTCCCGTCANCATTTAAAATAATAAGAAATGTCCCACAACACCGCTCTAACCCCGTTCATAATATCAATTAAATCATTAGAATCAGTCTCAATAAAAATCTGCTGCCAATTTAACATGGCAGCAATAGAAACAGCCATTAAAACTGCCCTAGATTTAGTTTTGAGAGGATTATCAGTGACAAAAGGGGAAGAGAAAAAGAGTTTACACTTGCCCTCAACATCCCAGGCTATTCCCTCAATACTAGCACAAGAGGGTTTCCAACTCCCGTCGGTGTTAAATTTAACCCACCCACTTGGAGGATGCTACCATCTCACCAAGGTTGGGAGTTGTGGTATCCTCACTCTAGCTTGAGTAGGTTGCCTCCAAGCTTCAAAATAGGGTATACCAGAAAAGAAAGCATCCTTCACAGTACCCAATCTCATAATTCAATGAATATACACAATGATTTTAGAAAAAAATAATGGCTCACACAATATTTTTACCCTCATATTTAATGTTGTTACGGGCCATCCAAATAAACCAACAAATAATATAAAGGTAGATTTGCAGAAAATGCTTACTCTTTCGATCCAGATTGCAAATATGGCACGAGCTAATTAGATCCTGAGCCGGGGTCAATGAAGTACCAAACCAAATCCCTCTGTTACTCCAAATTTGCAAAGTAAAAGGGAACGTGAAAAATAGGTGTTCAATAGATTTCTCATCCTCTTTACACAACGAATATCTAGAAGGTATACACAAACCTTTTAATTTTAAAATATTATTGCACGAGATCACCTTATGAACATCCTCGAAGCCAGAAATGACATAGAGAGAGTTAAAGTAGGGCTCCAAATAGTATTAACCCAAACAGTTTCAGGAAAATGGTGAAGAGAGAAATAAACATTTTAGATATGGAGCCTTTAGTAGTTGTGTTAATCATACGAACATCCTTCATACGTGACTCGAAAGGAATAAATGATATAAATTTAGCATTATCCTCCCCCACTAGCTGTATAAGTAAAGACATATTCCAACCACCATGTAGCTAGGTATTAGAAACATAAAGATTACCATGATGTTGACCTCATTTTTGGTTGAGGTCTAGTTTTATCTTTTTTAGTAGCCTAAGGTCTAGCCATAGAACTTTCCTGTTGACTATTCCTAGAGGACTAGAAAAATAATCCTCACCATTAGAAATTCTACACTCTTCTTTGCTCAACTTGAAGTTTCACATATTGGTCTTAACCTCTAGCACTTAGTAGGTGGGGTCAATATGAGGGAGCTCAAGGAAAGTCCCCATAGGATGGTCAAGCCTTAAGGCTAACCCTGGGTAGTCTGATTTTGGTTAGGCTAGCCTGCACACACCTCACATACCTCAAACCCTAAGACCCCTTTAATTTGGTCTCTTGACTCCTTTTAAAAAGCTCATGTGGATGGACCCAAACCTATAGTACTTGGCTAAGAGCGTTAGGACCAGCATTTTGAACATCCAAAATGAGTCATCATATGGATCCTATTGGTTTGACATTGCTTCATGGCTTACTTGCCCATTCAAGCCTAAAATCACCAAATTACCAAAATACCCCATACAACCCTAATTTTTGTCAAAAATTTCAAAATTACCAAAAATATCCAAATTTTACCAAAAGTCATTTCAAATCACTCACCACTACCTAAATTGACCAAAATTTACTAAAATTACTAAATTTCCAAAATACCCTAAAAAATTGCAAAAATTACCAAAATGCCCCTCATAAACCAAAAAACAAAAAATTATAGAAATTCCAAAATCATCCCAAATATTCTCAATTTCAATTTATAATCATCAATTTGACCCAATTTAACCAAAAGCCCCAATTTGCCCTTAAAGGCCCAATTTCCCCAAATTAGCCCCAATCTTGCCCAATTTTAATATTAAATCAAAATTAAGTACCCTCAATCCCAATATAAACAAAATTCGAGCCCAATTTTACTCAATTGCAAGCCCAATTTCACCCAAATCAAAAAGCCCCAATTTTGACCATATGACAAAATCTACCAAATTGGCCTTCCAACTCAATTCAAATCACTTGAAATCCTTTCCAAACTCTTCATGACATCTTCCTATACCAAATTCACATTCGATTAGCCAAAACTTTATCCCAAATTCAATCTTAATTTTAAAAGCCCAAGTCTTTAAGTCATTCCAAAAGCCCAATTTCAATCAAAAGCCCATATGACAATTTTCCCCCTCATCATCCATTTCATTAAAATCATTCCCTAAGTTCTAAATCCATAATCAAATTATTCCAAATCAAGCATCATGCCAAACTTCACCAAAAATACCAAATAAAGTCAAAATTCTTTCTCATGCAAGAGAGCCAAGTCAAAGGGAAGCCATTAAGCCATTTCCAAGCCATAGATGAGCCATATGAGCCTTGCCACATCATCAAACTATTAATGACAAAAATCTAAGCCACTTTTAAACCCCTTAAGATTCTTTTAACCCATCCCATGAATCACTCTAACCCATGTTTAGCTAAATCCCCTTAGATGGTGACTTATCCCCACTGATTAAGCTGAGCCAAATGATCTTCTCTTCAGCCTAAACCAACCTTGATGAGTGAACCCAACCCAAATTAATGATTTGACCCAATTTGACCCAAAATAGCTCTTCCCCGATTCCATTTCAATTAAATTCCTNAATCCATAATCAAATTATTCCAAATCAAGCATCATGCCAAACTTCACCAAAAATACCAAATAAATTCAAAATTCTTTCTCATGCAAGAGAGCCAAGCCAAAGGGAAGCCATGAAGCCATTTCCAAGCCATAGATGAGCCATATGAGCCTTGCCACATCATCAAACTATTAATGACAAAAATCTAAGCCACTTTTAAACCCCTTAAGATTCTTTTAACCCATCCCATGAATCACTCTAACCCATGTTTAGCTAAATCCCCTTGGATGGTGACTTATCCCCACTGATTAAACTGAGCCAAATGATCTTCTCTTCAGCTTAAACCAACCTTGATGAGTGAACTCAACCCAAATTAATGATTTGACCCAATTTGACCCAAAATAGCTCTTCGCCGATTCTATTTCAATTAAATTCCTTTACACATGTCAACTCCAAATTGACTTCAACAAAACCAAGCCCTGACCTCCCTGAGTCACATGGTGACCCCTCTTTGGCCTGCCAGCCACCTTGGCTGCCAGAAAATCCAAGTCCAAATGTTCCACCTAGGCCAAAACTCAAAATTAAACCCATCAAAGCTGCCTCATTCCAATTGGATTGTTGCACATTTCTTCCCTCCACATAAGCAACTAGAGCCACCCAATGGCTGACCAGATTGCAGCCTCCATGCCCCCAATTTAAACTCACCCTCCACGGCCAAGGGGGGAGAGTTTGAAATTCTTTGGGGAGAGTCTGCCAAATTGATTCAAGAGCTTCTTCAAGACCCACTAAGTTCAATCCATCCATCCTCAAGCCCTCAAACCCACTGCCTGAGCTCAATTTTGGAGCTCAAAATCAAGCTCGAAACAAGACATCCCTCTAGACTCCACCAAATTCAAATTAATTGCACCCACACCACCCCCTTGAGTGAGAGAATAAGATCCCCCATAGAAGCCCTATCACCAGACCACCCTAAGGTGGAGCCAATTTCATATCTAGGCATTTTACCACNTACACATGTCAACCCCAAATTGACTTCACCAAAACCAAGCCCTGACCTCCCTGAGTCAGATGGTGACCCCTCTTTGGCTTGCCGGCCACCTTGGCTGCCAGAAAATCCAAGTCCAAATGTTCCACCTAGGCCAAAACTCAGAATTAAACCCATCAAAGCTGCCTCATTCCAATTGGATTGTTGCACATTTCTGCCCTCCACATAAGCAACTAGAGCTACCCAATGGCTGACCCGATTGCAGCCTCCATGTCCCCTATTTAAACTCACCCTCCACGGCTAAGGGGGGAGAGCTTGAAATTCCTTGGGGAGAGTCTGCCAAATTGATTCAAGAGCTTCTTCAAGACCCACTAAGTTCAATCCATCCATCCTCAAGCCCTCAAACCCACTGCCTGAGCTCAATTTTGGAGCTCAAAATCAAGCTCGAAATAGGACATCCCTTTAGACTCCACCAAATTCAAATTAATTGCACCCACACCACCCCCTGAGTGAGAGAAGAAGATCCCCCATAGAAGCCCTATCACCAGACCACCCTAGGGTGGAGCCAATTTCATATCTAGGCATTTTATCATGGTTTGAGGCTTCATGTAGGAGCTCTTTGGACTCAAGGCAAGCTTTTAGAATCACCCAATCGAGGCCACACCTCTTAGGCAAATGTATTGAACTCTCCCCTTAAACCGAGCTTCATTTAATTCTCCATGCTTAAAATCAATTTAAGATTTGATCAACTGTATGGATATGTTCTCCTAGTTAAAACGAGTCGATAGAAACAAACCTCACTTAATTTGGTTAAGTATCGAGAGATATATTAAGTTTTGAAGTTGGACGGTTCTCAGGTAAGGGACTTGGGGACGATGAATGGATGTCATCTGTTCTCGCGTGTATCAGACGGATGGTCATGATGGAGCCAGACGAAGGAATGGAACGGAATAGCGAGACACATGGCAGCCGACTCGGATGACGGTGTCGAATAAGAAGGCGCCGCGTGGAGATTCGGAGATGCCGAGGTTGAGGTGTTGCCACGTCACTTAAGTAGAAAAATAAGGAATTTCTTATTTATTTAAATAGTCAGAACTTCAAAAATGCATATCTTTATGTAGAAAAATCAAAAAAATAAAATAAAATACCCTCTTACTCAATGAATATAGGAGAACAATGTGGAAATAATTTTAGGTTTATTTGATGCATGTGTAATTTTTAATTTATTAAATTTAATAATTAGTCTTTTGATTCTTCACCCAGCTTAATATAAACCCTATTTAAACTTTTATATTAAATAAGAGAACTTATCGGCTTATAATAAAATGGTTTTACAGGCCAAACAAATGTCATATATTTCTTAGTTTGTTTGATTGAGTCGCATCAAGTCTTTTGTTTATCTTTTGGGATATATAGATAACTTGAGGTATAGTGCTCTTTCATTTAGACTTTGAAAGATATGAGATAAATTTGATTTCATATTTTTCTAAGCTTCTATATATATATATATATATATATATATATATATATATATTAAATGTCTCTTCGAAGCGGGCGACGGGATTTCTATTCCGGAGACCGACCGCTTTCACAAGACAGCCCCCTAAAATTGTGTCANGTATTGAACTCTCCCCTTAAACCGAGCTTCATTTAATTCTCCATGCTTAAAATCAATTTAAGATTTGATCAATTGTATGGATATGTTCTCCTAGTTAAGACGAGTCGATAGAAACAAACCTCACTTAATTTGGTTGAGTATCGAGAGATATATTAAGTTTTGAAGTTGGATGGTTCTCAGGTAAGGGACTTGAGGACGATGAATGCATGTCGTCCGTTCTCGCGTGTATCAGAAGGATGGTCGTGATGGAGCCAGACGAAGGAATGGAACGGAATAGCGGGACGCATGGCAGCCGACTTGGACGACGGTGTCGAATAAGAAGACGCCGTGTGGAGATTCGGAGATGCCGAGGTTGAGGTGTTGCCACGTCACTTAAGTAGAAAAATAAGGAATTTTCTTATTTATTTAAATAGTCAGAATTTCAAAAATGCATATATTTGTGTAGAAAAATCACAAAAATAAAATAAAAATATCCTCTTACTCAGTGAACAGAGGAGAACAATGTGGAAATAATTTTAGGTTTATTTGATGCATGTGTAATTTTTAATTAATTAAATTTAATATTTAGTCTTTTGATTCTTCACTCAGCTTAATATAAACCCTATTTAAACTTTTATATTAAATAAGGGAACTTATCGGCTTATAATAAAATGGTTTCACAGGCCAAACAGATGTCATATATTTCTTAGTTTGTTTGATTGAGTCGCATCTTCAAGTCTTTTGTTTATCTTTTGGGATATATACATAACTTGAGGTANCCCATAAGGACTCTCCTTTCCGAAAATTAAACTAGAGTTTAAAATAATTTATAACTGCAATGTGATGTAGTTATTTGAAACCCAAACCACCTGCGTACGTCGGTTTACAGACCCTTTTCCAAGGTAACCATTTCCTACCCGAATGTCCACCAGCCCATAAGAATTTATTAAAACATCATTCAAGAACCTGTTGTGTGCTCTTTTTAATGTGTACTGCTTGAAAAACATATAAAGGCAAGCTTTGGAAAATACTCCTAAGAACAGTGATCTAGTTCCGAAGGACAAAAAGTTATGTTTTCAATCAAGCATCCTATTACGCACTTTTTTCCACCACCACATCCAATTGAGATTGTTTCCTCCTCCATTTGAGGAGGTCAACCCCCAAATATTTAAGAGGAATAGAAGAAAGAGAGAACCCAATAAAAGTGGCAATCCAACCCGCTTTTCCACGATCAACAGACTTCCCCATATATCTATGACATTTGCTACCACTAAATTGGAGACCCGAAACACTCTGGAAATCCTCCAACACTTGACACATTTCCTTAAATTTCTTCTTAAAAGCATTAGAAAATAATGTAACATCATCAACATAGACCAAACGAGAAACAAAAACCTTGGATTTGCTAGTAAAATGGAGAGAGGGCACTCTTGTGAAGAGTTCATTGATTAACCGAGAGAAGTAATCAAAGACCAAAATAAATAAAGTAGGTGATAAGGGATCCCCCTGTTTAATCCCACGGCCCACTGAGAAAAACCCATGTGCATTCCTATTAATAATGATGTTATAATAACTGGAGATAAGTCAGGTGTGAATAAGCTTACAAAAGGCAGTAGGAAAACCTCTATCTTTAAGATCCTTCAAAAGAAACTCCCAACTTAGAGAGTCATAGGCTTTATGAATGTCCAATTTAGTAATTAAGTTTCCCCCTCTACATCTCTTATCAATATCATAGATTAACTCTTGAGCCAACATAATGTTGTCGGTAATTCCCCGACCCTGTATAAAAGTCGATTGGTTGAGAGAGATAATGAGATACAAATGAGGTTGAATACGTTTCACCAGAATTTTGCTAATAGCTTTCCTGACCACAAAAGTCATAGTTAATGACATAAAATTATCTCAAGCAATTTTATGTGTCGATTTAGGAATAAGAACAATAGTGGTAGCGGAAAAATATTTTCCAGGAGCCTCGCCCCATAGCACTGAATGGTCTCCACCACATCTTTTTTAATAATGCCCCAACATTTGATATAGAAATATGAAGTAAAACGATCCGGATCAGGGGATTTATTGCAATTGATATTTGAGAATGCAATGAAGATTTCCCTTCATCAGGAATACCACAAAGATCTAATCCCTCAGTATAGTTTCTAACATTATTAAACAAATTAACCTCCATATCACCCGTAGTCCGTTGAGCTTGGAAAAGATTAGTGAAGTAATTAACAACACTCTCACCCAACTCAAGATCACCTGTTACCCAGTCTCCATCCTCATTTTTAATATGGATAATAGTGTTAATAGCCCTACATTGCTTTATGCATGCATGAAAGTATTTCGTATTTCTGTCACCTTGGGTGAAGTGCAACTCCCCTGCTTTCTATTGCAACAACTCTTTCTCCCACATAGAAGCTTCCAATAAATCCTTATGTGCCTCTTGAGATTGAGAAACAAGACCAGCAGTAGATTCATCAAGAGCTTGTAACATATTAACTCGTTGTTCAACCTTAATCACTCTAGCATGGAAACCACTGAAAACATCCCAATTCCAAGCTCTCAAAGCAAAAGCTACACTCTTAGGAAGCGTCCAAAGTCAAAACCAAGTAGTTCACGCCTCACAACAAAACCAGTTAGCAACAACAAAAGTTAAAAAATTCTCATGTTTAGCCCAAACATTCAAATATCTAAAGTGTAATTGGTAGATTTCTTAAAGAAATTAAATGATAGAAGGAGTGAATTGTGATAAGCCCCAGAAATGCATAAATGTTGTACTTGTGAAAAGCCAAAAGAGGTATTCCAAGCCTGATTCTTGAATCATTTATCATGTCTTTGAAAAAGCTTCCCTCTCTTCCAAGTAAATTTAGATTCGATGAAACCGAAATCAGACAACCCAACATCCACCATAGGCTCACAAAATTTGTCCATCAAAGAGAGAAACTCTACACCCTCTAAGTTTCTTGGAATTATGCAAAATCATATTAAAGTCGCCCCCGACNCCCATAAGGACTCTCCTTTCCGAAAATTAAACTAGAGTTTAAAATAATTTATAACTGCAATGTGATGTAGTTGTTTGAAACCCAAACCACCTGCATACATCGGTTTACAGACCCTTTTCCAAGGTAACCATTTCCTACCCGAATGTCCACGAGCCCATCAGAATTTATTAAAACATCGTTCAAGAACCTGTTGTGTGCTCTTTTTAATGTGTACTGCTTGCAAAGCATATAAAGGCAAGCTTTGCAAAATACTCCTAAGAACAGTGATCTAGTTCCGAAGGACAAAAAGTTATGTTTTCAATCAAGCATGCTATTACACACTTTTTCCACCACCACATCTAATTGAGATTGTTTCCTCCTCCATTTGAGGAGGTCAACCCCCAAATATTTAAGAGGAAGAGAAGAAAGAGAGAACCCAGTAAAAGTGGCAATCCAATCCGCTTTTCCACGGTCAACAGACTTCCCCATATATCTATGACATTTGCTAGCACTAAATTGAAGACCCGAAACACTCTGGAAATCCTCCAACACTTGACAGATTTCCTTAACGTTCTTCTTACAAGCATTAGAAAATAATGTAACATCATGATCATAGACCAAACGAGAAACAAAAACCTTGGATTTGCTAGTAAAATGGAGAGAGGGCACTCTTGTGAAGAGTTCATTGATTAACCGAGAGAAGTAATCAAAGACCAAAATAAATAAAGTAGGTGATAAGGGATCCCCCTGTTTAATCCCACAGCCCGTTGAGAAAAACCCATGCGCATTCCTATTAATAATGATGTTATAATAACTGGAGATAAGTCAGGTGTGAAAAAGCTTACAAAAGGCAGTAGGAAAACCTCTATCTTTAAGATCCTTCAAAATAAACTCCCAACTTAGAAGTCATAGGCTTTGTGAATGTCCAATTTAGTAATTAAGTTTCCCCCTCTACATCTCTTATCAATATCATAGATTAACTCTTGAGCCAACATAATGTTGTCGGTAATTCCCCAACCCTGCATAAAAGCCGATTGGTTGAGAGAGATAATGAGATACAAATGAGGTTGAATACGTTTCACCAAAATTTTGCTAATAGCTTTCCTGACCACAGAAGTCATAGTTAAAGGCATAAAATTATCTCAAGCAATTTTATGTGTCGATTTATGAATAAGAACAATAGTGGTAGTGGAGAAATATTTTCCAGGAGCCTCGCCCCATAGCTCTGAATGGTCTCCACCACATCTTTTTTAATAATGCCCCAACATTTGATATAGAAATATGAAGTAAAACGATCCGGATCAGGGGATTTATTGCAATTGATATTTGAGAATGCAATGAAGATTTCCCTTCATCAGGAATACCACAAAGATCAAATCCCTCAGTATAGTTTCTAACATCATTAAACAAATTAACCTCCATATCACCCGTAGTCTGTTGAGCTTGGAAAAGATTAGTGAAGTAATTAACAACACTCTCACCCAACTCAAGATCACCTGTTACCCAGTCTCCATCCTCATTTTTAATACGGACAATAGTGTTAATAGCCCTACATTGCTTTATGCATGCATGAAAGTATTTTGTATTTCTATCACCTTGGGTGAAGTGCAACTCCCCTGCTTTCTGTTGTAACAATTCTTTCTCCCACATAGAAGCTTCCAATAAATCCTTATGTGCCTCCTGAGATTGAGAAACAAGACCAACAGTAGATTCATCAAGTTAATCACTCTAGCATGGAAATCACCGAAAACATCCCAATTCCAAGCTCTCAAAGCAAAAGCTACACTCTTAGGAAGCGTCCAAAGTCAAAACCAAGTAGTTCACGCCTCACAACAAAACCAGTTAGCAACAACAAAAGTTAAAAAATTCTCATGTTTAGCCCAAACATTCAAATATCTAAAGTGTAACTGGTAGATTTCTTAAAGAAATCAAATGATAGAAGGAGTGAATTGTGATAAGACCAAGAGATGCATAAATGTTGGACTTGTGAAAAGCCAAAAGAGGTATTCCAAGCCTGATTCTCGAATCATTTATCATGTCTTTGAAAAAGCTTCCCTCTCTTCCAAGTAAATTTAGATTTGATGAAACCCAAATCAGACAACCCAACATCCACCATAGGCTCACAAAATTTGTCCATCAAAGAGAGAAACTCTACGCCCTCTAAGTTTCTCGGAATTATGCAAAATCATATTAAAGTCTCCCCCGATCATCCATCTATCTTGATTAATAGCTCCCAAATTTCTAATATTATTCCAGAGCTCATATCTAACATGGGAAGATGTTCCCGCATAAACAAAAGTCATCCATTCTGTGAAATCATCCATAGCAAAATATAAATGCACAAATTGGCCCTCGTTAGCAACAATATGAATTGAAATATGTTTCCTCCAAAAAACTCAAATCTTGTTAGAACAGTTAGAGAAAAAGGAGAAGTGTTTGAATTTACCCAAAATAGGATCAGTAGATGCCAAAACCAAAGGTTCAAAAATGGAGAAAATCCCAACTTTATGAATCCTTGTCAGCAACTTAAGTCTACCCAGGGAGAAAGGATCCACAACTCCCCGAATATTCCAAATTAATATGTTAAACATGGTTAGACAAAATACCCTTTCTAGAAGCTCTAGTATGGGCACGTCCATGTTCACCTTCCAAGTAATAGTGACATCCTCCAAGGTTCTANTCAAAAATGGAGAAAATCCCAACTTTATGAATCCTTGTCAGCAACTTAAGTCTACCCAGGGAGAAAGGATCCGCAACTCCTCGAATATTCCAAATTAATATGTTAAACATGGTTAGACAAAGTAACCTTTCTAGAAGCTCTAGTCTGGGCACATCCATGTTCACCTTCCAAGTAATAGTGACATCCTCCAAGGTTCTTGCCTCATTAGATTCATCAGTTCATAATTTCCCTTTTTCTTTCGCCGCTGATATTTCTGAACTTTTCATTCTTCCCCCAATAGATTAGAAACCTCTTCCAATGGAATTACAGTGTGACAAGATGCGGCCCCAGGACTTACAGGCTAAACCAAAACATCACCAAAATTCGAGGATGAAACATGATGAGGAGATGGGAGTTCCCGTCGGGGTGCCCCATATTTCAAATTGTCCTTAGCATTACTCTTTTCAAATGTAGTTGAATGTCCTATATGCTCAGTATCACAATTATGCAAATCACCCAAAGTGGGCATATTAAAATCACTGTCTTCCAATTTAGGCAATGTCGGTGCTAGCAACGGAGGTTTTCCCTTCTCAATATTTTTATTAGTAAAAGTGTTTTGCCCCACGTTTCTCTTCCGCAACTCTGGGTGTAGGTGAAAACACTACACAGAACCATGACCAAACATTCGACAATGAGCAATAGGAGGGGTGTTTTTCAAGAAATACTAGTTGCTAGTAGCCGTTGTGAGCTGAATTGATCCAAACCTCATCCAGAGGCGGCAAGGTAACATCCCTTTCAATTAAAATTCTTGTAATCAAGGGTCTCATTAAGTTAAATGTTGGAGCATCCAACATCAGCGGATTACCAAATATAACAGCTAATGAAAATAAAATCTCATGATTGAAAAAATGCACCTTCTAACCAGGAAGACGAAGCCAAACGGAGATTACAGGGAGTTCTGCTTGAGGGTCGAAATCTACAGACCACTTTAAGACTTTCATCATAACTTCCTCAAACCAAACAATGCGTCGAGCAAATAGTCTAGTACAATCATCCTCATTTGAAAGCTAAATCAAAATGTGTCTACCATCCAAAGCCCAAATTTTCCAA
Source organism: Phalaenopsis hybrid cultivar (assembly GCA_002079205.1). Classification (NCBI taxonomy): domain Eukaryota; kingdom Viridiplantae; phylum Streptophyta; class Magnoliopsida; order Asparagales; family Orchidaceae; genus Phalaenopsis; species Phalaenopsis hybrid cultivar. The sequence goes on along the minus strand of JXCR01140119.1, from coordinate 525,351 downwards.
CCACCAAACAGATTAATGAGCTCAAAATGTTTGCAAAGAAACTCTAATTTCGGGTGGCCAAAGACAAATTTTTCCACCAAATGATATCAACACGATGAAGCAAGGATATTATTTTTGAATTCAAAAAGAAAAAGAGCAAGTTTGCCCCCCTTTTACCCTATTTTTTTGATAAAACTATACTCACCCTCGAGGACAAGCGAATCATAGAAAGCGGGAGGGAAGACTAACTTATTAAAGCCACCATTAGAGGAACCTCTGGTGATAACGTCGACATAAGATCTCTCCATTGANAGATCTTAAGGTTTTAGTGTGGACGGTTCTCGGTTAAGGCTATCGGGGACGATGAACGGATGTCATCCATCTGCGCGTGTATTGAATAGACGACGGAGATCAAGCCGGATGGTCATCTGAGGAGATACAGCGCGACGCGTGGCAGCTGACTCAGA
>JXCR01140119.1:486003-519839 GCA_002079205.1 Phalaenopsis hybrid cultivar | reverse complement strand
GCTAAGCTCCCCTTTGGCCATTTTCTATAAAATCTACCCCTCACGACCATGGAGGGGGTGGTAAAAACTTTTTCACCAAAGCCTTTCAAACTCCCCTTAGAGCTTCCCTGAGGGACCCTTAGCACATTCCAATTCATTTCCCCCACTCAATTCCACCACAGAGAGCCAATTTCGAGCTCAAACTCTTGCCCGAAACCAGGACAAAATCCAATCTCCACCTACACAGCCCCAAATCCTAAATTGATTGGCTCTACACCTTCACAAGAGTGAAAGAAGCAAAAGCCCCATCAAATCCCCCTTTCACGNCATTTTACAAAAACACCTCCATGCAAAGAATGAAATTGAAGAACTAGGGAATTTACACAAAATTGATCTCCCCCTGAACAATTCAGAATATATGAATTTACAAAAGAAAGAGACTGTTTTAGTTTTTTTTTGTAAGTAGACAGTCTTTCATATTAGGAAATAAAGGCGTAACCAAGATAATCTTAGAGGTCTCTCTGTCTACCAAGTGCTCCGCTATGATTACATCCCACCAAATGTTATTTTTCACAAATTAAAGCTTCCCATCTACTAACCAATTATCAAACACAAAGTCAATTTTTTACTTCACCCAACTCCCAGGCAAAGATAANCATTTTACAAAAACACCTCCATGCAAAGAATGAAATTGAAGAACTAGGGAATTTACACAAAATTGATCTCCCTCAATCAACATCTTACCATCTGAACAATTCAGAATATATGAATTTATAAAGAAAGAGATTGTTTTAGTTTTTTTTGTAAGTAGACAGTCTTTCATATTAGGAAATAAAGGCGTAACCAAGATAATCTTAGAGGTCTCTCTGTCTACCAAGTGCTCCGCTATGATTACATCCCACCAAATGTTATTTTTTCACTAATTAAAGCTTCCCATCTACTAACCAATTATCAAACACAAAGTCAATTTTTTCCTTCACCCAATTCCCAGGCAAAGAAATCTTCAACCTACTTCCTCAAATTAAGAAGATTCATCCAAGTTTTTGAATCCCCATGCCTTATTCTGGTTGAACATGGGTGAGTGTTTTTACGATATTTACTCAGCATGAATTGTGACCTGAGTGTATTTTGAAGTTTGAACTTGATCCACGTTTTACAAAAGAAGATTTGATTGAGTTGTTGAAAGGATTTAAAACCAATGCCACAAACTTCAATAAGCTTGCATAGTTTCTCCCATCTTGTCTAATGAATTTGCTTTTGTTGTCCTTACTAAATAAATTTTNTCATCCAAGTTTTTGAATCCCCATGCCTTATTCTGGTTGAACATGGGTGAGTGTTTTTACGATATTTACTCAACATGAATTGTGACCTGAGTGTATTTTGAAGTCTGAACTGGATCCATGTTTTACAAAAGAAGATTTGATTGAGTTGTTGGAAGGATTTAAAACCAATGCCACAAACTTCAATAAGCTTGCATAGTTTCTCCCATCTAGTCTAATGAATTTGCTTTTGTTGTCCTCACTAAAGAAATTTGTTCAATATTAAATCTAGTGTCCTTTGTGTGCTTCTCTTTATTTTCATCATCTGAAGTGTGTACATTGGAAAGGCTGCCAACATTTGATAGGTAGGTGGACGTCCGACAGTTTATTTGTTTAGAAATTTTCTCCACCACTAAATTAAATTTGGTCCGTCTTCGTCTACCCTTGATCAATTGAATGTTTGATGACTGATTCGACTTGTAATTACGTAGTTATTTAGTTTCCTGACCAAAAGTCTGACTTGATATATTTTACCGGCTAGTGTGCGCAATAGAAATGTTATAAAACATAGAATTTGATAAATAGTTTACACGCTATGAGTACTACGCAAATATACATATCATTTTAAATAATATAGGATTTTCTTTTAAAACTTCACTGTCAATCCCATAGAGAAGGTGAACTCTTTTTGTCCAAAACACTTTTTATGACTTATGAAAAGTTTACTTAAACTCCAAACAATTATCTAGGAAATATGGTAGCAAGTTTATGTGTAAAATAAGGTTTCTAAATTCCTACTAATTCTGTTTTAAAGCCTTAAAGAAAATGTAGTATTTCTAAACTAGTATTATGAAGAAGAGCTCAAATTATGTGAAAGTTCTTTTCCCTTGCAAAGAGATCATAATCAGTGTAGGAATCAAATGTTTAAAGGTTAAAATGTAGTTTTATGTCAAATAGGAGAAATTCTATTCCTTACCCTCTTCTTAGTGCATAAAGAACATTGACTAATATAAAGTTAAGTTCCTAACTTTCAGGTTATGCTGGAAAAGTTCTAGCCTCTCAACTCTAGATTACTCACTGTGCCCTCTCTATAAGACTAACCAGTCCTTAGGTTCCAAACTCTAGAACAAATTGATTAAGGTTCTAGCTTGTCACCCTAGAATCATAAATTTACACCCATCAAAACTTATCTCCCTATTTTGCCCTTCTCACCCACGAGATTAATGTGATTCTTACTAGTTGAGGAAAACATAACCCTCCCCGGTGATTATGAATTCACAACAAGATTTAACATTCCAATTGGCCAAATTGTAGATGTAAATGAAGTACGAAGTATTAAATCATCACAAGTATGGAATAAGGGAAATCTTAAAATAATTCTAATCCTACACATGATTACTTCTTATCGCAAGGAAAAAGATAAGAGAACTACTCAGAATTCATGGAGATAACACAGTAAAACATGATTTATATTAAAAATTCATGTCTTCACAATAAAAAAAATAAAAAAAATACAAAGTACTTATCTGAGACTTCTCCTCAAGTAAATCCTTTGAAGTTTCTTTGATGACTTTTTACTCTCCTTAGACACACAAAAATACACACAAAAAGACTCCCACTCACAACTCACACACACAAGAGAGCCTCATGCCCCCTCCTAAAATTGTTCACGACCAACCAAGTCCTCTAAAAAACCCTCTTTTCTACTAGCCAATTGTTTCCTTAAATAAAGATCTTAAAATCACAAAGAGTTATTTCAAGCACCTCTTCAAAATTCATTCAAATTGAATGTACAAAACCACAAACCGTTTCTGGCGCATAGAAGCTAGTCTTCTAGAAGATAATTTTAATTACCTGGCGCCTATGCACCAGAACCTGACACATAGGCGCCAGGTCACTTTGTGCTCCTTTGCTTCATTTGGCCCTATTTTGCTCCATTTTTTCTTATTTTGCTCTTAAACTCCATTTCTTGTACCTGAAATAAAAAAACACACAAAATATATCCCATTAAAGCGCAATATCCTTAAAAATGAGCTTAAAATGTATATATAAAAATAGCACATTTAAAGGTGTGTTTATTCCCGCAAACTTAAACGTTACTTGTCCTCAAGTAACTTATCTATTTTGTGAAATTAATATTTCAACTTATGGTTGTGGGTTTCATTAAAGATTACTATATTTTTAACCCATAAATGTGATAGTGAAACTTTTAGAAAAATTTTCAATAACTCAAGGTAGAACTTAAGTGTAAGACTATTTAGTACTTAAGTTAGGAATTCTGATTTTCTATTCAACAAAAAAATAATTATATTTTGTCAGACTTAAGAATCTTAGAAGAATTAAAAAATAGAATTATATGAGAACTCTATTAGTAAAGCTTTGACTAATAGATTTTAAATTAAGAATAAGTTCAGAAGTGTAAATAAGTTTCTTCCTTTAAGTTAATTTAAGTGAAGCCAATTTTTAATTAGACATCTCCTCAAACTTCTTCTCACATAATTTTTTTACTTTTCTTTTTCTTTTTCCTTGAGGATCATTTTCAATCCTTTCTTTTCATTTCTTTCTCATGTGAGGATTACTATATCTGAATAGTCTTTAATGATTTTGAATTTCTCTATTCTCTTTCTAAAGTTAAAAATTCTCACATTTCTTAACTTGATAATGTGCATTAGTATAAAATTGATTTTTCATAGAGTCTAAAACTGTTTTTAAAGTGTAAATTTAAAATCTTTAGTGTTTCACAAATACATTTTTTTCTACTCTGAATAATGAAAGTATATTTCTAAACTTTTATGCTAAACATCTTAGCCCTAGAACTACCCTTAATCATTAAGAATTTTTACTTAAGTTTCCTATAACATTTTATTGAATTAAAAATATAGTTTTTTTAAAAATAACACCCCATATCATATGTTAAGTTAAAATAATTTTTAAATATAGTTTATTTTAGGATAAATAAAGTTCAGTTTTTAAAAGTGTTTTTCTCCCTCCCCAAAACTTGATTTTTTAAATAGTTTAAAACATGATAGTACAAAACAACATGAAGAGAGAAAAGATTTAACATATTAATTATCTATCATAGGGTTCTAAACATGAAATTAATACAGATACAAGAAGTAAAAACAAATGTGTAGCAGTAAATAAATCTAAATTAAACAGGTTTAGCATGAAAAGTACATAGTAAAGAACTACTCTCACACACACAGGCAGTATATATATATATATANCCAAAACTTGATTTTTTAAATAGTTTAAAACATGATAGTACAAAACAACATGAAGAGAGAAAAGATTTAACAGATTAATTATCTATCACAGGGTTCTAAACATGAAATTAATACAAATACAAGAAGTAAAAACAAGTNGTGTTCATCCTTCGGGATAGATACAGGATTTGAGGTAAAGCGCTCTTTCATTTAAATTATGAAAATTATGGCGTCAGTTTGACCTCATCTTTTTCAAAAAATAAAAAAATTTTTAAAGCTCCTTCCGAAGCGGGCAACGGGGATTTCAATTTCGATGACCGACAGCTTCTTACGGGCAAACCCCACACCAAAAATAGTGCCGACATGCCTCATCAAAGGTAGTATATGTCAGGGAGGAACTAATTGGTTTGTCAGCATTTACACAAGTGAGATTGAATTAGATTCCAGATGTAGATTGACCCAGTTTAATTGTTGAGTAATTTTGAGGGCCCAAAAAATGGCCTAAACTTCTGCTTGTAGAGATTGTTAGCTATAACAAGAGATTGTAANCCTTTAAGGCTAAGCACAAGGAACCCGTTGAAGTATGTCTGGGCGTCCATGTGCAAGAATTTTCTTCCATCAGCCCCACCATTGCTCATGCTCTCCATTGGTACAAATAAAATTGAAGTTAGCACCCAATTCCTTCTCCAAATATTCTCTCTTACACTTAGAATAAGAAGTGGCTGGTTCCTTAAGTAGGTTTATAGTGGTTTTAAAGGAAATAAATAGGTTTAAACTACTAAGGGGCGATTTACCCACGAATTATGAACTGTGACACCATGGTGCCGGGTCGACTACAAACAGACGATTAGGCACAAGGTTTTTGTGCCTAGGCGATAGTGCCCAAAGAAACAACGTTTCGCCTTGCATCCAATTTTCTTGTCCTAATCTCATTTTGATCATTAAATTAGTGTTTTGTACATTCTTACATCTCTTAGGTCTCAGTACTACATCAAATAGCCCATATAACAACATCAATCAATCCACACGATAACCATGGGGTGCCTCCCATGAAGGGCTTGGTTTAACGTCGTCAACCCGATATATCCAATGTTTTATACGGGTTGACTCAACATCAGGACTTCTTCATACAAAATCGTGTTTTCACATATGTAAGGTTTCAATCTATGTCCGTTTACTTTAATTATTCTTTTAGTTTTTTGTTCTTTCATATCTACAATATCATACATATAGACTTTTATTACAATAAATGACTCTAACCACCTAGACTTAAGTTTTCCGGGAAATAATTTTAATCTTGTATTATAAAGTAAAAATTCTTGTTCAGGCTCAAAATCTTTTCTTAAAATCTTCCAATCATGCCAAATTTTCATCTTTTCATTATAAATTTTTGCATTTTCATAAGATTTATTTCTAATTTTCTCGAGCATTTTTAATTGCAATAATCGTTTCTCACCAATATCTTTCAAATTATAATTAAATTTCTCAACAACTCAATATATTTTATGCTCTAGTTCAACTGGTAAGTGACAAACATTTCTAAATATGAGTCTATATGGTGATANATTTTTAATTGCAATAATCGTTTCTCACCAATATCTTTCAAATTATAATTAAATTTCTCAACAACTCAATATGTTTTATGCTCTAGTTCAACTGGTAAGTGACAAACATTTCTAAATACGAGTCTATATGGTGATTTTTCTAAAGGAGTTTTATAAGCACTCTATAATCCCATAATGCATAATCAAGTCTAGAAAAGCACTTTCTCCTATTAGGATTTACAGTCTTTTCAAATATCTTTTTAATTTCACAATTGGATACTTCTGTTAAATCATTGGTTTGAGGATGATAAGGTGCGGCAATTTTATGTTTAATTCCATACTTCTTAGTTAATGTTTCAATTCTTAAGTTCTTAAAATGACTTCCTCCATCCGTAATGATCGCTCTCGGCATTCTAAATGTAATGAAAATATTTTTCTTTAAGAAATTTACAAAGCTTTGAGCATTACAGCGTGGTAAAGCAACAACTTCAATCCATTTCAAAACATAATCCATAACTATTAAAATATATGTTTCCAAAAGATGATATAAATATTCCCATAAAATTCAAACCCCATACATCAAAATTTTCAACTTCCAAAGTAAAATTTAGGAGCATTTCATTCCTTTTAGAAATATTGCCCACTCTTTGACATCTATCACATGTTTTTACATAAGTATTAACATCCTTAAATAAAGTAGGCCAATAAAATCCAGAATGCAGAATTTCAAATGCAGTTCTATCTATCCCAAAATGTCCCCCTAAATCAGATTTATGAGATTTTTGAATAATTTCTTGGGTTTCTTCAAAAAGTACACATCTTCGGATAACTTAATCCTTACATCTTTTATATAAATAAGGGTCGTCCCAGAAGTAAAATCTTGCATAGTGAATTAACTTCTTCTTTTGGTGGCATGTTAATCAGTAGGGTAAAATATTACTAACTAGATAGTTAACTATATCAACATACGACAGAATATGTCACTCAGTAATAACATATAGTTGTTCAATATGAAATTTTCACTTATTTCAATATATAATCACCATAATTTTCTTGTTCCATCCTTGACAATTGATCAACAATTTGATTATCAGTACCCTTCTTATTCACCAATTTAAAGTCAAATTCCTGCATTATAAGAACCCATCTGATTAACCATGGTTTTTCATCCGTCTTCAACATCAAATATTTTATAGCAGAGTGATCTGTATGGACAATACATTAGCTCCAATTAGATAAGATCTGAATTTATCAAATGCATATACTAATGCCAATAATTCCTTCTCAGTAGTAGGATAATTTATTTAAGTTTCATTAAAAGTTTTACTGGCATAATAAATAACTTTAAAAATTTTATCATATTTTTTCCCTAATACTGCCCCAATAACATAATCACTCTCATCACACATTAACAAATAATTTTTCCTTTAATAAATAGAACAAATTTAAGCATTCCTCATTAAAATCAAATATTACATCTTTTTCTAAAAAATGACACAGAAGTTTGGAAATTTTAGAAAAGTCAACAACTGTAAAAACTAGCATGTCCTAGAAAACTTCTAACTCTTCTCACTGTGTTAGGAGGAGATAGTTCATGTATTATATGTATTTTTGTTAGATCTACTTTCATGTTATTTTTAGAAATTTTATGCCCCAAAAGGATTCCTCCTGCGATCATAAATTAACATTTTTCCCGATTGAGAACTGAATTTGTTTTTTTCACAACGTTCTAGAACTCTTGTCAAATGCTCTAAACATGAATCAAAGGAGGTTCCAAAAACTAAAAAGTCATCCATGAAAACTTCAATTCCTTTCTCAATTAGATTGTAGAAAATAGACATTATTTTAAAAGCAAAATTCTTGTAAGGACTTGTGATTGTTGTCTTCTCTTGATCCTTATAAACAATGAGTATTTGGTGGTATCTAGAATATCCATCTAAAATTCAGAAATATCAGTGTCCAGCTAGTCTATCCAACAGTTGATCCAGAAAAGGTAAAGGAAAGTTTTCCTTGTGGCGAGATTTAATTTTCTATAATAAATACAGATTTGCCACCCAGTGACTTGTCTTATTACAATTAATTGATTATGTTCATTTACAACTACAATCACTCTCCTTTTCTTAGGAACACAGTGAATTTGATTAACCCAAGCACTGTCAGAAGTATGATAAATAATTTTAACATCCAACCACCTTAAAATTTCCTTTTTAACAACATCTTTCATTATAGTATTCAATCTCCTCTGAGGATCTGCCCTATGTTTTAAATGATTTGCATACTATGAATATCACTTAAGTCATTCTAATAAGACCTACATAATATTTAAGGATCACTCAAGCTAACTATATTCATATTGCATGTACAGAGGAGAAGCCCCTGTCTTCTCCAAACCGACTGACCCAACATACCTTTTAGCGTGCCTAAGATTTTAGAATGCTCCCAGACCCAAACGGTGCGTAAGTCCTTTTTTTTTAGCATTTTCAGCTTTGTAGCTCACCCTCCTTCTCTATTTCTTTCCTATAACATCCTCTGCACTTCAACGGGTGTAGGTCCCACCTCTTGGAGGTCTACCCGATAGTCATAGGTCAGAGTCTCTTTGCACTGACCTTTGGGCTACCGAGGTCCCCGTGGATGATGCAATTCACGAATTGCTAACCGGGGATCTCTGGTCGTGTTGGGTTGACTATCTTCATGACCAGGTAGACTTAGGGTCCTAATGGCTTGGAATGAAGGGTCTGTGGTATCCCAACATGGCTACCTCNATACTATGAATATCACTTAAGTCATTCTAATAAGGCCTACATAATATTTAAGGATCACTCAAGCTAACTATATTCATATTGCATGTACAAAGGAGAAGCCCCTGTCTTCTCCAAACCGACCGACCCAACATACCTTTTAGCGTGCCTAAGATGTTAGAATGCTCCCAGACCCAAACGGTGCGTAAATCCTTTTTTTTTTTTAGCATTTTCACCTTTGTAGCTCATCCTCCTTCTCTATTTCTTTCCTACAACATCCTCTGCACTTCAACGGGTGTAGGTCCCACCTCTTGGAGGTCTACCCGATAGTCATAGGTCAGAGTCTCTTTGCACTGACCTTTGGGCTACCGAGGTCCCCGTGGATGATGCAATTCATGAATTGCTAACCGGGGATCTCTGGTCGTGTTGAGTTGACTATCTTCATGACCAGGTAGACTTAGGGTCCTAATGGATTGGAATGAAGGGTCTGTGGTATCCCAACATGGCTACCTGTACCTGTTAGTATCCTTGGTTGTCAACAATAGTGTGGGATTTCATAAAAAAATTATCGAGAAATCAATAAATAAGTGTCGCAGAAGTAGAAACCATTCATCTCTGGAAAACTTTAACAAAACCTATTTTAGTTTTCTTCTTTCTATTTTTAAGATTTCAGAACATGTCATAACTGCAAACTCAACCTTCAAACTAGGGTAAGTGGCTTAATAAACTAGAACTTCTCCTGTTATAAATATTTTAACAACTCTTCTCGCAAGATCAATGCACAGACTTTTTATCTCTATATTATTTGATCGACACGTATACTTGCGTGATTGACTAACCTGTCTCATAAGAGATTTTGGGCATCACATAGCTACCATTATTTTTTAGATGGCTACTCAAGCTATCATCATATTTGTGGTGACTAAAGGGATGGTCTTAAAACACAATATTTAGAAGGGTTTGGATGTGGACAATAAATGTTAATGTGAAAGATAACTTACAAGCACCCACTTCAGTTAGAGGAGTTATAAATTTTCCAGAACATGCAAGTTTATATATGAGATTCATTAAAAACTTCTCTAGGATCACAAAGCCTGCATGTTCTTTATTAGAGAATGACACCTCTTATGAATTTACTTCAAAATATCTGGAGGGCTTTAAAACTTTAAAAAATTAGTTAGTTATTACAACTATTTTAATAACACTAGACTAGGCTTGCCCTTTTGAATTCATATGTTTTCTTAATGAAAAGAAGAGAAAAAAGTTTATATTATATGTTATTTTAGTGTAATTTGGAATAAATCCCAAATAAACAATGCAAGTATTCAAAAATAACTATTAGTAACAATATTTATCGTTAACAATTTCAAAACTTACTTGATAAGAACCAAAGTGATAGTCTGTACAAATCATGTTATGATTAGATATCTTGTAGCAAAGAAAGAAGGCAAACCTAGAATTATTCTCAGGATTCATTTGTTATAAGAATTTCACATTATAATTTGTGAAACTAAATGTATAAGAAATTAGATAGCATATAACTTATGTAGACTAGAGTTAGGAACCAAGATTTAGATCATATTAACATAAATAAGAATCTCCCTGATGCATATTTATTGCATTTTAATTTGCGTGTGCAGTGGTATGCTAAAATACTTAACCTCCTCATGTGAGAAATTATCCATTAAAGGTCGACATATAACCAAAAGAAAAAAAAATTCATCCACGAGTCAAGGTTCTATTACTGGTATGAACCATGTTTATTTAAAAAGAGTAAGGATCTAATATTTAGAATGTGTGACTTTTAAATAAATTGAAGCTATAATTAATAAGTGTCAAGAAGCTAAATATAGGGGCCATTTTGGAGGTGCTAGAACTACCTATAAAATTTTATAATCTGGATTGTATTTGCCTACACTTATTATAAATTCATTAGAAAGTGTGATCATTTTTTCATCCACGAGTCAAGGTTCTATTAATGGTATGAACCATATTAATTTAATAAGTGTAAGGATCTAATTTTTAGAAGGTGTATGACTTTGAAATAAATTGAATCTATAATTAACAAGTGTCCTGAAGCAAAATTTTGGAGTCATTTTGGAGGATATAAAACTACCTCTAAAATTTTAAATTTTGGATNAACTAGTATCAAGTTGTTATTAACATTCATTGTGAAAGCTTCATATGTGATTGATTGGTGACTTGTGACTTAATTTTTCCAATCATGCTTTGGATTCAAACTAATGGGAAATTCTATGGTGTCATCTTCACAGCTAAAAAAAACTTGTATGTATGTCACATGTCATTCATCTAAGGTCCAGATGATTTTGGGGCTTCCGTGGAGCTTATTTTATGCAATTTGAAAGGATATGTTGCAAGAGCGGGTTCTTGATCAAAATATACTGTTGAAGCTCCATAACCCAATTATTTTAAGAGTAATTTTTAGTCACCTAATTATGTAACATAAAGTTAACATATAACTAATTTGAAAATTGGTCGATTACATTCCGTATCATATGATACACAAAATTATCTTTTATAAAAGAATTGCCTTTGAATTGAACATTTTAGTGAGTAAAACATTACTCATCTCACATTCTCTCTTATTTTTCGCCATATATTTCTCCTAATTTAAGCTTTTTGAGACTGTATAGTTGTATATGACGTTGCACTATGGCAGTAAGGAACTTCTATGGGATAATGCTAAGTTACCTACTCTTCATCCCACAGTTGCACGACGGGATGGTGCTCGGAGATAGCACTCATTGTAATTTTACACATCAAGAGAGCAATAACATGCTACTCTTCATGTTCAAAATTTTCTTATGATCACAAAATTCATCCCAAATTCACTTGATTTTTGATCTTGCACTAAATCATTCATGGTGACATAGTGATGCTCATCTACAAACTTCTTCATAAAGGCATCATTTATCTCAATGATTGTTCTGACTGTGCCGTTAGGTTACTCAACATTTATTCAAAAGCGAATCCAACCATGGTAGTAATAGACAAGCTAAGGAGTAACAAATTATTATTATCGACAGAATACCATAATGTTCTATACTCGTAACATGTTATCGCAGGTTCTCAATTCCATCAACGTGCTTGATCATGGGAGGGATAAATCCCTTGGGATGGGGAATAACCTAATATTCCTTAAGTACAACTTTCCCTTCCTTACAGAGGTCTCACTTTGGCGTGCTCCCAATGCCCTTAACCTTAACATCCATTAATGATTATAAATGGAGGTCAAATATAGGAAGTTATGGCAACATAATGTTTGATTTAGGAGCATACGTCAATATAGGTATAGAAGCAACACACACAATTTGGTCTTAACTTGCACAACGGGCAAAACTACATTGGGCCTTGCTTGGTCTGCCTATAACACAACACTTGAGTAAATAAAAGGTTCATTCTAGTTATCATCTGAATAATCTAACTTTAAAGTTGAGCAATGTAGTCATCCTTATTACTTATTTCTTGATCATAGTGGCCTCTTGAGCCTCAACAGATTCAGGAAGGTTTACTCGATCAGAGTTTTGGGGAGAATTTTCATTTATATGTTTTCCTGTTCTACTGGTGACAATCATAAATTGTTACGCAAAGCAAACATAAATGACCAATTCTTCCTCATGTTCATTATCATCATCTATGAAACCTTTTGGAAGGCCTGTGGATTAAGAGAAGGGTAGCTCTTAAAATCTATCTCAACACATACTTGTGGGCTGTCATTAGGTAGGTCTGAAACAATATCAATAGAGGACCTAATCTCCTTCAACTTGATATCATTTTTTGAAGCTAAATGACTAAAGGGTTCAAATATTGAAGCATTCCTAACTGAATCTTTTACAAGCCATTTTTTCCTTAGACAACATCAGATGATAGTCATCTCTTTTCACAATTTTATTTTTAAAATAAAATGAGTACCTAAGAGGGCAACCCTCAGTTTCCCCTCATTAGAATATGAAGCATGCACATGATTTTTACTCAAAGAATAATAAAAATTTTCAAAATATTTTTTCTTCTATCATCTTTTATCTGACATATAGAAGATGTGGATGCAACAACATGCACAATATCAAATGAGATATTTTTAGAAACAATAATAGGTGTCACAGAGCACATCTATGAATGTATAATTGTGTGAATCATAGAAGACAAATTTTTAGACCGTATAACAATCCTGTGGGCATACTTCAATCTCCTTCTTGATGAATTCCTTGGTAAGCAGATTGTGTAATAGTCCTTTGGGCATACTTAATTATCCTATTTGGTGAAATCCCTGGTAAGGATAATGTAAGAACTTATGCAGGACATGCTTAAAAGTATCAAATATGAAGGAGAGGAATTCCTGAATATAACTACGAGCCTTCTGTTGATTAGACTAAATAGTTCCCTTTATCTTCTTAACTAAAATATTAGTTGAGTTGAAATTGATGAGCACCATAGGCTTAGTATATCCCACATTGCAAATGAGGGAAGTGGGGGCTTAAAAATAGTTGTTGGAATGTGATAAAATAAATTAGAAAGGACTTGAAACTTGTCTTTAGTCGAAACTGAAACCTCCTCTTTGACTAATATTATGCAAACACAAGTTAACTCCTAGATTCATATGAGTCTCACCATTGCAGAGTCATTACTTTAACCAAGACTTATATGTAAATGATATGTTGGTCCACTTGAATAAGGTGAAAACAAGGAAGTTATGACATGCGTGTAATGAACACTAACTAGTTGTTTAAAATTTGAATGCAAACATCTAAAGAACTTTTATGCAATGATATGCAACTATGATACAAAACTAATGCATTAAAATGCCATTATAAACAAATGATATGAATGAGGAGGTAAGGTGCCATGGCATTGTGTATGCATCATTAAGGCTCAACATAACCTTAATGCAAATTATAATGTAATGGGAGATATAGAGACATCCATTCTCATGTGCTATCCTGGTGATGAATGATATATATTTTGACGTGCTTAATTTCCTATACATTTAACACTTGTTTTTAAATGAAATTGCACTTTAAAGGAAAGTTTTTCATGTTTTTGGTTGCAGATTAATGGAGTGAAAAAAATTGAAATGGAGCAAGGAGCTGATCTCTGAATTGACGCCTAGGCATCAGCTTCTGGCACTTAAGTGCTAGAATCCAGATACCCCGATGCTTAAGCGCCACATACTGACACCTACACGCTAGTTCAAAATTTCAGCCGACAGAGAGAGTGGCGCCTAGGCGCTACAATTTGACACCTAAGCATCACAGTTGGACGTTGGACGCCTAGGCACCAGAACTGCCTGGGCGGTTTTCCAACAAATTTTCACATGAAATGGACGTTTTTTCTTCAGTAATTCATGGTAAACAAGAGGATAACATTAGAGAAGTCAAGGAAGCATAGAAAAATGCAGGGAATTGAAAAAAAGTGAGAGATTTTTTTTTCTATTACTGTATTTTACTTTGAAATCTATGAGAGGTGTAAGGAATTGCTCTAAAACTGTAAGGAGAACACTTTGGGTTAGAGTTCTTCGTTTCTCAGGGAAGAAGATAAGTATATTGTTTTTACATTGTCTTGTATCAAATAATTTCATAATATTTGAAATTGATGTGTTATTGTTGACCCCACTTTTTATTGAGGTCTAGTCTTTCTTCTTTAGAAGCCTATGTTCTAGCCATATGACTTTCCTGTTGACTATTCCTATATGACTAATGATGAACCTCTTCCCCATTAGAAATTCTAAACGCTTTTTGCTCTTCTTGGAGTTCCACATGTTTAGTTCTAACCTCTAGCACTTAGTAGGATGGAGCCAAGCATGGGGGAGCTCAAGAGGAGTCCTCATAGGATTGTCTAGCATTCGGGTTAGCCCTGGGTGGTGTGGTCTTGGCCAGCCCGTTGAAGTATGTTTGGGCGTCCTTGTGCATGAATTTTCTTCCATCAGCCCCACCATTGCTCGTGCTCTCCATTGGTACAAAGAAAATTGAAGTTAGCACTCAATTCCTTCTCCAAATATTCTCTCTCACACTTAGAATATGAAGTGGTTTGTTCCTTAGGCAGGTTTATAGTGGTTTTAAAGGAAATAAGCGGGTTTTAACTACTAACGGGTGATTTACCCACGAATTATGAACAGTAACACCATGGCGTCGGGCTGACTACAAACAAACGATTAGGCGCAAGGTTTTTGTGCCTAGGCGTTAGTGCCCAAATAAACATCATTTCACCTTGCATCCAATTTTCTTGTCCTAATCTCATTTTGATCATTAAATTAGTGTTTTGTGCCTTCTTACATCTTTTAGGTCTCAGTACTACATCAAATAGCCCATATAACAACAAAAACCAATCTACACAGATAACCATAGGGTGCCTCCCATGAAGGGCTTGGTTTAATGTCATCAACCCGATGTATCCAATGTTTTATACGTGTTGACTCAACATCAGGACTCGTTCATATAAAGGCTTGTTTCCACATATGTAAGGTTTCAATTTGTGTACGTTTACTTTAATTATTTATTTAGTTTTTGGATATTTCATATCTACAATACCATACAAATAGACTTTTATTACAATAAATGGCCCTGACCACCTGGACTTAAGTTTTCCGAGAAATAATTTTAATCTTGTATTATAAAGTAAAACTTCTTGTTTAGGCTCAAAATCTTTTCTTAAAATCTTCCAATCATGCCAAATTTTCATCTTTTCGTTATAAATTTTTGCCTTTTCATAAGATTCATTTCTAATTTCCTCGAGCATTTTTAATTGCAATAATTGTTTCTCACCATCTTTCAAATTATAATTAAATTCCTCAACAATCTAATATGTTTTATGCTCCAGTTCAACTGGTAAGTAACAAACATTTCTAAATATGAGTCTATATGGTGATATTCTTATAGGAGATTTTTAAGCACTCCTATAATCCCATAATGCATAATCAAGTTTAGCATACCACTTTCTACTATTATGATTTACAGTCTTTTCTAATATCTTTTAATTTCATGATTGATTACTTCTGCTAAACCATTGGTTTGAGGATGATAAGCTGTGATAATTTTATGTTTAATTCCATACTTCTTAGTTAATGTTTCAATTCTCAAGTTCTTAAAATGACTTCTCCCATTCGTAATGATCGCTCTCGACATTCTAAATGCAATGAAAATATTTTCCTTTAAGAATTTTGCAATGCTTTGAGCATCACAACGTGGTAAAGCAACAACTTCAATCCATTTCAAAACATAATCCATAACTACTAAAATATATATGTTTCCGAAAGATGATATAAATATTCCCATAAAATTCAAACCCCATACATCAAAATTTTCAACTTCCAAAGTAAAATTTAGGAGCATTTCATTCCTTTTAGAAATATTGCCCACTCTTTGACATCTATCAAATGTTTTTACATAAATATTAACATTCTTAAATAAAGTAGACCAATAAAATCCAGATTGCAGAATTTCAAATGTAGTTCTATCTATCCCAAAATGTCACCCTAAATTAGATTCATTAGATTTTTGAATAATTTCTTGGGTTTCTTAAAAAAGTACACATCTTCAGATAACTTAATCCTTACATATTTTATATAAATAAGGGTTGTCCCAAAATTAAAATCCTGCATAGTGAATTAACTTCTTCTTTTGGTGGCATGGTAATCGGAAGGGTAAAATATTACTAACTAGATAGTTAACTATATCAGCATACGACAGAATATGTCACTCAATAATAGCATATAGTTGCTCAATATGAAAATTTTCACTTATTTCAATATCATAAGCACCATAATTTTCTTGTTCCAACCTTGACAATTGATCAAAAATTTGATTATCAGTACCACTCCCATGCACCAATTCAAAGTCAAATTCCTGCATTAGAAGGACCCATCTGATTAACCATGGTTTTTCATCCATCTTCAACATCAAATATTTTATAGCAGAGTGATCTGTATGGACGTTACATTTAGCTCTAATTAGATAAGATCTGAATTTATCAAATGCATATACTAATGTCAATAATTCCTTCTCGGTAGTAGGATAATTTATTTGAGTTTCATTAAGAGTTTTACTAACATAATATATAACTTTAAAAATTTTATCATATTTTTACCATAATACTGCCCCAATAACATAATCACTCTCATCAAATATTAACAAATACTTTTTCCCAATTAAATGAAACAACAATAGGTGCAGTGATTAATTATTCCTTTAATAAAGGGAACAAATTTAGGCATTCCTCATTAAAATCAAATATTACATCTTTTTCTAAAAAATGACAAAGAGGTTTGGCAATTTTAGAAAAGTCTATAATATAACAACTGTAAAAAACAACATATCCTAGAAAACTTCTAACTCTTCTCACTGTGTTAGGAGGAGATAGTTCATGTATTATATGTATTTTTGTTGGATCTACTTTCATGTTATTTTTAGAAAATTTATGCCCCAAAATGACTCATCCTGCGATCATAAATTAAAATTTTTCCCAGTTAAGAACTAAATTTGTTTTTTCACAACGTTCCAGAACTCTCGTCAAATGATCTAAACATGAATAAAAGGAGGTTCCAAAAACTGAAAAGTCATCCATGAAAACTTCAATTCCTTTCTCAAGTAGATTGTAGAAAATAGACATCATGCACCTCTGAAAAGTTGTCAGTGCATTACATAAACTAAAATGCATTATTTTAAAAGCAAAATTCTTGTAAGGACTTGTGATTGTTGTCTTCTCTTAATCCTTAGAAACAATGGGTATTTGGTGGTATCCAAAATATCTATCTAAAATGCAGAAATATCGGTGTCCTGCTAGTCTATCCAACAGTCGATCTAGAAAAGGTAAAGGAAAGTGATCTTTCCTTGTGGCGAGATTTAATTTTCAATAATAAATATAGATTTGCCACCCAGTGACTTGTCTTATTGCAATTAATTTATTCTGTTCATTTACAATTACAATCACTCCCCTTTTCTTAAGAACACAGTGAATTTGATTAACCCAAGCACCTTCAAAAGTATGATAAATAATTTTAACATTCAACCACTTTAAAATTTCCTTTTTAACAACATCTTTCATTATAGGATTCAATCTCCTCTAAGGAACTGCCCTATGTTTTAAATAATTTGCATACTATGAATATCACTTAAGTCATTCTAATAAGGCCTACATAATATTTAAGGATCACTCAAGCTAACTATACTCATATTGCATGTCCAGAGGAGAAGCCCCTGTCTTCTCCAACTTGCATACCTTTTAAATTTAAGTGGTTTTCTAGCGTGCCTAAGATGTTAAAAAGCTCCTAGACCTAGATGGTGCATAAGTCCTTTTTCGTTGGAGTATTTTCAGCTTTCTAGCTGATCCTCCTCTATTTCTTTCCTACAACATCCTCTGCACTTCAGCGGGTGTAGGTCCCACCTCTTGCAGGTCTATTCTATAGTCATAGGTCAGAGTCTCTTTGCACTGACCTTTGGGTTTCTGAGGTCCCCGTGGATGATACAATTCACGAATTGCTAACCGGAGATCTCTGGTCGTGTTGGGTCGACTATCTTCATGACCAGGTAGACTTAAGGTCGTAATGACTTGGAATGAAGGGTCTGTGGTACCCCAACATAGTTACCTCTACCTGTTATTATCCTTGGTTGTTAACAATAGTGTGGGATTTCATCAAAAAAATTATCTAGAAATCAATAAATAAGTGTCGCAGAAGTAGAAACCATTCATCTCTGGAAAACTTTAACAAAACCTAGTTTAGTTTTCTTCTTTCTATTTTTAAGATTTCAGAACATGTCATAACTACAAACTCAACCTTCAAACTAGGGTAAGTGGCTTAGTAAACTAGAACTCCCATTATAAATATTTTAACAACTCTTCTCGCAAGATTAATACACAGACTTTTTATCAATATATTATTTGATCGACACATATACTTGCGTGATTGACTAACCTGTCTCATAAGAGATTTGGGCAGCACATAACTACCATTATTTTTTAGATGGCTACTCAAGCTATCATCATATTTGTGGATGGTCTTAAAACACAATAATTAGAAGGGTTTGGATGTGGACAATAAATGTTAATGTGAAAGATAACTTACAAGCATCCACTTCAGTTAGAGGAATTATAAATTTTCCAGAACATGCAAGTTTATATAGGAGATTCATTAAAAACTTCTCTAGGATCACAAAGCTTGCATGTTCTTTATTAGAGAATGACACCTCTTATGAATTTACTTCAAAATATCTGGAGGGCTTCAAAACATTAAAAAATTAGTTAGTTATTACAACTATTTTAATAACACCAGACTAGGCTTTCCCTTTTGAATTCATATGTTGTCTTAAAGAAAAGAACAAAAAAAAAATTATATTATATATTATTTTAGTGTAATTTTGAATAAATCCCAAATAAACTATGCAAGTATTAAAAAATAACTATTAGTAACAATATTTGTCATTAACAATTTCAAAACTTACTTGATAGGAACCAAAGTGATAGTCTGTACAAATCATATTATGATTAGATATCTTGTAGCAAAGAAAGAAGGCAAACCTAGAATTATTCTCAGGATTCATTGGCTATAAGAATTTGACATTATAATTTGTGAAACGAAATTTATAAGAAATTAGGTAGCATATAACTTATGTAGACTAGAGATAGGAACCAAGATTTAGATCATATTAACATCAATAAGAATCTCCCTGATGAGTATGTGTTGCATGTTAGTTTGTGTGTGCAGTGGTATGTTAAAATACTTAACCTCCTCATGTGAGAAATTATCCATTAAAGGTTGACATATAACCAAAAGAAAAAAAAAATTCATCCACGAGTTAAGGTTCTATTACTGGTATGAACCATGTTTATTTAAAAAGAGTAAGTATCTAATATTTAAAAGGTGTGACTTTGAAATAAATTAAAGCTATAATTAATAAGTGTCAGGAAGCTAAATATAGGGGTCATTTTGGAGGTGATAGAACCACCTATAAAATTTTATAATATGGATTGTATTTGCCTACACTTGTTATAAATTCGTTAGAAAGTGTGATCATTTTTTTATCCACGAGTCAAGGTTCTATTAATGGTATGAACCATATTTATTTAATAAGTGTAAGGATCTAATTTTTAGAAGGTGTATGACTTTGAAATAAATTGAATCTATAATTAATAAGTGTCATGAAGCAAAATTTTGGAGTCATTTTGGAGGATATAAAACTACCTCTAAAAATTTAATGTTTGGATTTTTTTGCCTACTTTTTCTATGGATTAAAATAAATTTGTTAGAAAGTGTGATTATTTTTAAAAAGGGGGGAAATATAAGGAAAAAATGTAAGAACTACGCCTAAAGTAAATTCTAAAAGTTGAGATCATTGATGTTTGGTGGTTAGATTTTGTGAGATTCTTTGTAAATTTATTTTTGTGTCAAAAGATTATATGTCAAAGTGGATTGAGGTTATATAAACACTCAAGAATGATGCTGAGACAACCATTAAGTTTTTTAAATGTAACATTTTTTTCACGATTTGAGACACCTAAAGTAATTATTAGTGAAGGGGATAATGACTTCTATAATCAATAAGAACAAATCATTTTGAAGTATGGAATCAAATATATATGGTCAAGCTGAAATATATAATCTAGATATAATTTTTTTTTTGAAAAAAAATCAAAGAATTCCAATAGAAAAGACTAGATAATTAATTTAGATGATGCATTATAAGCATCTAGGACAATATATAAATCACCTATTGGAGTGCCACTCTATCGACTAGTATATGGAAAGCTAGTCTCTTGTTATTAGAACTTGAACATAAAACATTTTGGGCTAAAAATAAATTTAATTTTAACTTGAAAGAAGTTGATGATAAATGACTATTACAACTAAAAGAGTTAGATGTGATTATACTTGAAGCAATGAGAATAAAAAAAATTTAGAAAGAGATACAAAAATAATTCCATGATCGTAAGCTTCATGAAGGAATTCACCTTAGGATATGAGATTTTACTATTCAATGCTAGATCGAAATTATTTCNGATGATAAATGACTATTACAACTAAAAGAGTTAGATGTGATTATACTTGAAGCAATGAGAATAAAAAAAATTAGAAAGATATACAAAAATAATTCCATGATCGTAAGCTTCATGAAGGAATTCACCTTAGGATATGAGATTTCACTATTCAATGCAAGATCAAAATTATTTCCATGAAAGTTTGTCCATATGGTCAGGGTCATTTAGTGTAGTAAAAGTATTTCCATATCTGGTTATAAAAATTCAAAACTTAAAACAGTTCCCAAACTCTTAAAGTGATTGGCCAAATGCTGAAATCATTTGGAAGTGACTTAGACAAGCACAAGAAAATTCTTTAATCGAGTCATCCCAAGTGATAAAACATAGATCTTTGGGGCTGATGGTATTACACTAAATTTTATTTTGGGAGGCAACCCAACTTATCATGCTATGTTCTTTCTTTCTTGTTTGATTGTTTTATTGCATATATGTGCAGTGTGAAACTTCTATAAAATTCTATCGTGTGCATGTTTTTGTTGCAATGCCACAATGTTATCCTTGGTGTCAAGATGCTAGGCCTTCCCAATATTAATTGCATATCTTGTGTTAGCATCTTAACGTTGGTTGATCAAGCACCATAGTGCTACAAAATCACAGCTCATCAGTGTCAGTCTAACTGAATCGACACATGGACTTCAACAATACTTGAATCGGTTAAAATACCACCCTAATACAATAGTGTTGATTCTAACATTGCAGTGTTGAATCAATTTCATTAATGGTAATAAAAAATTTCAGGTATGAATTAATAGTGAACCACTAACTGAATCTTGACCTAATGTCGCAGCACTAACCCTCAGGGTCATAGTGCTTGCAAAATACAAGTTGAATATTATAGCACTACTCATGCAACATTGCGACACTATATCTTTTATAAACAAGGTTTGCATTCTTCATTTTTTGCAAGACTCCAGGAGTTGTGTTTTTTCTAGAGATTTCTATATTACTTGCGAACACGAAGGGACACCATGATTATAAAGATTTTGTCAAAGAAAAATAAGTTCAAAAGATTGATGAGTGCACACAATATTGCTTACTATCAATATTATTTATAGATTCACCAATTACAACATCGGTCAGTGTTCGCAACTATTCAATAGTCAGCCTGATTACATTACTATTTTGCGTTATTTAACGAGACTCAATTCTGGGTCTCAATGGTAGATAAGAGAGGAGAAAATTATAAATGTCAAGTACTTGTCTAACATTGAAACCGACAGCCAAACATGCATTCATTCCTATTAGGCTTATGCCCAAAGCGATGTAAGTCGCAAAAAGAGCTTTATTGAATTACACAATCCAGAAATTGATGACTGTTAGGTCTGGGTCACTCCTCATGCAATCAATTATGTGTATTACAAATGGTAGTATGACTCTAAGAGTAGACCATTCTTGCTTGATCTATGCCCTTTGTAAGTTAGTCGTGGTTCACGGGGATCCAAATGAGGAGCCGATCATCCCTAAAGATGCATTTACAAAGTGCCCTATGCACGCCTACTGGAGCACTAGCAAGACGGCCATAGCATCACATCAGGCCTCCACATCTTCATGCCATTGTTCTCTGTGCACCTTTCCCAAGCAAGTTCAAGTTCAGAAGGGGCGATGCGGTAACTTTGGGCATAATATATCATATAGAGTAATAAAAGCATAGGTAATTTTTTTGGTTGCAATAGCTTAATGCAGCAAAGTTTCATATGTATGCATAAAATAATATGAACATAGAACTCGATCAGGTGAACTTTCTAGTTCCATCAACTTAGCAATTCAATTCAGGAGCAGACCCCAACCAATTCAGGAGCAGACCCAAATTCAGGAGCAGACCCCAACCTTAGCAATGCAATTCAGGAGGACAATGACGAGGTGACAGCTAAAGACCTTTGAGGGGAGTTTTAATTTTAGTTGTATTTTATACTTTTCTTGTATTTTACTTTCATTAATATAAATTGAGTTTGGGAGAGATGCTTGTGGTAATGTTTGGCTTTTTAGTGACAGATAACCATGTAATTGCATGCTTCATTCATTGTTGTACTTTGATTTAAATAATGAAACATAGTGTTAGTGTTATTATACATTTGTATTTTTCTTGTGCACCTACAAAAAATTGTTTGAGATTGATTATTACTTATTAAGCTTTAATTTTAGCTACTCAAAATTGCAGTGACTAGAGTTATTAGAAGTATATTTATGATTATCACTAACACAATTAAAAGCAGGGCATAATCATTAAAGCTTGAATACAACTTTACAAATATTAAAATTTATATTGAATTAATAACAACTAACTAATTTACCTAATTTAATATATTATTTTAATTCAAAATTCTAAATTGTACTAAACACGTTGGCTAATATTTAATTCAATTGCATAAGTCTTATTAAAATTTTATAAGAGATAAATTTATATAAATTAAAGAGGACTACTATTGTCTAAGCTATAATACTTAAAATTAAAATTGAGAAATAAGCATTACTTTAGGTCATTGAAAATCAGAGAATTCAAAATTACTAACTTAATCAAAAATAGCTCTCCTAGAAAAAAAGAAAAAAAATAAAAAACAATTTAAAAAAAAAAGACACNTCTTTTCAAATATCTTTTTAATTTCACAATTGGATACTTCTGTTAAATCATTGGTTTGAGGATGATAAGGTGTGGCATATTTATGTTTAATTCCATACTTCTTAGTTAATGTTTCAATTCTTAAGTTTTTAAAATGACTTCCCCCATCTGTAATGATCGCTCTCGGCATTCTAAATGTAGTGAAAATATTTTTCTTTAAGAAATTTACAACGCTTTGAGCATTACAGCGTGGTAAAGCAACAACTTCAATCCATTTCAAAACATATTCCATAACTATTAAAATATATATGTTTCCAAAAGATGATATAAATAATCCCATAAAATTCAAACCCCATACATCAAAATTTTCAACTTCCAAAGTAAAATTTAGGAGCATTTCATTCCTTTTAGAAATATTGCCCACTCTTTGACATCTATCACATGTTTTTACATAAATATTAACATCCTTAAATAAAGCAGGCCAATAAAATTCAGAATGCAGAATTTCAAATGTAGTTCTATCTATCCCAAAATGTCCCCCTAAATAAGATTCATGAGATTTTTGAATAATTTCTTGGGTTTCTTCAAAAAGTACACGTCTTCGGATAACTTAATCCTTACATCTTTTATTTAAATAAGGGTCGTCCTAGAAGTAAAATCTTGCATAGTGAATTAACTTCTACTTTTGGTGGCATGTTAATCGGTAGGATAAAATATTACTAACTAGATAGTTAACTATATCAACATACGACATAATATGTCACTCAGTAATAACATATAGTTGTTCAATATGAAATTTTCACTTATTTCAATGTCATAATCACCATAATTTTCTTGTTCCATCCTTGACAATTGATTAAAAATTTTGATTATCAGTACCCTTCCTATTCACCAATTTAAAGTCAAATTCCTGCATTATAAGGACCCATCTGATTAAAGTCAAATTCCTATTCATCCCTCTTCAACATCAAATATTTTATAGCAGAGTGATCTGTATGGACAATACATTTAGCTCCAATTAGATAAGATCTGAATTTATCAAATGCATATACTAATGCCAATAATTCCTTCTCAGTAGTAGGATTATTTATTTAAGTTTCATTAAAAGTTTTACTGACATAATAAATAACTTAAAAAATTTTATCATATTTTTGTCCTAATACTGCCCCAATAACATAATCACTCTCATCACACATTAACAAATAGTTTTTCCTTTAATAAATATAACAAATTTAAGCATTCCTCATTAAAATAAAATATTACATCTTTTTCTAAAAAATGACACAGAAGTTTGGAAATTTTAGAAAAGTCAACAACTGTAAAAACCAGCATGTCCTAGAAAACTTCTAACTCTTCTCACTGTGTTAGGAGGAGATAGTTCATTTATTATATGTATTTTTGTTAGATCTACTTTCATGTTATTTTTAGAAATTTTATGCCCCAAAATGATTCCTCCTGCGATCATAAATTAACATTTTTCCTAATTGAGAACTGAATTTGTTTTTTACAACGTTCTAGAACTCTTGTCAAATGATCTAAACATGAACCAAAGGAGGTTCCAAAAATTAAAAAGTCATCCATGAAAACTTCAATCCCTTTCTCAATTAGATTGTAGAAAATAGACATTATTTTAAAAGCAAAATTCTTGTAAGGACTTGTGATTGTTGTCTTCTCTTGATCCTTATAAACAATGAGTATTTGGTGGTATCTAGAATATCCATCTAAAATTCAGAAATATCAGTGTCCAGCTAGTCTATCCAACAGTTGATCCAGAAAAGGTAAAGGAAAGTTTTCCTTGTGGCGAGATTTAATTTTCTATAATAAATACAGATTTGCCACCCAGTGACTTGTCTTATTACAATTAATTGATTATGTTCATTTACAACTACAATCACTCTCCTTTTCTTAGGAACACAGTGAATTTGATTAACCCAAGCACTGTCAGAAGTATGATAAATAATTTTAACATCCAACCACCTTAAAATTTCCTTTTTAACAACATCTTTCATTATAGTATTCAATCTCCTCTGAGGATCTGCCCTATGTTTTAAATGATTTGCATACTATGAATATCACTTAAGTCATTCTAATAAGACCTACATAATATTTAAGGATCACTCAAGCTAACTATATTCATATTGCATGTACAGAGGAGAAGCCCCTGTCTTCTCCAAACCGACTGACCCAACATACCTTTTAGCGTGCCTAAGATTTTAGAATGCTCCCAGACCCAAACGGTGCGTAAGTCCTTTTTTTTTAGCATTTTCAGCTTTGTAGCTCACCCTCCTTCTCTATTTCTTTCCTATAACATCCTCTGCACTTCAACGGGTGTAGGTCCCACCTCTTGGAGGTCTACCCGATAGTCATAGGTCAGAGTCTCTTTGCACTGACCTTTGGGCTACCGAGGTCCCCGTGGATGATGCAATTCACGAATTGCTAACCGGGGATCTCTGGTCGTGTTGGGTTGACTATCTTCATGACCAGGTAGACTTAGGGTCCTAATGGCTTGGAATGAAGGGTCTGTGGTATCCCAACATGGCTACCTCTACCTGTTAGTATCCTTGGTTGTCAACAATAGTGTGGGATTTCATAAAAAAATTATCGAGAAATCAATAAATAAGTGTCGCAGAAGTAGAAACCATTCATCTCTGGAAAACTTTAACAAAACCTATTTTAGTTTTCTTCTTTCTATTTTTAAGATTTCAGAACATGTCATAACTGCAAACTCAACCTTCAAACTAGGGTAAGTGGCTTAATAAACTAGAACTTCTCCTGTTATAAATATTTTAACAACTCTTCTCGCAAGATCAATGCACAGACTTTTTATCTCTATATTATTTGATCGACACGTATACTTGCGTGATTGACTAACCTGTCTCATAAGAGATTTTGGGCATCACATAGCTACCATTATTTTTTAGATGGCTACTCAAGCTATCATCATATTTGTGGTGACTAAAGGGATGGTCTTAAAACACAATATTTAGAAGGGTTTGGATGTGGACAATAAATGTTAATGTGAAAGATAACTTACAAGCACCCACTTCAGTTAGAGGAATTATAAATTTTCCAGAACATGCAAGTTTATATATGAGATTCATTAAAAACTTCTCTAGGATCACAAAGCTTGCATGTTCTTTATTAGAGAATGACACCTCTTATGAATTTACTTCAAAATATCTGGAGGGCTTTAAAACTTTAAAAAATTAGTTAGTTATTACAACTATTTTAATAACACTAGACTAGGCTTGCCCTTTTGAATTCATATGTTTTCTTAATGAAAAGAAGAGAAAAAAGTTTATATTATATGTTATTTTAGTGTAATTTGGAATAAATCCCAAATAAACAATGCAAGTATTCAAAAATAACTATTAGTAACAATATTTATCGTTAACAATTTCAAAACTTACTTGATAAGAACCAAAGTGATAGTCTGTACAAATCATGTTATGATTAGATATCTTGTAGCAAAGAAAGAAGGCAAACCTAGAATTATTCTCAGGATTCATTTGTTATAAGAATTTCACATTATAATTTGTGAAACTAAATGTATAAGAAATTAGATAGCATATAACTTATGTAGACTAGAGTTAGGAACCAAGATTTAGATCATATTAACATAAATAAGAATCTCCCTGATGCATATTTATTGCATTTTAATTTGCGTGTGCAGTGGTATGCTAAAATACTTAACCTCCTCATGTGAGAAATTATCCATTAAAGGTCGACATATAACCAAAAGAAAAAAAAATTCATCCACGAGTCAAGGTTCTATTACTGGTATGAACCATGTTTATTTAAAAAGAGTAAGGATCTAATATTTAGAATGTGTGACTTTTAAATAAATTGAAGCTATAATTAATAAGTGTCAAGAAGCTAAATATAGGGGCCATTTTGGAGGTGCTAGAACTACCTATAAAATTTTATAATCTGGATTGTATTTGCCTACACTTATTATAAATTCATTAGAAAGTGTGATCATTTTTTCATCCACGAGTCAAGGTTCTATTAATGGTATGAACCATATTAATTTAATAAGTGTAAGGATCTAATTTTTAGAAGGTGTATGACTTTGAAATAAATTGAATCTATAATTAACAAGTGTCCTGAAGCAAAATTTTGGAGTCATTTTGGAGGATATAAAACTACCTCTAAAATTTTAAATTTTGGATTTTTTTTGCCTACTTTTTCTATGGATTAAAATAAATTTGTTAGAAAGTGTGATTATTTTTAAAGAGGGGGAAATATAAGGAAAAAAAATGTAAGAACTACGCCTAAAGTAAATTCTGAAAGTTGAGATAATTGATGTTTGGTGGTTAGATTTTATGAGATTCTTTGTAAATTTATTTAGAGAATTAATTTATTTTGTGTCAAAAGATTATATGTCAAAGTGGATTGAGGTTATATAGATACTCTAGAAGGATGCTGAGACAGTCATTAAGTTTTTTAAATGTAACATTTTTTTACGATTTGAGACACCTAAAGTTATTATTAGTGAAGGGGGTAACACCTTCTATAATCAATAAGAACAAATCATTTTGAAGTATGGAATCAAATATACATGGTCAAGCTGAAATATATAATCTAGATATAATTTTTTTTTGAAAAAAAATCAAAGAATTCCAATAGAAAAGACTAGATAATTAATTTAGATGATGCATTATAAGCATCTAGGACAATATATAAATCACCTATTGGAGTGCCACTCTATCGACTAGTATATGGAAAGCTAGTCTCTTGTTATTAGAACTTGAACATAAAACATTTTGGACTAAAAATAAATTTAATTTTAACTTGAAAGAAGTTGATGATAAATGACTATTACAACTAAAAGAGTTAGATGTGATTATACTTGAAGCAATGAGAATAAAAAAAATTAGAAAGATATACAAAAATAATTCCATGATCGTAAGCTTCATGAAGGAATTCACCTTAGGATATGAGATTTCACTATTCAATGCAAGATCAAAATTATTTCCATGAAAGTTTGTCCATATGGTCAGGGTCATTTAGTGTAGTAAAAGTATTTCCATATCTGGTTATAAAAATTCAAAACTTAAAACAGTTCCCAAACTCTTAAAGTGATTGGCCAAATGCTGAAATCATTTGGAAGTGACTTAGACAGGCACAAGAAAATTCTTTAATCGAGTCATCCCAAGTGATAAAACATAGATCTTTGGGGCTGATGGTATTACACTAAATTTTATTTTGGGAGGCAACCCAACTTATCATGCTATGTTCTTTCTTTCTTGTTTGATTGTTTTATTGCATATATGTGCAGTGCGAAACTTCTATAAAATTCTATCGTGTGCATGTTTTTGTTGCAATGCCGCAATGTTATCCTTGGTGTCAAGATGCTAGGCCTTTCCTATATTAATTGCATATTTTGTGTCAGCATCTTAATGGTGGTTGATCTAGCACCATAGTGCTACAAAATCACAGCTCATCAGTGTCAGTCTAACTGAATCGACACATGGACTTCAGCAATGCTTGAATCGGTTAAAATACCACCCCAGCACAATAGTGTTGATTCTAACATTGCAGTGTTGAATCAATTTCATTAATGGTAATAAAAAAATTTAGGTATGAATGAATAGTGAACCACTAACTAAATCAAGACCTAATGTCGCAGCACTAACCCTCAGGGTCATAGTGCTTGCAAAATACAAGTTGAATATTATAGCACTACTCATGCAACATTGCGACACTATATCTTTTATAAACAAGGTTTGCATTCTTCATTTTTTGACAAGACTCCAGGAGTTGTGTTTTTTCTAGAGATTTCTGTATTACTTGCGAACACCAAGAGACACCATGATTAAAAAGATTTTGTCAAAGAAAAATAAGTTCAAAAGATTGACGAGTGCACGCAATATTGCTTACTATCAATATTATTTATGGATTCACCAATTACAACATCGGCGAGTGTACACAACTATTCGATAGTCAGCCTGATTACATTATTATTTTGGGTTATTTAACTAGACTCAATTCTGGGTCTCAATGGTTGGGTCTCAATGGTAGATAAGAGAGGAGAAAATTATAAATGTCAAATACTTGTCTAACATTGAAATTTGAAAGCCAAACATTCATTCATTCCTATTAGGCTTATGCCCAAAGCAATGTAAGTCGCAAAAAGAACTTTATTGAATTACACAATCCAGAAATTGATGACTATTAGGTCTGGGTCACTCCTCATGCAATCAATTATGTGTATTACAAATGGTAGTATGACTCTAAGAGTAGGCCATTCTTGCTTGATCTATGCTCTTTGTAAGATAGTCGTGGTTCACGTGGATCCAAATGAGGAGCCGATCATCCCTAAAGATGCATTTTCAAAGTGCCCTATGCACGCCTACTAGAGCACTAGCAAGACGGCCATAGCATCACATCAGGCCTCCACTTCTTCATGCCATTGTTCTCTGTGTATCTTTCCTAAGCAAGTTCAAGATCAGAAGGGTGATGCGGTAACTTTGGGCATAATATATCATATAGAGTGATAATAGCAGAGGTAATTTTTTTGGTTGCAATAGCTTAATGCAGCAAAGTTTCATATGTATGCATAAAATAATATGAACATAGAACTCGATCAGGTGGAACTTTTTAGTTCCATCACCTTAGCAATTCAATTCAGGAGCAGACCCCAACCAAGTAGCTGAGGACAATGACGAGGTGACAGCTAAAGACCTTTGAGGGGAGTTTTAATTGTAGTTGTATTTTATACTTATCTTGTATTCTATTTTCATTAACAAAAATTGAGTTTGGGAGAGATGTCTTGTGGTAATGTTTGGCTTTTTAGTGACAGATAACTATGTATTGGCATGCTTCATTCATTGTTGTACTTTGATTTAAATAGTGAAACATAGTGTTAGTGTTATTATACATTTGTATTTTTTTTTTTTTGGTGCACCTACAAAAATTTGTTTGAGATTGATTATTACTTATTAAGCTTTAATTTTAGCTACTCAAAATTGTAGTGACTAGAGTTATTAGAAGTGTATATTTAATTTATGATTATCACTAACAAAATTAAAAGCAGGGCATAATCATTAAAGCTTTAATACACCTTTACAAATATTAAAATTCATATTGAATTAATAACAACTAACAAATTTACCTAATTTAATATATTTTTTTAATTCTAAATTCTAAATTGTACTAAACACATTGGCTAATATTTAATTCAATTGCATAAGTCTTATTAAAATTTTATAAGAGATCAATTTATATAAATTAAAGAGGACTACTATTGTTTAAGCTATAACACTTAAAATTAAAATTGAGAAATAAGCATTACTTTAGGTCATTGAAAATCAGAGAGTTCAAAATTACTAACTTAATAAAAAATAGCTCTCCTAGAAAAAAAGAAAAAAAATAAAAAACAATTTAAAAAAAAAAGACAGNCAAGGTGAAATAAAATAATGCAGGCTTTAGATGGGGCATTAAGCATAGAAGAGAAGAAATTTACCTTATGTCTGTTCTTAACTTTCCATGATCCACGCCCATCCATTAGCAATGCAGTTATCTCATCAAGCTCCGATTCAGTAGACTCGAATTCAGAATAGTAGCAATTCGAAACAAGAGGCAACTTATATAAGCCATTAATCCGCTCAGGGGTAAACTCAACTCCCCTCTCTCGAAAAAACACCTCCTCTTCTGGTGTTTCAAGAAGATCAGCATAAAATTCTCCTACCAANCAAGGTGAAATAAAATAATGCAGGCTTTAGATGGGGCATTAAGCATAGAAGAGAAGAAATTTACCTTATGTCCGTTCTTAACTTTCCATGATCCACGCCCATCCATTAGCAATACATATATCTCATCAAGCTCCGATTCAATAGGCTTGAATTCAGAATAGTAGCAATTCGAAACAAGAGACAACTTATATAGGCCATTAATCTGCTCAGGGGTGAACTCAACTCCTCTCTCTCGAAAAAACACCTCCTCTTCTGGTGTTTCAAGAAGATTAGCATAAAATTCTCGCACCACAAAAATAACTGCTAAAAAAGTGAAGTAGCAAAAACTTTCCCAGTGAATAGCTACAACCAAGAGTAAAAAAACTTTGTTCCACTATAAACTTCCTAGATAATAGAAACTCATTGTATCAATTTTGTGCTTTAAGATTGATGAATTTCTTATTATTGAAGACTTCTTTCCCCTTTCCTTTCTTTGTTTTTGGAGCCATCACAAAATCTAGTAAAAATCCAAATATATTCCAAATATAAGTTCTAAAGGCTCTTACAAGAAATTTCCAAGCAAATAAATTCTTCTACCATGGATTTTCACTATTTTTTTTGATATTTTGAACAATTTTGGTATTTATATAATGCAGAAGAAATTCATGACGAAAGAAGAAAATTTCTTAGGCAAAGTGTAGATCTTACCTAAAGAAGAAGAAATNGAAATTTCCAAGCAAATAAATTCTTCTACCATGGATTTTCACTATTTTTTTTGATATTTTGAACAATTTTGGCATTTATATAATGCAGAAGAAATTCATGACGAAAGAAGAAAATTTCTTAGGAAAAGTGTAGATCTTACCTAAAGAAGAAGAAACTCTAAGTTTTTAGGCTCTAAATCACCAAGTTTTTCAAGCAAGGAGAAGCCCCTGACTATGTGAATGGAGGAAGAATATGAATCTCGAGCATAAAAATGGCATTAAACTGATCTAAATCACAATTTATTGTACTGAATCGGTGGTTCAGTCGGTTCAGAGACTAGGTGCTGGCTTCAGTGCTTAGGCTCCCTGTTTTGTGGTAAACTAGCATGCAACTTTTGATTTCTTAAAGTATAAGCACAGCAAACCTAAAGCTTACAAACCTTAATTACATCGATNGAATCTCGAGCATAAAAATGGCATTAAACTGATCTAAATCACAATTTATTGTACTGAATCGGTGGTTCAGTCAGTTTAGAGACTAGGTGCTGGCTTCAGTGCTTAGGCTCCCTGTTTTGTGGTAAACTAGCGTGCAACTTTGGATTTTTTAAAGTATAAGCACAGCTAACCTAAAGCTTACAAACCTTAATTACATCGATTTAATGCCATTTTAGTAATTAATCATCTTCCAAACATCTCCAAACTTCCATTTGCACAAGTATTAAACTCCTTAGTACAAACAATTCAATTGATCCAAGCACACTAACACCATATATTAACTTCAC
This sequence comes from Phalaenopsis hybrid cultivar, assembly GCA_002079205.1. Lineage (NCBI taxonomy): Eukaryota > Viridiplantae > Streptophyta > Magnoliopsida > Asparagales > Orchidaceae > Phalaenopsis > Phalaenopsis hybrid cultivar. Next base: position 487,349 of record JXCR01140119.1, on the reverse strand, counting down.
AAACTTAATACAAATTCACTAACATAAACATGAATTCAATACAAATAGGCTTAACAACAATCCAACATAGGTAGGTAAGCAAATAGAAACATAGATATCAAATAGAGAAACCTATAAATAAGAGTAGGCACAATAATCAAACACATTTAAACCTCAGATTTCTCTCACACAAACCTCCAACTATGCATACTATTGTCATCCACCTTTTCATTCATCGGAGTTTAGTGCACAAACAAGTGATAAAATGGACAATGAGTAAATTCTTCTGTAGACTTTTCTCTAATCCAGTTATTATGTTGATACATCCTTACTTGAGCCTCCTAGAAGCATGCCATATGATCGAATTGGAGCTTCATCTGCCAGTCGAAATGATCAAATTTATCAGATAAGTTGTTGAACTTGGTATGAATTTTCTCAATCTTCTCTTCTACCTTCTTGATTTTTTTTGTAATTCCTTCAAGGCTAAGCACAAGGAACCCGTTGAAGTATGTCTGGGCGTCCATGTGCAAGAATTTTCTTCCATCAACCCCACCATTGCTCGTGCTCTCCATTGGTACAAATAAAATTGAAGTTAGCACTCAATTCCTTCTCCAAATATTCTCTCTTACACTTAGAATAAGAAGTGGCCGGTTCCTCAAGTAGGTTTATAGTGGTTTTAAAGGAAATAAACAGGTTTAAACTACTAACGGGCGATTTACCCACGAATTATGAACTGTGACACCATGGTGACGGGTCGACTACAAACAGACGATTAGGCACAAGGTTTTTGTGCCTAGGCGATAGTGCCAAAAAAAACAACGTTTTGCCTTGCATCCAATTTTCTTGTCCTAATCTCATTTTGATCATTAAATTAGTGTTTTGTGCCTTCTTACATCTCTTAGGTCTCAGTACTACATCAAATAGCCCATATAACAACATCAATCAATCCACACGATAACCATGAGATGCCTCCCATGAAGGGCTTGGTTTAACGTCATCCCGATGTATCCAATGTTTTATACAGGTTGACTCAACATCAGGACTTCTTCATAAAAAAGCTTGTTTTCACATATGTAAGGTTTCAATCTGTGTCCGTTTACTTTAATCATTCTTTTAGCTTTTTGTTCTTTCATATCTACAATACCATACAGATAGACTTTTATTACAATAAATGACCCTAACCTCCTAGACTTAAGTTTTCCGGGAAATAATTTTAATCTTGTATTATAAAGTAAAACTTCTTGTTCAGGCTCAAAATCTTTTCTTAAAATCTTCCAATCATGCCAAATTTTCATCTTTTCGTTATAAATTTTTGCATTTTCATAAGATTCATTTCTAATTTTCTCGAGCATTTTTAATTGCAATAA
>JXCR01140119.1:472274-483605 GCA_002079205.1 Phalaenopsis hybrid cultivar | reverse complement strand
ATTTATATTTAAATTGCTTTTAATATCAATGTATATCATGTTCAGGTGTATCTCGTAAAGCTGGGATTTCAGTTCAGGATTACTTGTTTAATTTTAAATTTTAGTAGTTTTGAAAAAATAAAGTGTGAGGTTGAGACCAACAATCCAATTGTGATGGATGATGTGGATTCGTGTAATCTCTAGTATATTTTTAAAAAAAATTATTTGAGGAATAGGTGTAGCTGTTGAATTTGGAAATGTCAGTGGGCTTACATTATCTTGGTAGGGCTTACAAGAGAAATAAAAGTGGAGAAGATGGCTTAACAGTTGATTAAAATAATAGAAAAGAGTAATGCACTCTCTTTTGAAGGCAACCTCCTCTATTTATAAGTTCGGGGATGGTCGTTCTCAAAGAAGGTTATGTAAATGGCTACACAAAAAGAAAGATTTAGAGAGTTCGAAGAACAATATTGTGTATGATGGTGTCACTAATAACATCACAAGGGTGTAAGACGAGTTGATGAGAATACATTTGAACATTTGATTTGTAGAAATAAGGCGAGCCAGTGTCTTACCAAATTAAGGCTACTTGATGAACGTCCTTGGGTTGTCTAAGTTGTGCAGACTTGTACTCTTCAAAATTATACTTGAAATATTCTTATTTCTGTGTTTGATACGGACGCTTATCGATATACATTTAGTTTCATTAATCTCTTATTCATTTTTTATTTATTCTTCACAGAAAAANAAGTGGCTTAATAAACTAGAACTTCTCCTGTTATAAATATTTTAACAACTCTTCTCGCAAGATCAATGCACAAACTTTTTATCTATATATTATTTGATCGACACGTATACTTGCGTGATTGACTAACCTGTTTCATAAGAGATTTTGGGCATCACATAGCTACCATTATCTTTTAGATGGCTACTCAAGCTATCATCATATTTGTGGTGACTAAAGGGATGGTCTTAAAACACAATATTTAGAAGGGTTTGGATGTGGACAATAAATGTTAATGTGAAAGATAACTTACAAGCACCCACTTCAGTTAGAGGAATTATAAATTTTTCAGAACATGCAAGTTTATATATGAGATTCATTAAAAACTTCTCTAAGACCACAAAGCCTGCATGTTCTTTATTAGAGAATGACACCTCTTATGAATTTACTTCAAAATATCTGGAGGGCTTTAAAACTGTAAAAAATTAGTTAGTTATTATAGCTATTTTAATAACACTAGACTAGGCTTGCCCTTTTGAATTCATATGTTTTCTTAATGAAAGGAAGAGAAAGAAAATTATATTATATGTTATTTTAGTGTAATTTGGAATAAATCCCAAAAAAACAATGCAAGTATTCAAAAATAACTATTAGTAACAACATTTGTCGTTAACAATTTCAAAACTTACTTGATAGGAACCAAAGTGATAGTCTGTACAAATCATGTTATGATTAGATATCTTGTAGCAAAGAAAGAAGGCAAACCTAGAATTATTCTCAGGATTCATTTGTTATAAGAATTTCACATTATAATTTGTGAAACGAAATGTATAAGAAATTAGATAGCATATAACTTATGTAGACTAGAGTTAGGAACCAATATTTAGATCATATTAACATCAATAAGAATCTCCCTGATGCATATTTATTGCATTTTAGTTTGCGTGTGCAGTGGTATGCTAAAATACTTAACCTCCTCATGTGAGAAATTATCCATTAAAGGTCGACATATAACCAAAAGAAAAAAAATTCATCCACGAGTCAAGGTTCTATTACTGGTATGAACCATGTTTATTTAAAAAAAGTAAGGATCTAATAATTAGAAGGTGTGACTTTTAAATAAATTGAAGCTATAATCAATAAGTGTCAAGAAGCTAAATATAGGGGCCGTTTTGGAGGTAATAGAACTACCTATAAAATTTTATAATCTGGATTGTATTTGCCTACACTTATTATAAATTCGTTAGAAAGTGTGATCATTTTTTCATCCACGAGTCAAGGTTCTATTAATGGTATGAATCATATTTATTTAATAAGTGTAAGGATCTAATTTTTAGAAGGTGTATGACTTTGAAATAAATTGAATCTATAATTAATAAGTGTCCTGAAGCAAAATTTTGGAGTCATTTTGGAGGATATTAAACTACCTCTAAAATTTTAAATTTTGGATTTTTTTTTGCCTACTTTTTCTATGAATTAAAATAAATTTGTTAGAAAGTGTGATTATTTTTAAAGAGGGGGAAATATAAGGAAAAAAAATGTAAGAACTACGCCTAAAGTAAATTCTGAAAGTTGAGATAATTGATGTTTGGTGGTTAGATTTTATGAGATTCTTTGTAAATTTATTTAGAGAATTAATTTATTTTGTGTCAAAAGATTATATGTCAAAGTGGATTGAGGTTATATAGATACTCAAGAAGGATGCTGAGACAGTCATTAAGTTTTTTAAATGTAACATTTTTTTACGATTTGAGACACCTAAAGTTATTATTAGTGAAGGGGGTAACACCTTCTATAATCAATAAGAACAAATCATTTTGAAGTATGGAATCAAATATACATGGTCAAGCTGAAATATATAATCTAGATATAATTTTTTTTTGAAAAAAAATCAAAGAATTCCAATAGAAAAGACTAGATAATTAATTTAGATGATGCATTATAAGCATCTAGGACAATATATAAATCACCTATTGAAATGCCACTCTATCGACTAGTATATGGAAAGCTAGTCTCTTTGTTATTAGAACTTAAACATAAAACATTTTGGGCTAAAAATAAATTTAATTTTAACTTGAAAGAAGTTGATGATAAATGACTATTACAACTAAAAGAGTTAGATGTGATTATACTTGAAGCAATGAGAACAAAAAAAATTTAGAAAAAGATACAAAAGTAATTCCATGATCGTAAGCTTCATGAAGGAATTGACCTTAGGATATGAGATTTTACTATTCAATGCTAGATCGAAATTATTTTCATGAAAGTTTATGTCCATATGGTCAGGGTCATTTAGTGTAGTAAAAGTATTTCCATAACTGGTTATAAAAATTCAAAACTTAAAACAGTTCCCAAACTCTTAAAGTGATTGGCCAAATGCTGAAATCATTTGGAAGTGACTTAGACAAGCACAAGAAAATTCTTTAATCGAGTCATCCCAAGTGATAAAACATAGATCTTTGGGGCTGATGGTATTACACTAAATTTTATTTGGGAGGCAACCCAACTTATCATGCTATGTTCTTTCTTTCTTGTTTGATTGTTTTATTGCATATATGTGCAGTGCGAAACTTCTATAAAATTCTATCGTGTGCATGTTTTTGTTGCAATGCCGCAATGTTATCCTTGGTGTCAAGATGCTAGGCCTTTCCTATATTAATTGCATATTTTGTGTCAGCATCTTAATGGTGGTTGATCTAGCACCATAGTGCTACAAAATCACAGCTCATCAGTGTCAGTCTAACTGAATCGACACATGGACTTCAGCAATGCTTGAATCGGTTAAAATACCACCCCAGCACAATAGTGTTGATTCTAACATTGCAGTGTTGAATCAATTTCATTAATGGTAATAAAAAAATTTAGGTATGAATTAATAGTGAAGCACTAACTAAATCAAGACCTAATGTCGCAGCACTAACCCTCAGGGTCATAGTGCTTGCAAAATACAAGTTGAACATTATAGCACTACTCATGCAACATTGCGACACTATATCTTTTATAAACAAGGTTTGCATTCTTCATTTTTTGACAAGACTCCAGGAGTTGTGTTTTTTCTAGAGATTTCTGTATTACTTGCGAACACCAAGGGACACCATGATTAGAAAGATTTTGTCAAGGAAAAATAAGTTCAAAAGATTGATGAGTGTACGCCATATTGCTTACTATCAATATTATTTATGGATTCATCAATTAAAACATCGGTGAGTGTACACAACTATTCGATAGTCAGCGTGATTACATTATTATTTTGCGTTATTTAACTAGACTCAATTATGGGTCTCAATGGTAGATAAGAGAGGAGAAAATTATAAATGTCAAATACTTGTCTAACATTGAAATCGAAAGCCAAGCATTCATTCATTCCTATTAGGCTTATGCCCAAAGCGATGTTAAGTCACAAAAACAGTTTTATTGAATTACACAATCCAGAAATTGATGACTATTAGGTCTGGGTCACTCCTCATGCAATCAATTATGTGTATTACAAATGGGAGTATGACTCTAAAGAGTAGAACATTCTTGCTTGATCTATGCCCTTTGTAAGATAGTCGTGGTTCACGGGGATCCAAATGAGGAGCCGATCATCCCTAAAGATGCATTTACAAAGTGCCCTATGCACGCCAACTAGAGCACTAGCAAGACGGCCATAGCATCACATCAGGCCTCCACATCTTCATGCCATTGTTCCCTGTGCACNACATCAGGCCTCCACTTCTTCATGCCATTGTTCTCTGTGTATCTTTCCTAAGCAAGTTCAAGATCAGAAGGGTGATGCGGTAACTTTGGGCATAATATATCATATAGAGTGATAATAGCAGAGGTAATTTTTTTGGTTGCAATAGCTTAATGCATCAATGTTTCATATGTATGCATAAAATAATATTAACATAGAACTCGATCAGGTGAACTTTTTAGTTCCATCACCTTAGCAATTCAATTCAGGAGCAGACCCCAACCAAGTAGCTGAGGACAATGACGAGGTGACAGCTAAAGACCTTTGAGGGGAGTTTTAATTGTAGTATTTTATACTTATCTTGTATTTTATTTTCATTAACAAAAATTGAGTTTGGGAGAGATGTCTTGTGGTAATGTTTGGCTTTTTAGTGACAGATAACTATGTATTGGCATGCTTCATTCATTGTTGTACTTTGATTTAACTAGTGAAATATAGTGTTGGTGTTATTATACATTTGTATTTTTTTTTGTGCACCTACAAAAATTTGTTTGAGATTGATTATTACTTATTAAGCTTTAATTTTAGCTACTCAAAATTGTAGTGACTAGAGTTATTAGAAGTATATATTTAATTTATGATTATCACTAGCAAAATTAAAAGCAGGGCATAATCATTAAAACTTTAGTACACCTTTACAAATATTAAAATTCATACTGAATTAATAACAACTAACTAATTTACCTAATTTAATATATTTTTTTAATTCAAAATTCTAAATTGTACTAAACACATTGACTAATATTTAATTCAATTGCATAAGTCTTATTAAATTTTTATAAGAGATCAATTTATATAAATTAAAGAGGACTACTATTGTCTAAGCTATAATACTTAAAATTAAAATTGAGAAATAAGCATTACTTTAGGTCATTGAAAATCAGAGAATTCAAAATTACTAACTTAATCAAAAATAGCTCTCCTAGAAAAAAAGAAAAAAAATAAAAAACAATTTAAAAAAAAAAGACACTTGAGATGATTAAAATAATAATAATGATAATAAAAAGCAATCTATTCAATCAAAATACCAAGTTTAAATGCAATATGTGGCAAGCACATGCTCAAACCTATATAACAATAAGTGGTTGTCAATATTTACTCAAAATTCATATTTAAAACTTAAAAAAAAATTGAATTTAGTACATGCAAATACAACAATATTATGATTGATTGCTTTCTTATACCCAACACATTATTTTTTTCCTTAAATTAGAGGATCTAAGTTTGTTTCCAACCTACTTGTTAAGTGATGCAATCTTTTCATCTCCATAGAGAGCTAAAAACAAGCAACAAAACCAATCAAAGTTAACACAATTTGGTGTTTAAATTTGCCACAAGTTCAAATTTGAAAGTTATTATAGGTTATGCTGGCGCCCAAATTTTCAAATTTAATATACCTAGGGTATTAGTTTTAGGAAAATTAATTGGTTATCTCGCCTTGAAAAAACATAGATAATGCAGCTATAATATACAAGTTGAATGAAGAAAGAAAAGGTAGTCCTAGATTACTCGAGAAAAATATAAATTATAAGCTTATCTTAAGAAGCATGCAATTAGAAGACCAAGAGACAGGCTTTCAAAAGCTACATATAGTTGTTAGTTAGATATTAACCTTGACTTAGCATAGATACAAGTATATATGTTATCACAACCCAAATTAATTGGTGACATAGGTAGCTTCCTTAGCATTATAGGTGGTTCATTCATAATTTCAGCACTAATTTTATTCTCAGAGATTGTTTGGGGAAAAACAAATATCTTCACATTTCATTGCTAGCCTTCCATCAGATTATTGCCTTCAGAGAGTTGTGTTCATCACATTGCATCTTCTGCCATGTGTTACGGCCTCTTTTTTGAGTGGCATACTTGCTGAATTTCTAAGTTCACATTGAGCAACATTTCATTCATGACATGCATGAGAGTGGCTTAGGATACACTAACTAGTGAAGTCAATGCGATGATGCTNTAGATATTAAACTTGACTTAGCATAGATACAGGTATATATTTTATCACAACCCAAATTAATTGGTGACATAGTCAGCTTCCTTAGCATTATAGGTGGTTCATTCATAATTTCCGCATTAATTTTATTCTCAAAGATTGTATGGGGAANTAGATATTAAACTTGACTTAGCATAGATACAGGTATATATTTTATCACAACCCAAATTAATTGGTGACATAGGCAGCTTCCTTAGCATTATAGGTGGTTCGTTCATAATTTCCGCATTAATTTTATTCTCAAAGATTGTATGGGGACGAACAAATATATTCACATTTCATTGTTAGCCTTCCATCAGATTATTGATTTCAGAGAGTTGTGTTCATCACACTGCATCTTATGCTGTGTTATGGTCTTTTTTTTGAGGGGCATACTTGCTGAACTTCTTAGTTTNATTCACATTTCATTGTTAGCCTTCCATCAGATTATTGATTTCAGAGAGTTGTGTTCATCACACTGCATCTTACGCTGTGTTATGGTCTTTTTTTTGAGGGGCATACTTGCTGAACTTCTAAGTTCGCATAGAGCACCATTTCATTCATGACATGCATGAGAGTGGCTTGCGATATATTAACTAGTGAAGTCAATGTGATGATGCCGGTTTCACCCTCCTACCCTAACAATTTTAACTCATCATAAATAAATAAAAAAAGAAATTTGTTCCGTTGAACGTTGATATTTTTTGGCCAAGATTTAGAAGTGATGTCTTTCCTTTAGTCAACCTTTTTATAAGGCATACTAGTATTTCATTTTAAGGGGTGTAGATACTCTAGCATATATGCAGAAAACGTGTGAAAACATCTTTAGATTTTATATTGGGTTTACCAAAGACAGCTAGAAAAGTTGATGTTCATGGGGTGGTTAGTGCTCTGAATTGGCGCATTGAAAACATGTAATTCATCATATTTCGTATTTTAAAGAGGTAGAAATCCACACAATCAATCCTCTGAGGAATATNTATATATGCAGAAAACGTGTGAAAACATCTGTAGATTTTATATTGGGTTTACCAAAGACAGCTAGAAAAGTTAATGTTCATGGGGTGGTTAGTGCTCTGAATTTTGGCGCATTGAAAACATGTAATTCATCATATTTTCTATTTTAAAGAGGTAGCAATCCACACAATCAATCCTCTGAGGAATATATATATATATATATATATATATATATATGTGTGTGTGCGTATTATTTTTAATTTTTTTTTCAAAAACTGACCGAGGGGCGGACCCCGCTTGTAGTCAATGTGCTAATTCGAATCTGCTAGTAAGTGCTGGAATTCGAACATCCGACCTGAGGGTCTTACGCTGAAGCCACTAGCAATGAGTCGGGGCTTGCGCACAGGAATATATATATGTCGTCGGAGGGTTGCTCTGCTAAGGTTTTGCACGATGGCAAAACCCAGTGCTAGTTCCTTCGTTCCCTTCGTCATGCTCGATGACGAACGGTTCGCGCTCTCCTGTTTCGATTTTTTCGTCTTCCGCTGGTTTCTTAGTGCTCGCTCATTGTCTCCTTCCTCGGATCTCTGTGTCACAGCAATTTTATTACAAGGTCGGTTGCAACACAACAGAAATCGGGAAGGGGTAGGGATTGTGTGTCGTCCTCGACTTTCGTCTTACCTCCTTGACCCAGCTCGACTGCTGCGCCAGGGTTTCGCACGTTCACCTCTCCTGCTTCCGATAGGGACTTTGCAGCAGAGGGTCTTTGTAGCGGGAGATGCCAACAGCTTTGCATCCTTTTGCACCTCGCCGTGACTATCTCGGGAACTGCTAGCAGGTGGATTTTCCTGCTATGATGGCCTTCCTCCTTCGATTGAACCTGGCATCGACTCCTTTGCCCACATGGTGGGTAATCCTCAAGTGGAGTTGGTGATTGTCTTCCCCTCCAGCTATAAGGATTGTTGTGATGGTACAGATGACTGTCCCTTTGTTAAGGAGTGTAGTAAAAGTTGGAAAACAACACTTATTTTCTCTGACTTAGAAATTTCCTCCCTTACTGAGAAATTCAAGTTCGCTCTTATTGAAAAATTTTTTTGAGGGCACACACCTATGGAAGTTATCAGATAAAAGTTTTGATGATCTCAAACTAGCAGGAAAATCGAAAATGGGGCTTATGGATGAAAGACATATGTTGATTCAATTAACCGTGACTGAAGACTACACTCAGATTTTCTCCAAAAAATATCTTAACATTGCAGACAAGTCGATGAAGTTACTCAAGTGGTTTCCTGATTTTGGATCAAATCATGAATCTCCTACTGTACATGTATGGTTTAGTCTACCTGATCTCAAGCTGCACTTTTTTTATCATCAGGTTCTTAAGTCTTGAAGACCCTATGAAGCTAGATCTACCCACTTTCAACCTAACCAGATATTCTGTGGCCTAAATACTTGTGGAAAGAGATATTACTTACCTCAGGTTACTGAAGTCCAGTTGGGACAACTCATAATGGATATTGATAACAAATCGTCATGGAATATAGACCTCTTTATTGTTCTCATTGTAAGATGTTTGGGCACACCCTTGATAAATGTCATAAGCTTCATCCTAATTTGAAATTTAAAGACCAAGTGAATAAGGATGGGTCTAACCCCACTGCCCTGGACACTACCATAGGACAGGATTTGGTGTCTGATTTAATTGCCCCTATGGACCACTCTAACAATATTGTTTCTGCAATTGATGTGATGTTGGATGACTCTGCTGGGCAACCTACACATTCAAACCCTATTGAAAACAGTACTGAATGATCCTTACCTATAAAAAATATTGTTCGGACTGATAATCAGGAGAATTTTGCAGCTCCCCATCTTCAGGAAGTATCCAATGTAGAGGCGACCACTCATACTTCACATATACTAGAACTTATTGTGGGTACAACTGTTGGCAAACCTTCTACTACAGCTCTAACTCCTTATTCGAATGAGCAACAATCTTCGGATGAGAAATGACAGGCTTACACTTCCGAGAGGAAGAAGAATAATGGAGATCTACTTGAGCTAATGAATCTAATGGATGATACTTTAGNAGTGCTATATCCTTCGTTGCCTTCGTCGTGCATGACGACGAACGGTTTGCGCTCTCCTGTTTCGATTGTTTCGTCTTCCGCTGGTTTCTTAGTGCTCGCTCATTGTCTCCTTCCTCAGATCTCTGTGTCACAATGATTTTTATTACAAGGCCAGTTGCAACATAATGGAAATCGGGAAAGGGAAGGGATTGTGTGTCGTCCTCCACTTTCGTCTTACCTCCTTGACCCTGCTCGACTGCTGCGCCAGGGTTTCACACGTTCACCTCTCCTGCTTCCGGTCGGAACTTTGCAGCAGGGGTACTTTGTAGCGGGAGACGTCGATAGCTTCGCATCCTTTTGCGCCTCGCAGTGATTATCTTGGGAACTGCTAGCAGTTGGATTTTCCTGCTATGATGGCCCTCCATCCTTCAATTGAACCTGACATCGCCTCCTTTGCTCACGTGGTGGGTAATCCTCAAGTAGAGTTGGTGATTGTCTTTTCCTCCAGCTATAAGAATTGTTGTGATGGTACATGACTACCCCTTTGTTAAGAAGGCGTGTAGGAAAAGTTGGAAATCAACACTTCTTTTCTCTGACTTAGAAATTTCCTCCCTGATTGAGAAATTCAAGTTCGCTCTTATTGAAAACTTTCAGTGGGGGCACCCACTTATGGAAGTTATCAAGAATAGTTTTGATGATCTCAAACTAGCAGGAAAATGGAAAATAGAAAATGGGGCTTATGGATTAAACACATGTGTTGATTCAATTAACCGTGGCTGAAGACTATACTCAGATTTTCTCCAAAAAATATCTTAACATTGCAGGCAAGTCAATAAAGTTACTCAAGTGGTTTCCTGATTTTGACTCAAATCATGAATCTCCTACTGTACATGCATGGTTTAGTCTACCTGATCTCAAGCTGCATTTTTATCATCAGGTTCTTTACTCTTGGGGACCCTATGAAGCTAGATCTACCCACTTTCAACCTAACCAGATCTTCTGTGGATTGAATACTTGTGGAAAAAGATATTACTTTACCTCATGTTACTGAAGTCCGGTTGGGACAACTCATAATGGATATTGACAACAAATCGTCATGAAACATATACCTCCTTATTGTTCTCACTGTAAGATGTTTGGGCACACCCTTGATAAATGTCATAAGCTTCATCATAATTTGAAATCTAAAGATCAATTGAATAAGGATGGGTCTAACCCCATTGCCCTGGACACTACTACAGAACAGGATTTGGTGTTTGATTTAATTACCCCTGTGGACCCCCCTGACAATACTGTTTCTGCAATAGATGTGATGTTGGATGGCTCTGGTGGGCAACCTACACTTTCAAACCCTATTGAAAACAATACTGAATGATCCTTACCTACAAAAAATAGCGTTCGGACTGACAATCAGGAGAATTTTGCAGCTCCCCATCTTCAGGAAGTATACACGGTGTAGAGGCGACCACTCATACTTCACATATACTAGAACCTATTGTGGGTACAATTGTTGGCAGTCCTTCTACTACAGCTCTACCTCCTCATCCGAATGAGCAACAATCTTCGGATGAGGAATGACAGGCTTACACTTTCAGGAGGAAGACGAAGAATGAAGATCTACTTGAGCTAAGGAATCTTATGGATGATACTTTGGTTACTTCGGGTAATGGTACACACCTCACCAATTTGTTAGTTGGTTCCCTTCCGAGAACTAGAGGCAGAGACATAACTAAATTGGGTCATCCCGATTGATCTTATATGTACCATGTCTTTTTTGGGTTTTTTGTGTGTGTTGTACTGTGTGGGTTGGGTGCCTATTTGAGCCCACTCATACAACCTATCTGTACCCTTTTCTCTTTAATATAATTGCCCTTGGGCTTTAATA
>JXCR01140119.1:425600-454707 GCA_002079205.1 Phalaenopsis hybrid cultivar | reverse complement strand
AAAAGGGGGAGAAAAAGGCTTTGCTATACCTTGCACGTAAAGCCACGCCGAAGAAACCAATGGAGAAAATCACGCAAGGAGAGGCAGCTTATTCCAGTTTTCCATGTTCCCGTAATCTGAACCGAAGTTTAGGAGTTGTGTCTTCTCGTAAGCTTCATGTTGAAGGAATAAATAAGGGGAAGCAGGAATTACGTCTTAATTCCAAAGCAGAATTAAACCCTCCCTTCTTAGGCCCTTTAAGGTATGTCATCCAATACGGGAAAACTGAGAAACAATAGGATCCTCTATAGGAAAGAGCAAGCGGAATGCTGGGAGAAGCGGGAGAGAGATATTGCAAAGGAAAGAGATACTTTTAATTAAATACAATTAAATACTTTCCATAGNGTATATATATAGAGAGAGAGAGAGAGAGAGAGAGAGAGAGAGAGAGAGAGAGAGAGAGAGAGAGAGAGACATGAACGTCAATGAATTGCAATAGTTTCCTGCCATCTATAATGGTAAAGACAAGCCTCAACTATCACATGCAACCATCAAAGTCATATAGGAGGTGCGCTACGATTTCAAAATAATAAAATAACCAGTCAGTTTGAAATGGATGGCCAGGAAAGCAGGTGCGCTACGATTTCCAAATAATGAAATAACCAGTCCTCAGTTTGAAATGGATGGGCCAGGAAGCACAGTTTTGAATGTGGCAGGTCGATGCGGGTCAAGTTAAAGTCAATTAACCTGTTCAATTGTTCATGTTGATATATGCGGCAATAATTTGATAAGAATGACAGGTTTCAAGATTAAAAACTGTGACAATCAATGCTGCTATTGATCTTTTGAAAGGAGTGCTCATTAGCATTTCTTACAGTACCTTCAATAAATAAATACATATATAAATTCATGAATACATGATCTTCAATAAATAAATACCAAAATAACTTTACAATCGTTTGAGCTGGAATCACAATCAGCTGGTTCTTATAATTTGACTGAAACAATAGATTCATTTCTATATGGACAAGAAGTCGTAGTATGGACAATTGAAAGGATCGAAAAGCTAAGGGATATATGTCACATTGAAAACAAAAATTCCATCTTGCAACATCTAAATCATATAGACAAAATAATGACAAATCGGGTGCAATTACAGAAATTAAAAAATTGTTTAGTTTGCAAAAAAACATCGATCACACGTCATAAATAAAAGAAATACAAATAAAATTACTGTTGAGGTGTTCGATTTGATGTGATATAGCTAGCCTTAGCCTTATATGTATATACGACAGAGGAAAAGATGTACACATACCATTATGGTTAATCCAGATCGAGATTTTCAATAGGCGGTATTCTTCTAAACCTTGCTCCTATTCTCCAATCTGAAGGTTTAGTAGTTGTTTCAGCTCCTGATCTTTTGCGTTTGAATGGAAAGCACCCTTGACTGGATAATGAATTTAGAAGGTCACCCGTGTCCATTTTCACCTGCTTCTTCTTATCAGCTTCCTCCTTGAAGAATCTGACCGTTGAGCAGAAACTAAAAATTTTCAATTATAATTTTTCATGTACCTTTGGTAACAAAGAAAAGATTAAACAAAACAAGTGACACAGGCCAAAGTGTTTACAAAGTTAGCTTGCAAGCTCCTTCATTTGGATTCAAATGAAGCTATGAAAAGAAATTACATGGAAATGAGAGGTTACCACAATATATGCTCTATTTCAAGGAAGAGAGGTAAATGGAAGAAAGATGCAAATGAAATAAACAGTGAAAGCTTCATTTTGGTAGAGGATGAGAGAGAAAGAGAGAATAGAAAAGAAATTGAACTGGATTTCAGTCTAGCCTATAAGCCAACGCTAGTATTCAAATATTTAAAAAAACAGACAAAATAAAATTATTTTTTAATAGTGGATTTGCTAAATCACAAATCATCAACAATAACAAATAAATCCTTTGTATAACAAATTCAAGGTAATCCAATAAAAAAAAATAAAGCTCACAACAGTGATTGGTAGGGATATTGATCTAAGGTTTAGAAAAAAAATTGTCAGAGAAGATTACTGACTAAAGACAAGATAGCGTAACCAAAAAAACGAAGCATGCAAAAGTAAGTTGTTAAAAGGTACAAATTAAAACTGACGGGTTAAAGCAAAGTTAACTTGAAAAAATTACAACTTTTATAAAAAATATTGTCAAAAAAGTTCTAGGAGAGTCTAGGAAAAAGCTTTTACTATAAAGAGAATTTATGTATTTGAAAGATATTAAACATTTTTTCAGCAGGCAATATATAAATAGAGAACAATAAATATAGGGAATCAAGAAGAAGTGCAAAGTGGAAGATAAGCTAAGCCAAGACTAGGGCTTCTGAGTTGTTAGTAAACAAGAATATGATGTGTTTAACAAAAGAAGAAAGAACAATCTAGTGAAGATATGAAACCCAAAGGTTTGGTCCAATTAGCTCTATATAGAATAAAGATATTGTGCACTCAAAAAAGATCTGTATGAATCTCGAGACAATCTAACGATCTAGATCAAAAGTTAATTACAAATAAGGATGACTAACAACTAGCATATTGAATTGCTAGCGACCAACCAAAGGGCCGCCCAAGTCGACCAACCAAAGGGCCGCCCTGAATAAAGGTCTGGTAACCCCATCAATCTCACAAGCATTAAAGTGAGACTCTATTAACACTCCCCCAAAAGATCACCATGAAACAAACAAGCCGATCAGCCACGCTAGGCCGAATAGCCAAGCTAAATCAACCGGCTTCTCAGAACAAAAATCGACCGACATCTAGATAAAATAGTCAGCTAACTTCAACACGGTCGATCGACTCAAAGACCTGCCGACCAAAGGAACTAGGAATATCTAAAGACACTAAAATCAATCACAAATACAAAAAGACTTCTAACCCTTTCATTAAAGTAGGGGCCAAATATGTATTTTTTCACTTCGTGGCCTCCTATCTTCTATAAATATGTAATTTTTCATTTTGTGGCCAATCTTCTATAAATAGGAGTCCAATATATGTAAAAATGTATTTTGGTTCTTCTCTCTAGAACCTATACTCCGTAATACCTCTCTCTCTCACTTTTGTAACACTTCAATTAGAATATATAAAATTAGTCACAGAGCTCAAGAATACCCCAGTTTGCACCAACGGGACAAGTTTATGTGAGCTCTTTTATTTATTTTCTTTTTCTTTCCACTTCTCCCTCTAGGTCCCTACTGTTCTGATCCACGGGCATGCCTCACATGATAATTTTGAAGTCATAATCCTAAAAAAA
This sequence comes from Phalaenopsis hybrid cultivar, assembly GCA_002079205.1. NCBI lineage: Eukaryota > Viridiplantae > Streptophyta > Magnoliopsida > Asparagales > Orchidaceae > Phalaenopsis > Phalaenopsis hybrid cultivar. Next base: position 451,439 of record JXCR01140119.1, on the reverse strand, counting down.
GTTGTTAGCATGGAGCACGCGACCAACAAGAAGGGAAGTGGCACAATGGATCTCCAAAATTCTTAAACAGGGAGTACAAGAAGAAGTTAATACAAAAAAATCTAGAGCCTGAAACGTTGTTTTTGTCGTCTCCCAAGAGGCTTTGACTAGGATGTGAATACCTATAGATGGATGTCCGGCTCCCGACAATCGAAACGAGACGACCGACCCTACTAGAGCACTGCTCGGCCTGTCCCAGACGGACAACACCCTATTCAACACATTAAGGGATTATCATGCTTAAAACTTTTCTAATATTATGATGAATTTATCTGATATCATGTCAGGTCTGATAGACACTTGGGTAACCTGGATCCAAAAAACTACGTCGACAACGACTCCACAAAGGTCTGATCGGTAGAATAATCTTCAACGCTCTTGCATCAAAAATTTTTTGGTCTCTAAGCTTGAATCGTATAAAGCTTTGAAAATGGTTCCCTACTCAATAACATCACAAAACATAAAATGCAAATCATCCAGTGGCGAGTATCGAAAATTACCCCTCGAAGGCAGCGACAAGATCTACCTAGGACCTGGCAAAAGATAAGGCCGGCCAAGGAGATGATCCGATCGAATAATTTAGACCTCAAAAAGTTTAAGACATGAGCAGACAATAGTAAGAAAAACCAAAGGTGATTGACAACAATACTATATATGTTCGACCGACGCTCCAACAACAAAACCCACCCTAAACACCAAGCATAAAAAAATTCGGTCTCTAAACTCAATGTCAATATTTCTCTGGAGGTTTTCTCCTCAGCAGAGAATCTTGACGGTTACCCCCGCGAAGTCAGTGACAAGATCCCCAACAAAAAGTGTGACTTGACCAAAGAGACAAATCCGACCAAAGAAAAATTAGAAAGACGGTGTAAGAATTGTGTCGGACCATGGCAAATCAAAAAAATGACAAACGATCCATCCATCGAACATATACTCATCACCAAGCATTTATCACAAGAAAATGATAAATATAAAAATAATAAAAGGTATGAAAAGCACTCGAATGGTTTGATTTTCATTTCAAACTTTAAGAAATGTACAAATTTTCCATATTTACAATAGGGTTTGTCCACAAAATTTCTTCCAAAACAACAACAACAACAAAACATTTATCCCACTAAGTGGGATCGACTACATGAATCCTTTTTCTCCATTGCGTCCTATTTAGTGACATATTTTCATTTAATTCTAATAAATTAAAATCAGTTTTTTATACAATAAACCCAAGTCTCCCTGAGTCAATCTCTGCATTTCTTAACATAAGTCGAATTTAAAACATCTACTCTTCTAATCGGATCATCAGATGATCGATGATTAAATGACTATGTAATTTTGTCCGTCGCTGAAGAAACACCAACTCTATCACAAAAAAATTCTTCCAAAAAAAGACAAAAATATTTAAGTTTCAAGGAGTCGGTTGGAAGATCCTCTTTCATGTTCAGCGCCGAAGTCATCCCCAGATGACCCCCTCAAAATTGGTAAACAGAGCAGTGAATTCTTTTAAGCCAGCATACTTCAGATCGACTAAGCCGAACCGAATAAACTGAACGATTTTTATGAAGCTACCGATCTAAAGCTGCTCACCTAAAACCTTCTCCTGCCTCAGGTGAAATGGAAACGACTCAAAAAACTCCTTGATCTTCAATGTCATCATCTTCTCTTTAAGATCGTGATTTTCTTGTTTAGCAATCAACAAAAAATTTGAGAGAAGCGAAAGCACCTTCTCGGCCGCTGCTAGGTTTTTTTCGGCCGCCATGCCTAGCTTCTCTGCCTTCTTTGCAAGCATGGCCGGATTCTAAGTCTTCTCTAGAACGACAACCCATTTCATTTCAAGTCGGTCCAGAGCCATCGACAAAAGTGGGAGGCCTCTTACGCCTTCAAATGGTATCAATCGGCCTTCTTGTACATGACCGGTCAGTCCAACTTCCAAAGAGATTTTACAAACGCGTACGACTAGATAACCTCTAAAAAAGTAGAAGTGTAAATCTCAGCAGACGTGGAGTCGTAGTACCAATCCACTGATCAATCGATAACTGTGAAACGACCGTTATAATAGTTCCAAATCTTGGCCCCTTGACCCTAATAAGGAACCTAGCTGGCTAGGGAACCCATCCGCGTTCGACTCCTTACCCTTGCGGTGTTGAACTCCCTCGTAAGAACCCATTTCCGGATTTGTTACGGACTCGGTCCTCGCAAGAGTAGCAGGTTAATTTACCTCGCTCCTAACAAATAGGTCAATGAATGAAGCATCCTGGTGGGAGGCTGCTGGTTGTGGTTCCATCTGGCTTCCTCGGAAGATTCTCCTTCTTTAATGCCCTCCTCCGGGTGGTTGGATGGCCCCACAGCTTCTTGCCGACTAGGAGTTGTATGGTAGAGATGAGTGGCAATATTAGCATGGGTCGCACGTTTTCTGTCAATTATAATCAGTTTACAAATCAAAATTTGTTGAATCACTACTAAGATCGCAGAAATGGAAAGAAGGAAATCCTTACCCACTGAGCTGACTACTCTATCTTAAGCCTCACTCGACCTCCTTTCAGCCGCCACCGCTCCTTGCCGAAGGCTTCTCCTGCCTTGGCCTCAACCTTGACCTTCTTTTTGGTTGTCCGTGCAACCACCTCTTTTTCCCGCTTGACTTCAGCAGCATTAGAGGCAGTCTACAGTTCGACTGACTGTTGTGAAAAAAACGACAGCAATAAAGCGAAAAATTAGAACGAGAAAATTTCCAAAACAGAAACACATCGGAACACAAATTTACGTGGTTCGAAAAATTATCTACGTCCATGAAGTTGCAGATGAATTTTATAACTTTGAGGATTACAACTGTCGATCACCTCGACGTTTACAAGAAAGATCTCTCTCCTATCTCCCTCCTCACCTTCTCTCTCACCCCTCTCTCTCCTCACCGTCTCTCTCTCCCCTCCTCTCCAAGAGCTGCAGCCAAAGTCACCAAAAAGGGGAAGAAAAAAACTTTGCTATCTTGCACGTAAAGCCATGCAAAGAAACCAATGGAGCAGATCATGCGAGAAGGAGAGGCAGCTTACTCCAGTTTTCCTTGTTCCCGTAATTCGAACCGAAGAAGTTTAGGAGGAGTTGTATCTTCCTATAAGCTGCACGCTGAAGGAATAAATAAGGGGGATAAATAACCACGTCTTAATTCCAAAGCAGAATTACACCCTCCCTTCTTAGGCCCGTTAAGGTAAGCCATCCATTACGAGAAAATTGAGAAACGACGGGATCCTCTATAGGAAATAGCAGGCGGGATGCTAGGAGAACCAGGAGAGAAATATTACAATGGAAAGAGGTACATTTAATTGAATTCAATTAAATACTTTTCATAGATGCAAAACTACTCAAGTGAAGTAGTGGACCGGGCTCCAGCTTACTCAACAATTCTCCAACTTGGAGACTGAGACTAGGGCTGTCAAAAAAGCTCGTTGTTTGCGAATTGTTCGTGTTCGATTCGTTCGATAAGTAAATAAGACGAACGTGAACAATTTTTTTTGTTCGGTTAGTTAAACAAACCAAACACAATCAGTGATGCGTTTGTTCGTGTTCAAATCGTTATTGTTTAAAATATAAAATAATTTAAAACAATTATATGTAAAAAAATTATGATATTTTAAAAAGTTAAATTTATAAATTATAATACATAATAAAATAATAATAGTAATATATTAATATAATATATTAGTAATATACTAATATATATATTATTTATTTATATAATATAAGTTATATAATTAATATAATATATTATTTATATATATTAATATTATGAATGTCAAACTGGCTCGTCGTTCGCGAACAGCTCGTGTTTGGCTCGTTCGTTAAGAAACGAACACGAACAGTGACTTCACGAACAATTTTGAACATGAGTTTATTTTAAACAAACTAAATTTCAAACGAACCGAACACGAACACAAGCTCTATTCGTTCGTGTTTGGTTCGTTTACACCTGCATCACCCTTTTCCTTAGATGTGATAACCTCCACCTATGCAACTTAAAACCCCTGTCTTCAAGTTAGAAGACCAACTGAAGCTACACACAACTTCAGTTTCTCAAGAGTAACATTTTTAGTCCACATAACATCATCAACACAGTCTTATACCTCCAAGCTCTTTCCCGGGTTACTTATGTTTTTGCTTATAACTCTCACTGCATGGGCAATATCATGCCTCTGCTGAAAGCCTTTTTCAGCAAGTTTAACATTGTACCTTACTGCCATCATGCTCGGTCTTCACCTGGTACACCCACTTGTTGTGCAACGTCTTCTTCTTTGGTGAAAGTTCTTTCAGCTCCCATGTTTGATTTCCTAGTAGAGAACCCATATCCTTTGTCATGACCAACTCCCACTTGCTCGAACTTTCATCATGCAATGTTTCCTCATAACTCTGTGGTGAGGAGAACGTTTACTCCTGACTGACCTTCTAACTGTAGCTGTAAGGATGGACGGCTCTGAAGCTGACTGCGGAACAATAGAAATGGGTGTCCTAGACCCACTCTCCTCATCATTTCCATCACTTGCCTGCACCGTGACCTTTGGTAGATCAACAAACCTACCTTTCTACCGTGGTCATCAATAAATGTGGTATAGTAACGAGAGCCTCCAAGAGATGTCAGTGGAGAAGTTCTATAGACATCTATGTGTACAAGATTCATTTTTCCTGTCTTTGGCGCTCTGCCACTTTTCAAGAAATTGACCTTCTGCTTTTCTATAATGCAACTCTCACACATGTTGAGATCAACTGACTTCAGCTCTGGCAGCTTACATCTGAACTGAGACTCATGTGACCAAGTCTGCAATGCCACAAATTTGTTGTGCTATCTGTAACTGTAATAACAGCAGTGTTTAGTAAACTTGTGGTTATATATAGTGTGTCAGTTTTATTACCCCGAGCCAGTACCAGTGCTTTTGGAACCATCTAGAAGCTAGCTAAGAACACTATTGTATGACCACCCTCATCGAGCTGCCCAACAGAAATGAGGTTTTTCTTTAACTTAGGAATGTGTGTGACCTTTTACAAAGTTCATTTGCTCTTGTTAGGGGTGCAATATCAACGTCTCTCATCCTCATCACGTTCAGAGATTTTCCATCAGCCATATACATCTTCCCAAAGTCACATACAACATAGTTTCGCATTAACTCTCGGAGAGAAGATGTATGGAAAGAAACCCCTGAATCCAGTATCTAGTCATCAACAGAACTGTGGACTGTCAGCAACAGTGCATCATGTATTTCTTCAGTTACAACATTAGCTCTATCATTCTCTGCCTTCTTTGGATTTTTGCAATTCTTTTTTATATGGACATTTTTGCCACAATTCCAGCAGATTGTCTGCTGATCAGGCATTGATTTGCTTTTGCCTCTATGCTTTGATTTTGATCTTTCTCCGTTTGAGTTTTTGTCATGTGATCTCCCTCTGAAACCAACATTCAGTGTCGAAATCGAATCTGATGACTCGCTACAATCTTTCCTAACATCTCCTCAGTCAAAATCAAATCACGAATATCATCATATTTCAGTTTAGATTTACCTGCAAAATTGTTAACTAACATCCTCATGGTTTCTCAGTTATTTGACAATGAAACTAACAATATCAATGAACGTATCTTATCGTGAAAATCAATTTAAACAGACGACAATTGATTTGTAATGATATTGAAATCATTAAGATGCTGAAAAATAAACACATCTTCCGCCATCTTCAAGTTGAATAACATTTTCATCAAATACACCTTGTTATTCACCGATGGCTTTTCATACGTGTCTGATAAAGCCGTCATGAGATCTGCAATAGTTTTTTTCCTTGATGACGTTGTGGGCAACGGATCTCGATAGAGTTAATCGAACAATCCCCAAAATCTGTCAATCCAATAGATTTCATTCAACTTCATCCATCTTCAGTCGCTTTCCCAGTAACGGAATATGAAGTTTCTTCCTATAGAGGTAGTCATCTATCTACATCTTCCAGTAACTAAAATCTGTGTTATTAAACTTATCGATCCCTGATGTCATCACTTCATCTCCAACCATCGCTTTCCTAAAATCCGAGTCAAGGCGCCGATTAACAATTATTGTGAAAAAAATGATGGCAATAAAGTGGAAAATTGGAACGAGAAATTTGCAAACTAGAAACTCACTAGAACACAGATTTATGTCGCTCGGCAAATTGCCTACATCCACGAAGTTGCAGAGAAATTTTATTACTTTAAGGATTACATCTGTCGATCACCTTGACGATTACAAGAAAGATCCTTATTCTCACATTTTCTCTCTCTCTCTCGTCTCCTAGAGCTACAACCGAAGTTACCAAAAAGGGGGAGAAAAAGTCTTTGCTATACCTTGCACGTAAAGCCACGTCGAAGAAACCAATGGAGAAAATCATGCAAGGAGATGCAGCTTATTACAATTTTCCATGTTCCCATAATCTGAACTGAAGTTTAGGAGTTGTCTTCTCGTAAGCTTCATGCTGAAGAAATAAATAAGGGGGAGCAGGAATTACGTCTTAATTCCAAAGCAAAATTAAACTTCCCTTCTTAGGCCCTTTAAGGTATGCCATCCAATACGGGAAAACTGAGAAACGGCAGGATCCTCTATAGGAAAGAGCAAGCGCAATGCTGGAAGAAGAAGCGGGAGAGAGATATTACAAAGAAAAGAGATACATTTAATTAAATACAATTAAATAATTTCCATAGATGCAAAACTACCCAAGTGTAGTGGACCAGGCACCGCCTTACTCAACAATGGCATCCAACCAAAAACTCCCGGAACAAAACACAGTTCAGTCATCGGCTCAGTATATAGAAGAACTGAGAGTAATTGACACGCAATGTCAGCCCCCTGGATCTAACTATAATCAGTGCCCTTCTTCTTTTGGAAGACCGCACCGGTCGGCCCAGTCCTCATGACCCAGCTCTCAGTTGATGAGGTGATGAAAAATTTATATTTCCATTCATTAACTTTATTCTCCAGCCCAACAAATTGGAACTCGGCAGCTGTTCCAAATTGGACACCCGTCTGACTCCATGCGAAAGGAGAACATATGGAATGATAGATTGGTCGCCTACGTCATTCCCTTTTGCCAACAGAAAACAATAGAAGGCGTTATTACAACAATGGAGTTTAGCTTGATTTTTGAGAGAATAACTCCATATCAATAGAAAACATCCCAAGTTCATGAAATAAAGACAATCACAACCCATACCAAAATTGATCCCGATAGACCACCAAAGTGATCCCCGTACCTAATGGTCGCCCTCTCATCCGGAGGGGACAACTCTTAGCTTGATGGTCGGGTTAAAGATAAAGGCTTTCGCCAAGAATGCAACCTCAGATGGAGGCAAAAAAGTAATGCTCGGCCGCTAAAATCTAAAATTCTCTTAGAAACCATCAAAACAGAAGAGAGAAACAAGCAAATAAAGCTGAGCAAAAAGATAAGAACTAGTGACAAGATCAGTAAAGGAAAGTCAGAAGGCACGTTAATCGGGCCCTCAACCCCTATTTATAGAAATCCAATGGAAGTGGAAACCCCATGCGAGAATTTTGAAAGAAAACATCATGTCAACACAAATATCGAGATAAACAAAAAATATTTATCTATTGAAAGAGATAATTACAATCGGACCCTACTCCCACAAAAGGTACTTTACAAATTGGTCCTCGGTTGCCTCAACCAAGAACAATCCTCTCTTAACCAACCTTCTATACAATTTGACGGCCGAGCTTAAACTGATTCGCTCAGTCGGCCTCAAAATGAACCCTTTGAACAAGGGCATCTTCCCATAGTTCTAAAACATCTCAGTGACCATTGACTACCTAACCTGCATTTCCTCCAACACCACACAAAGATCCTCGCCCCGCCGAGTCAAAGCAGCCTCCACTTCTTTCAGGCGTTGGGTCAAGGTTTTTGGGGAAATGAAGCGTCCCTCAGATGTCTCCCCTAGGGTCTCCACAGGGTCGATCGGGTGATCGACCACGCTCTCCTCGCAGTCAGTCGACACTGGAGGAACAAGGCTCGCCAGCAAGGTCGGATTTTGGTTACCACCACCGACCAACAATCTCCAGACTGGAGGATCCACATCTACAAGGAGCATAAAATCAAACCAAACCGCAAGAAACTCAAATTAAAAGAAAATGAAAGGAATTACTTACCCAGAATCCGATTCACTTCAAAAAAGATAGTTTCACCCACATGAAAAGATTGGAATTCATCAACCGGCCACTTTTCACCGATCAGAGGGTCACTTCCACAGAGCCATTCTACACCAGTTGGCGGAGAAACGTTAGCAACCCCGATTGGACCTGAACTTCAACAAGAGTCTTCATTGACGGATCGACTGCTAAGCCACCCAACTCCTTCCGAGCACTGTGTCGAACCTTCTCCAGAGTCCCTCAAATCGAGTTGAACGACCCTATCTCAACTCCTTTTTCTTCGGCTAACCCTATCTTATGCCGAGGGTGGCCAACATTGTGCATGGTCCACAGATTTTAGCGCCAAATTGGACCTTTTCTCCAAAATAGAATCACAAAAACCAAGTGAAAGCAAAGAACATACTGGAGATGATAGAACCTCCCCCAACACCTTATATATAAGGATCACAGTCACGAAAATTCAGGGAGTCTATTTATTGCATTAACTTATGTTAAGATTCTATTTATTGCATTTAAAACTTTTCTTGTAGTTATTGCAGTTATCGTTATTAAGGAGCAAAAAAATTGAGGAACTTTATGCACACCAAAAAATGACATGCACAAATCTCGAGATAATCTGATGGTCCAAATCAAAAGTCAATTACTTATAATACTGACTGGCTGAAGAATTTCTAGCTAACTGGCAACTAGCTGACCAAAAGGCTATTGACCGAGCAAAGGGCCACCAGGCCAATCGAAAACAAAACATCTCCCAAATGACCAAACAAAAGTCCACCACCCCCAACAATCTCACAAGCACTAAAGTGAGGCTCTCTTAGCACTGCCCCCAAAGATCACCAAGAACCAAAAATGTCGACCGACCATGCTAGGTCGACCGGATACAACACTTAAAGCCAACCAAATTCCTAGGACGAAGATCAACTGACATCCAGACCAAATAGCCGACCGATTTCAGCTTGGTCGACCAACTCAAGGACCTACAAACCAAAAGGTATAGGAAGATAAAAAAACCCCTAAATCAATTATAAATACGAAAATGCACAATAGAAGACACTAATGTCCTATAACCCAACCCCCTCATTAAAGCAGAGGTAGATATGTAATTTTCCACTTTGTAACCCCCTACCTTCAATAAACTGAGGTTCAATGCATGTAAAAAGGCTTTTGGCTTGTCTATCTAGACTCGTACTGTATAAGGAGATCTCTCTCCCTCTCTTTTGTAACTCTTCAGTTATAATATATAAATGGGTCACAGAGTTCGGGAATTACCTCAGTTTGCCCCTACGGGGTAAGTCTATATGTGCTCTTTTATTTCTTTTATTTTTTCTCTCCACTTATCCCCAAGTTTCCTACCGTTCCGATCCTTGGGCATGTCCCACATGACAAATTGTATTGAATAGATTCAATGCATGTAAAAAGGCTTTTGGCTTGTCTGTATTGAATAGATTCAATGCATGTAAAAAGGTTTTTGGCTTGTCTATCTAGACTCATACTGTATAAGGAGATCTCTCTCCCTCTCTTCTGTAACTCTTCAGTTATAATATATAAATGGGTCACAGAGCTCGGGAATTACCCCAGTTTGCCCCTACGGGACAAGTCTACATGTGCTCTTCTATTTCTTTTATTTTTTTCTCTCCACTTATCCCCAAGTTTCCTACCGTTCCGATCCTTGGGCATGTCTCACATGACAAATTGTATTGAATAGATATAATATTTGGTTTAAGGACAAAGTAAAGAAAAATGGAATTTTATCTAATGAAATCACGTAATAAAAGTTCTAAGAAGGATATAGCAGTAAGATACAAAATCAAGAAAAATGTCTGTGGAAATTATGTGGCAAGAGTTTGGAAGAAATTATGTCTATTAGAATCCGGAAAAAAATATAAAGAAATGCAAGGTGGTGAATAACAATAAAAAACAAATAAAGCCACTGTTTCAAATCAAGAAATCAATTTCGGAATAGGACAGCTGGCTCGTTGATTACAACCCTGCAGATATGAAAACCCAAGTGTGGTTCAAGCTAGAATCTAGGAGAATCTGAACTGTAGCCCACCTAGACAAAGCAAGAAAATCAGGAAACCAAGCAGCTCGGTTCGTGTCTGAAAGAAAGCTAATGTATTTCCTACTTATTTAATTTATTTGCCATCAATGTTGTTTGTTTATTTCCATCTTTTTCCCTCCTATAGTTTGATGTACCTTTCCATTTTTGGTCCGCTAATCGTCCCTTGCAACCGCTACATAAATTGTACTTTTTCCTCATTGGAAAAATAAGTCTTTTTTTTACATGTTCAGTAAGGTATCAGAGCCATATCCTCAAAACTCCCTAGTGCCTTTAATTCTCTAGTCCTTGTTCATCTTCCATGTGCAACCATAAATAAAAATAGACCTCTAATGAGAGCAGCTCATCCAATTCCACCTAAAGCCATAAACAATTCTCTCATGGCAACATCAACAAAGAAAATAATTTCTCAGATCCAACAGTTATTAAGCACAAACTGAACGAGTAAACTTACCTCAGATTGGGTCGAAGCATTTATAATGTTCAACAGTTGACCTATTAATTAAAAATTAAAAATTAAAAAATTAAAATTAAAAAATAAAATCCATATCAAAATCTCCGCCATCTCTCACTATACCACAGCTTGCCCATAACTACAACTCACTTTCACCCTCTCAAATCGAGTTACACCCTCTAGCTACCACTCTATCCCTTGCTCCGCCCTCTTCATTCTCCCATCCTGCTCATAACCAAATTTTAAAACACTCAGCGACAGAGAAGTAAGAAAAATGCGCAAGAACTTGTTGGCAAGGGGTATTCAACTTCAGCAACATGTGAATACTAAGAAGTCACATAAGAGCTTATTGGTAAGAGGCATTGATGGTTTCAGTAGCATCTGGAAGCAAGAGAGATTCACCCCAAGATCTTGCTGAAAAATGTATCAACAAGACAAAAGTATGTAAAGAAGTTGTGCTAAGAGATAGCTGCAGAAGGATCTGATAGGTCTAGAGGTGTGTGAACGGAAAGAGTTTGTGAGATAAAAGCATTTGAAACAAAATTAAGGAAACATGGTATTTAAGCTCCAGCAAGAAGGTTTGTTATTTTCTTGATAATACTTTAATGAATCCTATCACAAAAATTGTTTTAAAAAGCAATTTAATACAGTTGACAAAGAAAGTAGCAAGTGTATGATTAGAAAACTCATCTATTTTTCTTACATTAGATCTAACATCTGCTTTACAATTAGTGCAGTTAGTCAATAAATGAATACTCCTACAAAGAAAAATTTTAATGTTCTATATATGATACAAATATACTCTTAAAAATCGCCAAAAAAAAGGAGCACTAAATTTTCACGAAATATAGACTAGCCAGCCTTGTACCTAATCGTAAGTTCACTTTTATTTATTGCTAATTAATTTGAAACAAATCAAGCCACCTGAATATGATGTGGCACACATCACACGGACTCCAAGATGGCTTCTATAATCATAGGAGGTGAGTCAATGTGGGGCCCACAATCACAAAATGTGAATCCAAGGTGAAACCCACAAGCAGAGGAGGGGCCCACAAGCACCAAGGTGCAACCTATTACTAGAGCCCAATACATGAAAACTGCTTCAAATTCTCAAAATCCAATTACTAGGAGTCAAGCCCAATGTTAATTTGAATTCAATTTCCTATCATGTCATTAATAGTTGTGTTTATTTCATGTTGTAATGTGTATGCTTACGTATTTGTTTGTGATTTTATGTCTTTATTTCATGTAAATGTTGAACATAAGTCAGTATTCTTGCTTATGTGTCATGATCCATGCTTAGGTGGAGGTCAAATTCAATCAAGGGGAAGGAGGGCCACCCAAGCAAAGAAGTCTGTGTGATATTATGTTGACCAAGTCAAAGAGCCACTAAAATGAAGAGTTGTGTCTTTTGAGGAGAAATTTGGTACCACAACAGGGAGAAAGAAAACAATGATGGATGCAAACCTGAACAACAACAGAGAAAAGAAAAATCAATGGAGGGAAACAAAGGAAAGAACTCAATTGGGAACAATGTACTTCAGAAAGTTAGAGACGATAACAAAATACAAAGGCTAAAGCACCACCTGAAAGCCACCTCAGGATACAACAACAAAGGGGTAGCAAGAATACTGCGACACTTTTCAGGAAAAGAAAGTAAACTCTCCAAAACTAATCTTCCCAAAACAGCCCAAGTCTTTTATATTTAAGCTAAGACCATTCCTAATTAAAAGTTTGTCATCAAAAGAAATAAAGCTACAAAAAAGCAGAAGACGCTTGAAAAGCCTGAAGAAAATACAACCTTGAGAACACTAGGACAGCAAACACTTCAAGCTACGGCGTCATTCTCCCAAAGTTGACAAGGTGTCTTCATAAGAAGTAGCTTCAGAATCTATTTGTAATGTGGAGTCAAGTCAGTGACGTTGAATGTAGTATAAATATTATAAATTGTCGGGGAGATTAATTTGGTAAGCGTTGCCATTAATACGATTCATAATCTGGAAAGGTCCATCAGCTTTGGCCTTCAGCATCCCATGTTTTATCAAGGAAAACACGCTTTTCTTAATCTAATCAATACGTTGTCTCCATTTGAAAGTGACCACCAATATATTTTTGTTTACTTGTCATTGATATACATCTTTTATCTAATGATATTCACCCAAACCAAATTATTGTGCGCTTGAATTTCTTGTAGAAAAGCCATAATGACCAGTGTCACGGCCATGGTTGGAATATCCAATGTAAGATCAAGTGGAGAAATAGGATTTCCTCCATAAACCACGTCAATAGGGATGTATTTCGAGGTTTAGTTGTGGGACCAGTCATAGACAAGCTCCACTTGTGATAGAAGGTCCCATTATACAAGATTACTATCCACATGGCAATGAAGTAGATTCCAAAAACTTGCATTAGCAGCTTCATTTTTCACAACAGTTTGTGGATGGAATGCTGAACTATATTGAAGTTTGGTTCCCAATTTGTTCCATAATGTATTCCAAAAGTAGCTTAAAAACTTAACATCCCAATCTGAAGAGATAGTATGTGGAATGCCATTTAAACAGACCATCTTTTTGAAGTTCAATCGGCAATGTGAGAAGGGTCTAATGAAGTCATGCATGGCAAAAGATGGGCCATCTTGGTGAATATATCCACCACCATCGTGACAGAAACATTGTGTTGTTGAGCGCATGATAAACCAATCACAAAATCCAGGCTTGCAATAACAGGCAAGGGAAAATATAATCCTAAATTTTGAGTTCCTCCCATGACTATAAGACAAGTACAGTACCTCTTCACATGACAGTCCAAATCATTACACATAGAAGACCAACAAAATTTATTTTGCAAAAGAGCGAGAGACTTAACCGTTGAAAATTTGCTTGTTAGGCTCCCATCATGGCCTTCCACCAAGATGATTTCTCTAATGGAACACTGAGGAATGCATTAACAATTTTCTTTAAACTAGAAATCATCCTTGATGTTGAATGTTTTACAATTTCCAACTAGACACTGCATCCATGGCACTTGAAAATTACAATCCTTTTCATACATTCCTCGTATCAGCTCAATACCCACAACTTGTGCTTGCATGACCGACAGAATAGATTGCGGGTAGCATAAAGCATCAGCTACTTGGTTAGAAAGCCTCAATTTGTGCTTGAGAATAGAATTAAAGGCTGAAATATATTCAATACATGTGGCGTGCCACCCTATTAATTTATTTTGACATTGACGATACTTGAGGGCTTCATGATTTGTATAGAGAATAAATTCATTAGCTAAAAGATAATGATCACAATGTTGTGGAGCCCTTTTGATAGAAAATAATTTTGTCATATGTTGAATATTTATTTCTGGAGTTGTTGAGTTTACAGGATCTCCTTGTTGACTAAGGACAACTCCAATACTAGTGTCAGATGTATCCCACTCCATCTCGAACAAAAAATCAAAATCTAAAAGCTTTAAGAAAGCACTTGTACAGAGGGCCTGTTTCAAGCGATCAAAGTTGAGTTGTACTTGCTCGGTTGAGCAGAAATGGGTTGTCTTGAGCAATTCGAATAGTGTGGCGACAATAGTACAAAAGCCCTTGAAGAACCAGCGATAGGAAGAGGCAAACCAATGGAATTGCCTAAATTCAGTGAAGGATGCAAGTGTCGACTAGCCCTTGACAACCCAAATTTTGGGAGAATCCACCTCCACCCCTGCTGTCGAGATAGATTTGAAAAACTAGGAATTCATACTTAAATTATTACCAAAAAACTGATGTGAACAAAGGACCTTAAAAATGCCCTGCAAATGTTGCAAATGTTAAACCTTGTTAGAGCTATAAATTGAAAAATCGTCGAAGTAGATCACCACAAACATTCCAATAAAAGGTTGGAAAACTTGATTCATTGGGCACATGAATATGATTGGTGCGTTAGAAAGCCCGAACAACATCACTGTCCATTCGTATAGCCCATCTCTTGCCTTGAATGTTGTTTTCCATTCATCTCCTTATTGCATACGTTTTTGGTGATGCCCGCTTCAAAGGTCTATTTTGGAGAAAACAACCGCTCTTTTTTAACTGATTAAAAAGGTCGTTTAATCGAGAAATGGGAAACATATATTTGATAGTGATTTTACTTACAACTCGACTATCCATATACATGTGTCATTGTTCATCCTTTTTTGAAACCAAGAGAGCCAGAACCGCACATGGGCTAGCACTATGCCGCAACAAGCCTTTGATGATTGGCTCATTCACTTGGTGTTGAGGCTCATCGTAATCCTTTGTAGACATCCTATATGCGGGTTTGTTGGCAATTATAGAACCAAGCACAACATCAATGGCATATTGGCCCTCTCATCAGAGGTAATTCTATAAGGATTTCTTGTGAGAAGATTTTTTTGAACTGTTGTATCAATCCCTAGATTTCAGAAGGGGATACCGATGGTTGTCCATAAATTTCGAATATGATTAGGAGGTACCACATAGCTACCTCCTTCGGGTCTATCAAAAGCTGTGAGTAAAAGTGTTAAGTCAACGACTATACTTCCTCCTTCATGGGCACCATGGTGGTTTGAATTTCCCCTTCAATAAATGAATAAGTGTTTCTATTTCCATCAAGAATCGTACGACAATCATGATGTCAAGGCCGACGAAGTAATATATGTCAAGCATCCATGTGAATTACGTCAAATGATACCTACTCCTTAAATTCCCAACCGATAAAAAATTGCACCAAACATTGTAGAGTGACTTTAATTTCATCTCCCTTCTTCAGACACGTCAGTCGATAGAGATGGGGGATATATGTCAAGCATCCATGTGAATTATGTCAAATGATACCTAGTCCTTAAATTTCCAACCGATCAAAAATTGCACCAAATATTGTAGAGTGACTTTAATTTCATCTCCCTTCTTCAAACACGTCAGTCGATAGAGATGGGGATGCGGTTGTGTAGCTAGCACAAAATTCTCCACCATAGTTGTTGAAACCACATTTCATAACTTCCGCAATCAATGATAAGGTTGCAAACCATGTCCCGAATTGTGCACCAGGATCTAAAGATGTGGTGCTTTTTTTAACTGATTCATTACATCACATCTTTTTAACTGATTCAATTATGATAACAATTTTTTTTCTAAACACACCATTCACTCTATATTGTTCATATGTCATTTTAAACATTCTCCAAGACTTTCATAGGAAAATTTTCGCAGTTACATCAGAATAAGTCAAAAAGAAAGAAATTATTATAAGTAGTGTTGAAATAGGTGAATTAAGGTGGTTTGAGTTTTCTCTACAACGACACCATGATAGTTGGAATTTCCCTTCGATAAATGAATAATTGTTTCCATATAATAGTCGTCGAATGTTCTGATGCTCTTCCAGATGCTTGTCTTTTTGATTTGGGTTATTTGGGCAATCGGTTTACCTGGACTAGAGCCAATGCCTTTGAAAGGCTTAATAGGTTTGTTTCTAAATGTTGGTGGGCAGACTGTTTTTCTGTAACTAAACTTTATCATCTGGCTTGTATTGGGTCTAATCATGCTCCCCTCTTCATTTGGGTTGATGTCAGTAAGAAACCACTAAAATATTATTTCAGTTTCTTTAATAAGTGGATTCAACATCCTCTTTTCAAACAGTTTGTGATTGACAATTGGAAAATTGATTTTGGTGGTAATGTCAGGTACGGACTTTGAAAATTGCATAAAAAATTGGTTATTAATCTCAAAAAGTGGAATTGGGTGGCGTTTCGTAACCTTTATACTTTGATTCATAATGTTGAATCAAAGTATAACTAGAAAGAGAAGATAGAAAAGCTTTCTATTTTTTCACTCATCTTTCCTCACTTTCTCTTTTCACTCTTTCTTTGTATCACTCACTAGCTTCTGCTCTCTTTCTTTCTCTCCTCTCTTTATTTCTCTCTCTCCCTCTCTCACCCCTGTCCCCCTTTCTCGCTCTCTTGCTTTCTCTTTCTTTTCCCTCTTTATCTCTTATCTCGTGATCTCTTTCTTCTCTAACTAGCTCCCTTCTTTCTCATTCTAAATCTCTTTTCCTATCTCTATCTCTTGTTCTCTATCCTCTCTCCCACTCTATATCTTACCTTTCTTCTTTCGCTCACACTCACTCTCTCACTTTCTCTCTTTCTTTCTCGCTCAATCAATCTCTCTCCCTTTCTCTCTCTCTATCTCTCTCTCTCTTGCAATATCCCCCTCCCTCCTCACTCTTCAACCATTCATTCACTCTCTTTCCTTCTGTATCTCTTTTCTTTTTCTATTTTTTTCTATTTTGTCACTCTTTGTTAGTCACTCTCTCATCTAGTTGTCTCTTTCTATTACTCTCTGACTCCCTCTCTCCCACTCTCTCTCCCACTCTCTCTCCCCTCTCTCCTCTTCTCTCTTACTCTTTTTTTCTTCTTATTTTGTTATCCTTCTCACACTTGCTTGATCTCTCATTTCTTCACTATCTCTATACTCTCTCACTATCTCTCTTGCTCTCTATCTCTCTCTTGATCTCTTTCTTCTCTAACTCACTCTATTAATTCTTTTTCTAACTCTCTCTCCCCCTCTCCATCTATTGCTCTCTATCTTTTCTCCGACTCTCTCTCTTACCCTCTTGCTTTCCTTCTCTCCCTTCATCACTCTCACTCTCTCAATTTCTCTGACTCTCTCTCTCTCTCCTGCTCTATCTATCTCACTCACCCTTTCTCTCTCTCATGCTCTCTCTCTCCCTCCCCTCTTTTCATTCATTCTTTCTCTCTTCTCCCACTATCTCACCCTCCCTCCCTCCCACATATCTTTCCTCTCTCTTCTTTCTCACTTGCTCTCTCTTTTCTCACTCTAGCATACTGTCTCTTATATTTCACTCAATCTATTATCTTGTTCCCTTTTTATTCTCTTTCATACTTTCTCGCTCACGCTCTCTCCTTCCCTCTCACTCCCCCTCTCTCCCCCTTTATATCACTCTCCCTTTGACCAATCCTCTCCCTCTCTCGTTATCTCTATGTCACTCTCTTTTTTCTCCCTTCTCTTCACTTAATCTTGGTTGCTCTAATTCCTTCTCTGTCTCTTTGTTCTCTTTATCCATTTCTATTTTGTCACCCTTCTTTTCTCACTCTCTCTTCCAGCTCTCTCTTTCTATTGGTCTCTGCCTCCCACTCTCTTGCTTTCTCTTCACTATCCATTTCTCTCTCTCTTTCTCTAAGATTCCCTCCATCCATCCATTCCTACTCTTTATCTCTTTTCTTGCTATAGCTTGCTCTCTCTCATCTTTCACTCTCCCTATTCTCTTGCTCCATTTTATTTTCTCCCACACTTTTTCTCTCTTGCTCTCTCTCCCCCCAATCTCACCGTCCATATCGCTCTCTTTTTTCTACCAACACTTTATCTTCCTCTCTCTTTGGAGTCATCCCTCTTTCCTTCTTACTTTCTCTCACTTTCTCACTCTTCCTCTTCCCTTCCCGCCACCTCATAGTCATCCTTTCCCTCTATCTCACTCTTATATCTCTGCTCTCTCTCTCTCTCAACTATACCTCCCTCCCTCCATCACTATCTGTCTCTCTGCTCTCTACTCTCTCCTCTATCTATATCTTCTCTCTAATTATTCTCTATCCCACTCTCTTGCTCTTCCTCCCTTCCTCTCACTTTATACATTCTTTCACCCTCTCTCTCTCTTTCACCCACCATGCCTTCCTCTATTTCTTTTTCTCTTATTATAAATATCTTCTCTCATTTACTTCTTATATCTCTCTAACTCTATCTCTTCCATGCTTTCTCTATCAATCTCCTCCTATCCCCCCTTTCTCATTTCTTTTTCTTTATCTCCCCCAATATTTAATATCTCTTTCCCTCACTTATGCTCTCTCTATATCTCTCTCACTCCCTTGCTAATGCTATTTCTCTATATCCCTATCTCACTATATCTAGATTTTTTCACTCTCTTCCCTTCCGCTTGCTCTCTATCCATGTATTTCCTCCTCTCCCTTACTTGCTCTCTCTCTCTCACATGCTCTGTAGCTCTCTCTCCCTTATTTCCTTCTCTTCTCTTTGCAGTAATGTTAAAAAACTGGAGGATGAATTTTGTAATGATTTCACTAATTTTGACACTTTTGAATGCAGAGGAAGAGATGAATAATGATATTGCTATGGAGGAATCCTTTTGTAGTTAGAAAGTTGTGGGCCATCTTACGGTGGATGGTGATAGAAATACCTCTTATTTTCATGTTTTTATTAAAAAAAGATTGATTAATAAAGTGGTTGATAAAATCAAACAGGTGAATGACACTTCTATGCTTAATATTGAGCAAACTGAGGAAGATGGCATCAATGTTTTCTCCAATTTGCTTAATAGTGATAACAGTGAGTTGGTTGAGATTAATGGTGATATCTTTAGGGATAATAACAATTATATGGGTAACATTAATCTACCCTTGGTCCCTGATGAAGAATAAATAAAAGCTGTTCTTGATAATATGGATACCAGTAAAACTACTGGGTCGGATGGCTACTTTGCTGCCTTCTATAAAAATTAAGGCATTGATTTGCCTTAGTTTAAAATATGCTAATATTGTTTTAATCCCTAAAAATAAAGATAGTTATTGGGATACATATAAACCTATTATTTTGAACAGTGTGATCTTTAAAATCTTTTCTAAGATCATTGTGACCAGGATTCAACCTCATCTTAATCAAACTATCTGTATTCAACAATCTATTTTTGTTAAAGACAGGTTTATTTTGTGATCATGCACTGATTGCTCGGGAAATGGTTTTTGATATATAGAATAAGTAAGGGTGGTAATGTGATTTTTAAAATGGACATTAAAAAAATCACATGATACTATCATATTGGAATTTATTATGGATGTGTTGAAGGCTGGTGGTTTCAATATGACTTCTTGCAATAATATAAGAAGGATATTTGATAACAACTTTTATTCTATTTTCTTAAATGGGAACAAATGTGATTACTTCAAAGTTACTAGAGGTATTAAACACGAGGATCCTCTGTCTCCAATGTTGTTTATTATTACTTGTGACCAGGATTCAAACTCATCTTAATCAAACTATCTGTATTCAACAATTTGTTTTTGTTAAAGACAAGTTTATTTTGTGATCATGCACTGATTTCTCGCGAAATGGTTTTTGATATAGATAGAATAGGTAAGGGTGGTAATGTGATTTTTAAAATGGATATTAAGAAAATAACATGATACTATCATATTGGAATTTATTATGGATGTGTTGAAGGTTGGCGGTTTCAATATGGCTCCTTGCAATAATATAAGAAGGATATTTGATAACAACTTCTATTCTATTTTCTTAAATGGGAACAAATGTGATTACTTCAAAGTTACTAGAGGTATTAAACAGGAGGATCCTCTGTCTCCAATATTGTTTATTATTACTTTTGACTATATTTCAAGATGTTTAAATCTTATGTTCAGGAACTATAACAGTATGAAGTTTATTAATAAAGGAAATTATGGGATAGCTCATCTTTCTTATGTTGATGATCTTGTTGTTTTAACTAATGCCAATAAAATATCTATTAAAAGGTTATGGAAGAGTTTGGAGCATTTCTAAGAAACTTCTGAGCTTAATTTCAATGTTTCAAAGGGCAACTTTTATTGTGTTAAAGCTATTACTCTAGGTAAGAATAATTGGATACAGGAGTTCACGGGTTGTGCAAAAGATGATCTTCCTATGCCTTATTCAGCTTACCCTATGGATGAAGGTAATAAAAGGAATCATTTATTTGTGAATCTGATTGATAAGATCAATACTCATATTATGTCATGAGAAAATAATATTTTATCCTTTGGGGGTAAAATTACTCTTCTGAAAAGCATTACGTACTATGCAAATTAGGAAAATCCCTGCTAATATTTGGAAGAGGATAGAGAATACTTTTAGTAAATTCCTTTTGGCTGGTAAGAAGATTCATTAAAAGAGATGGTCTAAAATTTGTGAACTGTTAATGTTGGTGGTTTGGGTTTAAGAAGTTTTAAAGATACCCTGAAAGTCAATTTTATGAAGCTTTGGTTGCGATCTCGAGCTGGTAACTCTCTTTGGGCTTCTATGATGAAAGCTAGATATTGTGCCAATATTCATCCTCTAACAATTATTGCTAGTGTTAAAGATTCGGTTGTTTGGAAAGAAATCCTTGAAGTATCTAGGGATACCGAGGAGCTGATGACTTGGGATATTAGTGATCGTAAATGTAGCATTTAGTAAAATGATTGGTTGGAAAATGGTGCCCTTGCTAAATACCATGGAGACCCTATGGATATTAACATTGTTGTTACTGAATGTTGGAAAGATTCTTGCTGGGATGTTGGAATGTTGGTTAATATTGTAAGCCAGATTGATGCTTATACTATTTCCAATTTTTCCATCCTAAATGGGCCTCACGATAAAACAAGGATTAAAGGTTTGGTGGGGGACTCTGCTCTAAAACTTTTGCTAACTCTTCTTTATAACTTTCAGGGGCAAGATTTGAAATGGGTATGGAACGCTTGGCGTAAACCATCTATATCTTTTTTTAGTTGGAGATTATTACACCATATTATTCCAACTGATGATATATTGAAGCTGAAAGGGTTGAGGATTCATTCTTGTTGTTTGCTATGCAGGGAGGAGGAATTTATTGATCATATTTTTATTACATGCAAATTCTCTAAAGTTGTTTGGGCTCTTGCCCTTGTTTTCTTTGACAGGAATACTGGGAGATATGTTAATTCGATTGTTGATTTTATTCTAGAATGGAAAATGATAGGAGATAATTTTTTTGGTATCATTCCTCTTATTATTTTCTGGTTTTCCTGGATGACCAAAAACAAGGTGAAGCACAAGGAGGTAATGGTTGATAATGTTACTACCTTTAAACATATTATTAGTTTTCTTAAAAAAAAGTTTTTAAATATGGGAAATTTAAAAGACCTATTAATAGCAACTTAGTGAAGGTGTTTATGAAATTTAAACTAACTGCTCCTATTGAATTAAAAAAAGTGATTAAATTGGTGAGTTGGAATGTCCGAGCAAGAGATGTTATCAAAATTAATATGGATGACAGTTGGAAAAATCATAGTGTTCGTATTGGTATGTTTGTGGAAATAATCTGTGTATCTATTTGGCTTGGTTTGCGGCTCTTTCATTCCCTGTTTCGCTTATAATTGCGCAAGTTGATGCTGTTGTGAAGGCTTTATTAGTGGCTAAACATTGTGGATGGAATCAAATACAGGTGGAAATAGATTCTCTGTTACTATGGAAAAAGCTGATTATCTGTAGACTATTATGTCACATATGAAGAACATTATTTATCTTAGTTATGTTTTACAGGTTTCTTGGTCTTATATTCATAAAGAAGGTAATAAACTTGTGGATTGGACTCAATGTATTTTTGTTTCTAATACTTTACCAGGTAAACTTTTTGTTCTTTTACATGGGGATAAGATAAATATTTCTTTTATTAGCGGGGTTCCTTCTGTTTTTGAAGGTGTGTGATTTGTATAGTTCGGTTGCGGTTCCATAGGTATTATTTTTGTGTGAGTTGTATTTGGGTGTAGTTGGAACCTCCAGCCCGCTCATGTAATTTTTTGTCGATATTAATAAAATTCCCTTAAGGGTTGTATTAAAAAAAAGAGGTCATGGCACGAGGGATATGTGAAAGAATGCGGATAAAAAGACTACTTGAAGATCTAATTATTTATAATAAGGAATCAATGAAGATATGTACCAACCAAGCTAAAATCAGCATTGCTTAAGATCTATCCACTATGATAAGACTAAACACACTGAAAAAAATAGACATGTAAAACAAAAATTGAACAAATAATTATCAAAGTGATATCCACCCCCTTATAAAATCTCATACAATGATATTCTCACCAAAGGCCCATATCAATTACAATTTAATAACCTAAATTTCAAGCTAAAATTGATGAAATATATTCCTAGCTTGAAGAGTGACAATTTTGGGCTCAATAAATATGGCAAACAATAACCTAAGTCAGATTTGAAAGGAATTGTCGCAACTAGACAACATGGTGCAGACAACATTTAAATAAAACAATTGTTTTAAAACATGAAAACAATCATAGAATAAGACAGTTCCAATATCGACTAATACTCTTGCAGGCATGGAATTCAACCGCGGTCCAGCTAAAATCTGAGAGATTATGGATGGCTGCCCCAGTTGAAGCTAAGAAATCAAAACAATAGACCACATAATCCATGCATAAAATAAGCTATCACCTTAAATTCCTTGGTTAATTTTTTCTTTGTGGAAAAAATAATGAACAGTAATTATTCCCATTATTGTATGTTGTTTTTCCTTCTTTTCCTCCTATAGCCGTCAACATCCTTCCCTCTTTGCCAACTAATTGTGTATTGTATCCCCTCTATATAATATGATTTCTTATTCTCATTGGCATAAGAAGTAATAATCATTTTCTTCTAGATTTTCCAACCCTATCTATATATTTAATCAATTCAAAAAGGTTGAGTTTAAATCGCTTAGCAAAATAAGCATAAAAATCAAGCTTTAAACCAAGATGAGATACTAACAAATTTAGATAGCAACAGTAGATTATCTTATATGTTAATTTATCTTTTCAATGAATCCCTTTATACTGAAAGGATACAAGATTATTTTAAAACAATTCTAAAGAAGGCAATATTCTAAACTATGGAAAACAAAAAACAAAATATAAAATACAAAATAAAAAACAAAAACAAGCTTTCGAGTTATCAAATAAAGTTATGGGAGGGGCATTGGGATGAAGGTTTAGGAAATTTCTAACAAAATTAAAACATCAATATAGTTCAGGAAAAAAAAACATATAATTAGTATAGATCTAAATAAGGTATAGGATTGGAATATGATCAAATAAAATTGATTATAAAAAGTTTTCTAGAATAGAAAAGTCTACTAAAAAAAATATATGATAAAACAATTACTTGCATTAAAAGTTGCTGTGGAATAAATAAAAATTTCCAATAGAGGTAGAGATTGCATCATGGATTGTTATCAAACCAATCTTTTATACAAAAAATTAGATACCTAGTTATATGTTGTTTATTTATGACATAATCCGAATAGGTGAACCTCAAAATAAATAAAAGATAATAAGCTAAGGATTGGCACTACAAAGATAAAGTACATGCTCTATAATTCCACTGGATATGGATTTAACAGTTAGTCAACAGTATTGACAGAGGAATAGCTTGATACATAAAAAGATAGGTTTAAGGTTCACTCTTTTATACAGAAGAATGAGAACATTAAAAAGACTATAGCTTATAAAGTTATAGTAATACTGATAAAATGAAGAAGCTTCTCAAGATATGATGTGATAAATGAATGTCACCGAGAATTAAAGCTAAAATGCATTTTACAGCAATAAAACTAGCTGTGTATGGATCTAAGCACAGGACATAAAATAAATAGTAATAGAGTTAATTGTGAAATAAAAATGGACATATAATAAAATTATGAAGTACATAGTAATAGTTGAATTTATTAAGGGGGGCTGAGAATGGCACCGTTAAAAAAATCAAAATTTTTAAAATAGAATGCATAATTAGAGCATATAAAACCATGAAAAAAAAATGATACAACAATAAAAGAACATAATTTAATATAATTTAGCTAAAGTAATTATGAAAAAATATAATATTTAAACTTAACACCAATGATCACTCAACAAAAAATAATCCAAGAAAAATATTCAGTAAAAAAAATTAGGATAAGATCGACTATGATAACTACAATAAAAAATATGATTACTTAAAAAGCAAACAGGGTATAACACAGCCATAAACATGAAAACATAGGAATTTAAATAAAATTTAAGGCAATAAAATGATAACTCACCGTTCTCGAATTATCTTGAAGGCTTCTATTGTTGCATAAGGTAAACCAGTTTTAGAGTCACGATACCTATAATTAGCAAATATCAAGTATTTCAATATGCATATGTACCAAAATTTTCTAAGAGCTTGCAGCCAGTGGTTTTACTAATATTTCTCTCTTACTTTGAATGTGTGAGTGAGCGTACAAGCATGTGCTCCCAAATTATATTTTTTTTTACTAATTTTTTGGTTGCAAGTATCATAGGTGTATTGTAAAGAAAATGTAAATAGTTTTGGGATTTCGGTATTGCATTGGAAGTAAACCAAGTGCATGGTAACATTTGGAAAATTTTAGAATATCTCTATTAGCCTATTACTACTTAGAATTCACCAAAACAGGTCAAGTCAAAATTTATCACTAAAAGTACATCATGAATTCTGAACCACCTGCCTCTAACCCTGCCAATGATCCACGCTTCATGTGACCAATCCTAGTAAGAAAACCATGCCATCATATGTGAACATGTCACCCAGTGCACCACACCCAACAGTCACCAACAACCTTGCCAACATTGTTATCTACCTGTCATCCTAGCCGCCGTCACTACTCTAAGGTCACCCGTGCCCACCTCCATCCCTATCCCTTTCAAAGCCCTATGTTGGTATGTCTTAATTTTTTTATTTTATTAGTTCCACTCAAATATTAAAAAAATGTCTTGATTTCCATATTCGTTGTTTTTTTCTTTATACTTCATTTTAAATATCAATGAATTCTAAATATTTTCATCCAAACAAAAATTGAGAATATAACACAATTATTAGATATTTTTTTTTAAAAAAAGTAGCATTTTTTAGAATAAAAAGCTGTCTACTTCAAAATTTAAATAAATAACAATTATAATCTATTGAAGTTATAAATTTAATGGATGCCATTAATCAACAATTGAGGAAGTTTTATAAATTTTAAATTTAATGGTTAAATGGATACATGATAAAGAACATGTATTCAGATAAGAATTATATATAACAAACTTAACTCATGTAGAGAACAAAATTGGATTTCAATGACATGGTTCCCCCAATAACCTAATTCTAATAGTTGTTAGCTAAGCCTTGCTATATGCATTGCATAAGAGCCTGCAATTTTCATAATGGCCATTTAAAAGAAATACAACAACAACAACAAAGCCTTAATCCCACTACGTGGGGTCGGCTACATGAATCCTTTTTCTCCATTGCGTCCTATTTAGTGTCATATTTTCATTTAGTTCTAGTAAATTAAGAT
>JXCR01140119.1:389529-423653 GCA_002079205.1 Phalaenopsis hybrid cultivar | reverse complement strand
AAATCTTGAATTTTACTCATAAAAATAATTTTATTTGTCTTTTAAGTTTCTCCATCTAATTCTACGATGATGAGTCCAAGTATTCTTTATTTTACAACTTTTAATCTTAAAATCTAGAACTAATAAACGATATTGGGTACTTAAATTTTCACTTGGAATGACCTTACAATCTCGACGATCTTTTCTTCTCATAAGAAAATAATCAATTTGTTTTTTATTAGATCCCCTCTTATAAGTAATAAGAGTGCTCATCTCTTTTCTTGAATAAAGTATTAGTAATAACAAAATCATACTCTAAAACAAAATCTAAATTAGCTCTGCCTTCTTCATTAGTTAATCCAAAACTGTAGCCACCATGAGTATTTCTGAAGTCTTCTACCACTCTATCGACATGTCCATTTAAATCTCCTCCAATNACATATAATAAAATTATGAAGTACATAGTAATAGTTGAATTTATTAAGGGGGGCTGAGAATGGCACCGTTAAGAAAATCAAAATTTTTAAAATAGAATGCATAATTAGAGCATATAAAACCATGAAAAAAACTGATAAAACAACAAAATAACATAATTTATTATAATTTAGCTAAAGTTTATGAAAAAGTATAATATTTAAACTTAACACCAATGATCACTCAACAAAAAATAATCCAAGAAAAATATTCAGTGAAAAAAATTAGGATAAGATTGGCTATGATAACTACAATAAAAAATATGATTACTTAAAAAGCAAACAGGGTATAACCCAGCCATAAACATGAAAACATAGGAATTTAAATAAAATTTAAGGCAATAAAATGATAACTCACCGTTCTCGAATTATCTTGAAGGCTTCTATTGTTGCATAAGGTAAACCAGTTTTAGAGTCACGATACCTATAATTAGCAAATATCAAGTATTTCAATATGCATATGTACCAAAATTTTCTAAGAGCTTGCAGCCAGTGGTTTTACTAATATTTCTCTCTTACTTTGAATGTGTGAGTGAGCGTACAAGCATGTGCTCCCAAATTATATTTTTTTTTACTAATTTTTTGGTTGCAAGTATCATAGGTGTATTGTAAAGAAAATGTAAATAGTTTTGGGATTTCGGTATTGCATTGGAAGTAAACCAAGTGCATGGTAACATTTGGAAAATTTTAGAATATCTCTATTAGCCTATTACTACTTAGAATTCACCAAAACAGGTCAAGTCAAAATTTATCACTAAAAGTACATCATGAATTCTGAACCACCTGCCTCTAACCCTGCCAATGATCCACGCTTCATGTGACCAATCCTAGTAAGAAAACCATGCCATCATATGTGAACATGTCACCCAGTGCACCACACCCAACAGTCACCAACAACCTTGCCAACATTGTTATCTACCTGTCATCCTAGCCGCCGTCACTACTCTAAGGTCACCCGTGCCCACCTC
This sequence comes from Phalaenopsis hybrid cultivar, assembly GCA_002079205.1. NCBI lineage: Eukaryota > Viridiplantae > Streptophyta > Magnoliopsida > Asparagales > Orchidaceae > Phalaenopsis > Phalaenopsis hybrid cultivar. Next base: position 422,233 of record JXCR01140119.1, on the reverse strand, counting down.
CATCCCTATCCCTTTCAAAGCCCTATGTTGGTATGTCTTAATTTTTTTATTTTATTAGTTCCACTCAAATATTAAAAAAATGTCTTGATTTCCATATTCGTTGTTTTTTTCTTTATACTTCATTTTAAATATCAATGAATTCTAAATATTTTCATCCAAACAAAAATTGAGAATATAACACAATTATTAGATATTTTTTTTTAAAAAAAGTAGCATTTTTTAGAATAAAAAGCTGTCTACTTCAAAATTTAAATAAATAACAATTATAATCTATTGAAGTTATAAATTTAATGGATGCCATTAATCAACAATTGAGGAAGTTTTATAAATTTTAAATTTAATGGTTAAATGGATACATGATAAAGAACATGTATTCAGATAAGAATTATATATAACAAACTTAACTCATGTAGAGAACAAAATTGGATTTCAATGACATGGTTCCCCCAATAACCTAATTCTAATAGTTGTTAGCTAAGCCTTGCTATATGCATTGCATAAGAGCCTGCAATTTTCATAATGGCCATTTAAAAGAAATACAACAACAACAACAAAGCCTTAATCCCACTACGTGGGGTCGGCTACATGAATCCTTTTTCTCTATTGCATCCTATTTAGTGTCATATTTTCATTTAGTTCTAGTAAATTAAGATAATTTTTAATGCAATAAGCCCAAGTCTTTCTAGGTCTACCTCTTCCTTTCTTAACACAAGTTGAATCTAAAACATCTACTTTCCTAATCGGATCATCAGATGGTCGACGTTTAATGTGATCAAACCATCTAAGACGATTTTATCTAATTTTGACTGTCATAGAAGCTACACCAACCCTATCACGAATATATTCATTTCGCATTTTGTCTCTAAGTGTAAAGCCACCCCACCTCTCCAACCCTATCACGGATATATTCATTTCGCATTTTGTCTCTAAGTGTAAAGCCACTCATCCACAACCCTATCACAAATATATTCATTTCACATTTTGTCTCTAAGTGTAAAGCCACTCATCCACTTAATCATTCTCATCTCGGCAACACATAACTTATTATTATGCTTCTCTTTTAAATATCAACATTCACCGCCATAAAGCATGCAGGTCTCACCACCGTCTTATAAAATTTTCCTTTCAATCTTAGCGGTACTTTTCTATCACATAAAAAGACCGACATTATTATGCTTCTCTTTTAAAGGCCAACATTCAGCGCCATAGAGCATTACTTAACTTATTATTATGCTTCTCTTTTAAAGGCCAACATTCAGCGCCATAGAGCATTGCAGCTCTCACCACCGTCTTATAAAATTTTCCTTTCAGTCTAAGCGGTACTTTTCTATCACACAAAAAACCCAAAGCATTCCTCCACTTCAGCCAACCAACTTGAATTCTAGTATTAACATCCCCATCTATATTACCAGAACCAACCAACTGGAATTCTACTATTAACATCCTCATCTATATCACCATCGCTTTGAACAACGAACCCATATCTAAATCGTTCACACCTTTTAATAATTTGATCACCCAAAATCACCACTTCAACCAACCAACTTGAATTCTACTATTAACATCCCCATCTAAATCACCATCGCTTTGACAACGGACCCAAGATATCTAAATCGAACCAACTTGAATTCTACTATTAACATCCCCATCTATATCACCATGGCTTTGAACAACGGACCCAAGATATCTAAATCATTCACACTTTTTAATAATTTGATCATCACCATCGCTTTGAACAACAGACCCAAGATATCTAAATCGTTCACACTTTTTAATAATTTGATCACCCAAAGTCACACCTTCTGTCACTAGAGCTACTAAATCGTTCACACCTTTTAATAATTTGATCACCCAAAGTCACACTTCTGTCACTAGAGCTATTATCTACTAAAATTACATTCCATGTATTCAGTTTTAGTTCTACTTAAATGGTCACTAGAGCTATCTACTAAAATTACATTCCATGTATTCAGTTTTAGTTCTACTTAAATAAAGGCCTTTAGACTCCGATGTAGATCTCCATAAATTAGGTTTTTCATGGCTTTTTCTCTCGTTTTATCCACGAGAATGATATCATCGGCAAAAAGCATACACCAAGGTTCATCCTCCTGTAAATGTCCAGTAAGATCATCCATAACTAAAGCAAAAAGATATGGGCTTAAAGTCGATCCGGATGTAATCCAACATAAATAGGAAAATATTTGGTCAATCCTCCTTTAGTTTGAACACAAGTAACAACTCTAGTATGCATATCTTTAATGGCTTAAATATAAGTCATATCAACACACAAGTAACAACTCTAGTATACATATCTTTAATGACTTGAATATAAGTCATATCAACACAAACAACTTTAGTATACATAGCTTTAATGACTTGAATATAAGTCATATCAACACATTTCTTCTCAGGAACTCTAGTATACATATCTTTAATGACTTGAATATAAATCATATCAACATCTTTCTTCTCAAGAAACTCTTCAATGGATGTAATCCAACAGAAATAGGAAAATATTTTGTCAATCCTCCTTCAGTTTGAACTCAAGTAACAACTCTAGTATACATAGAAAATATTTTGTCAACCCTCCTTCAGTTTGAACAAAAGTAACAGCTCTAGTATACATATCTTATGACTTGAATATAAGTCATATCAACACATTTCTTCTCGAGAACTCTCCAAAGGATATCTCTTAAGTTCTAAATCAATAAAAATCAAATGTAGATTCTCCTTATTATCTCTTTTATTATCTCTGAATCGTAAGCTTTTTCTAAATCAATAAAAATCAAATGTAGATTCTCCTTATTATCTCTGAACTTGTCTAAGTCATATCAACACATTTCTTCTCGAGAACTCTCCAAAGGATATCTCTTGGAACCTTAGCAATAAGTCATATCAACACCTTTCTTCTCAAGAACTCTCCAAAGGATATTTCTTGGAACCTTATCGTAAGTTTTTTCTAAATCAATAAAAATCAAATGTAGATTCTCCTTATTATCTCTGAACTTCTCCATCAAACCACTCAAATCAATAAAAATCAAATGTAGATTCTCCTTATTATCTCTGAACTTCTCCATCAAAGCTCTAATAAATGTATAGCTTCCATAGTAGACTATTGATTATGAGAAATCTTTGTGATGCGTCTTAACCTATGTTCAATTACCCTCTCCCATAATTTTAAAGTATGACACATCAACTTAATTCCTCTATAATTTGCACACTCTTGTGCATCCCCTTTATTCTTAAAAATGGAGACCAAAATACTCTTCCTCCACTCCTCAGGCATCTTTTTAGTTTTCAAGATAACATTAAAGAGTTTAGTAAGCCAAGAAACTAAAATCTCCCAAATATTTCCACACTTCAATTGGGATATCATCAGGTCCTGCAGATCTCCCAAATATTTTCACACTTCAATTGGGATATCATCAGGTCCTACAGACTTTCCACCCTTTCCCAAATATTTCCACACTTCAATTGGGATATCATCAGGTCCTACAGACTTTCCACCCTTGGTATATCTTTTTATTTTTTAAAATAATATTAAAGAGTTTAGTAAGCCAAGAAACTCCCAAATCACCTAACATCTTTTTAGTTTTTAAAATAATATTAAAGAGTTTAGTAAGCCAAGAAACTCCCAAATCTGGCAAATATTTCATTAAAATAATATTAAAGAGTTTAGTAAGCCCAGAAACTCCCAAATCTCCCAAATATTTCCACACATTAAAGAGTTTAGTAAGCCAAGAAACTCCCAAATCTCCCAAATATTTCCACAGTTCAATTGGATCATCAGGTCCTACAGACTTTCCACCATTGGTTTTCTTTAAAGCCTCCTCAACTTCTTTTTTACTAATGCGGCGGTAAAAAATGAAACGTTTTATTATTATTCACGATATTAAGATCACTAAGGTCGATCATATTTTTAGAAACTTCCTTAAAAAGTTTATTAAAGTAACTCACCTATGTTGAATATCTTTTTCTAAGAAATGTACTTTTTGATTTTGATCTTTAATACACTTTACTTGAGTTAAATCTTTGTTTTTCTTTTCTCTTTGTTTGGCTAGTTTATACATATACTTTTCACCCTCCTTAGTATCTAATCTATTATAAAAATCATTAAAAATAGAATTTTTAACGTCACAGATTGTTCTTTTAGACTCCCTGCGGGTCGTTTGATATTTTTCTCAGTCTCTAAGCTTTTACATTTAAACCAATTTTTATAACATAATTTCTTATATTTTAACTTTTCTTGCACATTATATTCCATCACAAACTATTTTTATTTATAAATTTTTTTTCTTTTGATTCTTCAAGCACATCTTTTGCCACTTGTTTAATAGTGTTTGTTACTTTATCCCACATAACATTTGTTTCTTCATGAATATCCCAAATTTTAAAATCTTGAATTTTACTCATAAAAATAATTTTATTTGTCTTTTAAGTTTCTCCATCTAATTCTACGATGATGAGTCCAAGTATTCTTTATTTTACAACTTTTAATCTTAAAATCTAGAACTAATAAACGATATTGGGTACTTAAATTTTCACTTGGAATGACCTTACAATCTCGACGATCTTTTCTTCTCATAAGAAAATAATCAATTTGTTTTTTATTAGATCCCCTCTTATAAGTAATAAGAGTGCTCATCTCTTTTCTTGAATAAAGTATTAGTAATAACAAAATCATACTCTAAAACAAAATCTAAATTAGCTCTGCCTTCTTCATTAGTTAATCCAAAACTGTAGCCACCATGAGTATTTCTGAAGTCTTCTACCACTCTATCGACATGTCCATTTAAATCTCCTCCAATAAATTTTTTTTTCAAGAGGTATCATTTGTATTAAGTCTTCTAAGTCATTCCAAAATTTATCTTTAGACTCTGTATCTAAACCTACTTGAGGAGCATAAGCACTTATAATATTAAAAATCTTAGTATCGATGATAATCTTAAGGGCTATAATTCTATCTCCAACTCTATTAATTTTTACAACATTATCTTTCAAACTTTTATCTATAATTACACCTACACCATTTCTAGTGCGCTGTTACCAAAATACCAAAGTTTAAAACCAAAATTTACCAATCTCCTTAGTCTTTTCTCCAACCCACCAAGTTTCTTGAACACATAAGATATTAATTTTCCTATGAATCATAATATTAATTCCATTAATTTACCATTGAGAATACCTATATTCCAAGATCCTATCCTAATATTAGTTTAATGAACTAACTTATTTACCAGCATTCGCCCGTCACGTGGAAACCCTTGCTTATTTAACACTATACCTGGGCGCCGGTGTAGCGGCCCTTGCACACTTTTCACTATATTCGGGCTATACAGCACCTCGCTTTCAGGAGACGCCCTAGCACTTACACAATGATCAAAAGTATTCATGTCATGATTTTTTTTCGACAAGTTTTATGTTGGTTGTTGACTACCTAACGCAACCCTCCACTTTTCACATTCGAGCTTGGAACCGGCAACGGCAGTCTTTGTATCTTTTCTTGAATAAAGTATTAGTAATAAAGTACTCTGGCTTCAGTCATGCCTTCATGTCATGCCCACAATTATGTTCTGCTAGTCGATGCAGGACATAATATATAGAGTGAGTGTGATTCAGCTGGTTGAATAAACCTCGAAAACACATTTTGGTATCATACACACCATGATAAAGTGGGAGATGAATTCAGTCGCCTATATTTACCCAGAACAACACAACACATTAGTTTAATTTAATTAAACTATTTAAATTAAACGTAATAAAAAATATATGTTCAAATATATCTCCAAATAATCTAAAATACACCAAAATTCTTATAAAAAAATATAAATTTTATTTGATGTCTTACCTCAAAATTTGTCTATCCTATAGTAGTTTTATAACAAAATATAAGCATAAAATGAGCCTGATCCTGCTTAGACTCATCATTTTCTCTCATTTCTTATAAAAACAGTTATAACAATTTAATGAGCTACAAGACATAACAAGGGATACATCAATCATTAAAATTAAATATTGAATAACAGTAAATAGCATGCGTGCTAATCATTAACATACATAATCATAAATTGAGTATGTGTTTAGTATATTATTATAAAAAAAATTAAGGTTGATTTTATAAAATTCATATTAAAATATTGATATATGAAATAACAACCTGATTGCATAAGTAGTTGTTCAAAGTACATTGTGTTAATAAAATAGTTAGTCAACTACACATTGATTTATTTACATCGATTATTCATTTTCTTATTTATTAATTGTTGACTTATATTTCATATAACTTCAAAATGTCTCATGCAAAAGTATCTAAGTTATTAGAAATCATAATTCAACCCAAATAATGCATGAACATGTTCAATACAGCCCAAATTGAACTCATCATTATTACTATTGAACTAGATTGAGGAGCATTTTGCCCCATTAGGGACACTTTTGCCCCATCTGTGCAGATATCATAAACATATGACAGTCAATCTATCTCTAAATTAAATTATATTTCTTAAACTCCACACATTTTTAAAATTGAATATTTTGATATCTGATTCTTTTAAAATATGTTAAATATTGATATCAGATGTTTTCTTTTAACAATATAAACAACTAGCAATATTTTATATAATCAAAATGCATTTGATTGTGAGGTTGCATTCACATTTTTTTTGTGATTTTTTACTCATAAATACATTTATATCAAAATGTAATTTATTGCATTTTGTGATCGATCAAATTTTTATGTGGTTCTTTACTTATTAATAGTAGGTTGTGAATTTGCACTCCATAATATGAACATTTTAAAATGCATTTCAGACATCAATCTATTATACATACAAGTAATAGTATAAACAATCGAAGAGAATTCATTTTCAATTTGTAATTCGTACCCAACTAATGATTAACCCCTTCAAAATGGATTCCCAGAAAAACTCTCTTTTGTAAAAAATTAAAAATCACTACTTCTCATACAAGCTTAAAATTCTACAAGCCTAATTAGAAATCAATTCATTAGAAGAATACCCAAAAATTCAAATTCAAATCAAAATAATTACTTTCTAACTTGGACCACTTCTCCTTCTTCCTTTTCTCTCTTTTACTTTTTTCTCCTCTACCTCCAAATTTTCTCCCTTTTTTGCTCTCTTTTAGAGGCGAAACGAAGACTTGGATGAGATTTAATAGGCATTAGAATTTAGGTGAAGCTATTAACTTATAAATATAAAATAACTCTTTAATTGAGCAAATTTCCACCATCCATTCAATCATAACCCTTGCATGCACATTTAAGTACAAGGTCCATTAAAAGGTTATAGTATGGTATAATAGAACTACAGTTTTATTAAATTAAGGACTTGGGGATCTTAATTTAAGGATTTAATTAAAATAATAATAATCACTTATATATATATTACAATACAGGATACACCTATCCTGACAACGTTAGATTACTCTATTAAGCTTATTTAAAGAAAAAAAATTTTAGATATTTTTCTAATTGTTTTTTCATGAGCACTTCTTCTAGGTACAATAGTACTACAATATCTAAAAATCTATAAAGAAATCAATAAAGAAATAATAATATTAAAAATGCAGAATTACAGGAATATCCTGTAAATGAAGAAGATTTAAATAAATGGACATTCCTAAAGTAGAAAAAACTCTAATATACAAAATTGGAACTTTTGATTTTAAAGAAAAATCATCAATTAAAACTGTTGAACAATCGTTAACAATAGATGAACAAGAGGAAACAATTTCTCTTATAAATAAAAAGATCCTAGTTACTTAAGAAATTATAAATATATTCACATAGGCTTAATACAAGTAGCATTTAAACCTCTTACGCTTGGAGGATTAAACACTTCAATTTTAGCCTGCTTAAGAGATGCAAGATGCCTAAATTGGGCACAATCATTGATGGGTGTCATGAAAACTAGCATATGTCATGGGCCAGTTTTTTTTAACACTTTTCCAAATCTAAATCGGTCATCTCTTTGAAGCAGCTAAAATACAGATAAAATTACACGTGTATGAATTTTTACTTGGATCTGAAACAATCGCAATAATCTATCGAATTCATTTCAAAGTTATGAATAGTTTATGTCCGAATATTAAAAATAATATGAAGTCAACAGATGGATCTACAATTATAGAAACTAATCTGCTAGCTTCAAATATAGCTACAAATAAGACTATAAAATGGGATGAAGTTAGATTCTCTGAATCATGACAGTTGCAAAATGCTATAAATTCTCATCCTGTAACAAATCAGGATGTAGAACAAGTTAATCAAGATGCTAACGGAGATATTGTCATAAGATTCAATCCGAGGTCCATTACTCTTCCACGGATGTCTCATCCCTCTTCTAATATATCTCAAAATGATTCAGATGAATAATCAACAATAAATCATAGATAGATATAATAAATCTATCAAATAATAATTTATTACACCCAAATAGGATAGAAAACCTATCTCCGCAATCGGAAGCCAGCTTCAATTTTAATAATGACTGATTTAAAACAATTCACCAAAAAACAAATCAGACAAACTTTAATCAATAATTATTTAGAACCAAAATATGAATCATTTAGAAATTTATTTTCAAGAGAATGAAAACAAATTTTATGAAGGAAAATAATTTTTTTTATTTTTAACCTGGTTTAGTAATCATATAACAAAAAAATTAGAAGAACAATTAGACATGCTAACCAGGGAATGAAAAATTAATTTTGAAGAAATAATAGAATTAATTTATCCTCCGACTGTTCCTACAATATTGGATTTAGATAATAAAAATTCAAATTTTGAATTAAATGTTTTTGGAAAAACTCTAGAAACCAATGCCACCAAAGATTTTATTGGTGTAATCAAACAATTAAATTTTACAAATACAAATCTATCTTTAATATCAAATCACTTAATGAAATTAGAAAATAAAATCGATCAACTCTTTATCTCTTTAGAAAATCAAGAAGAAGAAAAAACAAGTTCGATAATCATATCTCCAGCTCTTACTTTACAACCACCTCCTAGTCCTAATTTCCATCTAGGACCATCAACTCAGGATTTTGAAGAATTAATTAAAAATATAAAAAGTACTAAAATAACGACCTTAAATAAAGATGATCAATTAACTGATCAATCAGAAAATTCTGATAATGATAAAATAAAAATAGAACATATTGAAGAACAATTTAAAGATAATAATTCAGAACTAGAATTATTTAAAATACATAAAATAAAAGGTAATAAGGTCTCATCCTCATATCAAACAAGACAGACAGGTCGATACTACAATCCTCGACCTACCCCTGCAGATGTTTTATATGTGGAAGATAACAATAAATACCAAAATGATTATAATCCATCTAACATTTGTGAATGAGACATTGATGCTATGACAGATCGTCAAATACAAATAGTATTACAAAAAATGATGATTTATGCATCTGCCGCATAGAATTATAATAATCGAGCCCATCAAATTATAACTCAGTTAACATGCGGGTTTACTGATCTTCTCAAAGGAAGGTGAGATAATTATTTAACTCAAGAACAAAGAGAAGTATTTCTAAGTCCTACAATGATAAGAAATCCTAATCAAGAAAATACTAATGATGTTTATAAATTAATTATCAATATTTTACAACATTTTACCGGCATAGTATCCGATAATGGAGAGCAAATTCGTTCTCTTTCACAAAAATTAAGATGTCCTACTCTGACACATTTTCATTGGTATAAAGATATCTTTTTAATTAGAATAATGTCTCTACTATATGCGAATAATACGCACTGAAAGTAAAAATTTATTGAATGTTTACCTAATCTTTTTGCTGATAAAGTAAAAAGACAATTACAAGATATTAATATTAAACGCATTCCATATGAAAATCTGACATATGAACAACTGATAAATACTTTTGTACAAAAAGGCTTAGCCTTATGTGCAGATCTTAAATTAAGATATCAAATTAAAAAAGAAAGATTAACAGAAAGAAAACAATTAGACGTTTTCTGTGAACAATTTGCTTATGATATTCCAAAATTTCCAAAAGAAAAAGAAAAATATTTTCGCAAAAAGAAGAAATATCATAAGCACTCTGAAAAATATTATTCAGAGAAAAGGCCCAAGATTTCTCATAAGAAAAAAAAAATAAAGAAATCAGAGAAATAAAATGCTACAAATGTGGCAAAACAGGTCACTATGCAAATAAATGTATAGTAAAAAAGAAAATAAATGAGCTTAATATTGATGAAAATATTAAGCATTCTATTTTCAAAATTATATTAAATTCATCTCCTGAAAATTCGAAGACGTCTGACAATTCAGACGAAATTGAGGACAGTTCCTCTTATTCATCAGAGTTTGATGAAAATAATTGCACGGAATCTGAGTGCAAATGTAATAATGAAAATTATTACAAATATATAGTCGAAATGAACGGCTTATTTACTTTATCTTCTTTAATGAAAGAAATGCTTAAAATTGCATCTCAAAGCAAGGATGAAAAGATTAGAAATAAAATGCTTAAAATAATAATTGAATCTAAAGGAGAATTATCCTCTTCTAATACCATTTCTTTTCAGGGATATTCAATGAAAGAAGCTCTAAATAAAACTTTAATTTTAAATACTGATAGTAAACAACTACTATAAATGATTTAAAAAATGAAGTTAACATTTTAAAATCTGAGATAAATATTTTTCGAAAAAATCAAGAAAAAATAAATACTAGATTATTAAATTAGAATTAAATAATATAACTACTGAAATATCAGTAGAAGAGGATAATATTTAGAACAATCTTTTTTAAATTCTTTGCAAAAGGCTATTATGCATAAATGATTTATAACTATTACTTTAAATATAAATCGAGAATATACTTTATCTATCTTACTGCTCTTATTGATAGTGGAGCAGATATGAATTATATTCAAGAAGGAATAATACTTTCTAAATATTTGGAGAAAACTATGCAGCAGCTAACCTCTGGGTCTGGAAATAAGATGGAAATTAAATATAAAATTATGTCATTAATACTTTTTCCTATGAGTTAAAAATTTACCTCAACATATTATTTTGAGAACTCCGCTTCTTTATAAAATTATGTCAATTAATAGAATCGATAATACTGACATATATTCTAATAAATTTGGAAAACCCATTATTTTTGAATTTATTACTAATTCTACTGAAATTATTTTGAATGAAATAAATAAATTTAAGTTAAAACAAAATCAAATTAATTTCTTACAAGAAGAAATTATTTTATTATCTATAGAAGAAAAATTGAATAATAATTTAATAAAAGAAACAATTTCTACTTTACATAAAAATATATTAAAGGAAATTTGAGGTGACAATCCAGCTGCTATTTGGGATAAAAAAGCACTGTATTGTTTTATAATATATTGATAATTTCGATGAAAGAAATATCAGACAAAAGCACGACTTTGTTAAATGAATCAAGAATATTTAAAAATTTATAAAGAAGAAATTAATGAACTTTTTAATAAGAAATTAATTAGAAAATCTAGTTCACCTTGGAGTTGTACTGCATTCTATGTTATGAATAATGCAAAAAAGGAAAGAAATAAACCTAGATTAGTTATTAATTATAAACCTTTAAATGAGGTTTTAAAATGGATTCGTTATCCCATACCAAATAAAAGAGACTTACTTAATCGCTTAAGTAAATCCTTAATATTTTCAAAATCTGATTTAAAATCTAGATACTGGCAGATTCAAATACTTGAACCTGACGATATAAAACGATTTTTACTGTTCCGTTTGGTCATTATAAATGGAATGTTATATCATTTGAGTTAAAAAATACTCCGTCTGAATTTCAGAAAATTATGAAAGAAATATTCAATCCATATTCTGATTATATATTAGTTTAAATTTATAATGTACGTGTTTTTTCTAAATCAATAGAGGAACATTTTAAACATCTCTAGACTTTTCAATGGCTTGCCAAACATAATGAGATTGTAATCTATGTGCCCAAAATCAAATTATTTCAAATCAAAATAAAGTTTTTAAGACATAATATTGTCCGGAATACAATTATTCCAATTGAAAGAAACATTAAATTTGCTTCTAAATTTCCAGACGAAATCACTGATATTCGACAATTACAAAGATTACTTGGTTCGCTCAATTATGTAGCGGACTATTATAAAAATCTTACATTAGATGATGTTATTTTTTATAATAGATTAAAGAAATAACATAATTCATGGACAGAAAAATATACTAAAGCTGTCCAATTAATTAAGCAAAAAAAAATGTTACATTGTTTACATATAACAGATACGTCTCTCCCTAAAATAGTAGAGACAAATGCCTCTAATATTGGTTATGGAAGTACATTAAAGCAAAAAGCTTTTAATAAAAAACAATTAGTTCGTTTTACATCGGACAAGTAGAATATCACTCAAGAAAAATATTCAACCATAAAAAAAATGCTCTTGGTAGTCAAATGCATTACCAAATTTCAAGATGATTTATTAAATAAAAAATTCTTATTAAAAATTGATTGCAGTTCAATTAAGTAGATACTGCAAATAGACGTAAAAAATTTTATCTCTAAACAATTTTTTATCAATTGGCAAGCTCAATTATCTTGTTTTGAATTTGATATTAAATATATTGCAGGTAATACTAATTCTTTACATGACTTTTTCACTCGTGAATTTTTGCAAGGAGAAAAACAAGGAGGGGTGGATCATCTCTCATCAAAGGGTTAGAATGGCACCCCGTTGGGGTGCTCTCACCTTTAGAGGGGGGAGAAGTAAGGGCCAACCTAATCTGACTCCACGAAAATTTGTTGATTTACAACAATATCTATATGGTAGCCCAATAGCTTCCAAATCAGGAACTAAATCTCCTCAATCTCAGGATTTACAAATCCAAGAAGTCACATAATTTGTTCAAAAAACAACGAAAGAAAAAATCTTTGAAATCAATTTAGAAGATTATAAAATTAATGATTTTTAGAAAATCCAGGAAAGATATTTAGGCACAATTGCCTATGCTCAAGATAGTTTTGATCGAGAATCGTATGAGGTAATTCTCATTTCATTACAATATGTTAAAATTCAACATCATTATAATGAACCAAATAAATCTAATACATATAGTAAGGCAACAATAAATCACATCTTGCATCAGAGAGATTGGGGTTTAACTCCCAGACTAAACAGGTTGAATTTATTCATCCTATAAGTAATCAGAAAAAATCATTTTTTTTAATTATTGGACCTATGTCCAAGCTATGATTCGAGCTTTTTTGCTTATTAATCAAAAGCATAAACACTCTTGACTTTTTGTGTTAATGCCTGAAATTTTGAATAAAAAAAATATCAAATTGGTTTTTAGAATGGTGGAATAAATTCGGAGCCACCAATGAAATTCTTCCAGAACCTATCAATAATTTCTATCCAATGTGGGTTAACTATTCTCCACAGCTCGACAAAATAAAAAATGAAATTCTAGCCGATGAAATGTGTGAATTATTATTCTTCTGTCAAGCATAAATTCCATAGATCTTTGCTTGGAATCTATGTCATCAACAAGGCAGAGTCAATATCAAATGATTATGGCGGACCTTCTTCATCAAATGGTGGTCACAAATCGTTGTTGGTGATAAAATTATTCAAATTAATAAAATTATTAATTCTATTGTCAAAAATAATCGAGAACAGAGATCCCAAAAAATTTTCACCTAAGGAAATTCATGATCAACTTAAAAGGAAATATCCTCGAGAATCTCCGGATCAAATCAAACAAAGAATACAATAACTTTATCAGAAACAGATGAAAACAATTATTTGAAGCAGAAGACGACATTTAAGTCTCTAATCAAGGGTCAGATGACGAAGAAAATTGAGAGCAAATGGTGACCCACCTTGGCTCAAATTAGTGGTAGTGAACCTCCACTGAGGTCATTTCAGAAGAAATTATGGGTAATAATGACAGTGGTTGAAATAATACCAGTTGGTAGAATAGTGATTGCAATAGTTATGGTTGGTGTAATAGTATTTTAAAATAATTTACTGCTTTATGTCACATCCAACGGATGTGTTATCTTTTGTTTAATTCTATTGTATTAAGTTTGGAGTCTGCCTTCTATTATAAATAAAAACCTTATTTTCTTTGCTGGTGTGCAAGTTTCCTTCGAGTTCTTTCATTGTAATATAGAAGTGTCTGTCTGGTGTGCTCTTCTAGCCTTGTGCTCTGTGAGTTTGTACTACTTTTAATATATATTTCTGTTTATTATATCCTGGTTTTAAACTGCTATCAGAGCCATGAGCAGCTAAATTCTTTTTGGAATTCTTTTCTATAAATAATTTTAATATGGTAACCTAACGTTGTCAGGATAAGTGTATCCTGTATAGTAAAATCGGGTGTTGCTTTGCAACTTAATATCCTTGAATAACATACAAAATATATTGAGTTTGACCTTCTAGCCTGATAATATTATTGTTCTAAGCTAAAGCTTAATTCAGTGGCCATCGTCGCATGTGGGCGTTTTTATGTCCGGGATGGACGCTTTGTTGTCTGGTTCTTGTTGACTCGACCCATTTGGATTAAAACCTTAGTGAAATAATAATATTATCATCTAGCTGATGTTAGATTACTCTATTAAACTTATTTAAAGAAAAAGAATTCTAGATATTTTTCTAATTGTTTTTCATGAGCATTTCTTCTAGGTACAATAGTACTACAATATCTAAAAACCTACAAATAACTCAATCAGGAAATAATATTAGATCTATCTGTTGACTTCATATTATTTTTAATATTCGGACATAAAGTATTCATAACTTTGAAATGAATTCGATAGATTATTGCGATTGTTTCATATCCAGGATATAATAATCAGAAATATATATTAAAAAAAGTACAAACTTACATAGCACAAGACTAGAAGAGCACACCAGACAGACGCTTCTATATTACAATGAAAGGACTCGAAGAAAACTTGCACACCAGCAAAGAAAACAAGACCCTTATTTATAATAGAGAGCAGACTCCAAACTTAATACAATAGAATTAAACAAAAGATAACACATCCAAACATAAAACAGTAAATTATTTTAAAATATTATTACACCAACCAGAACTATTGCAATCACTATTCTACCAACCGGTACTATTTCAACCACTGTCATTATTACCCATAATTTCTTCTGAAATGACCACAGTGGAGGTTCACTGCCACTAATTTGAGCCGAGGTGGGTCACTATTTGCTCCCAATTTTCTTCGTCATCTGACACTTAATTAGAGACTGAAATGTCGTCTTCTACTTCAAATAATTCTTTCATCTGTTTCTGATAAAGTTATTGTTTTCTTTGTTTGATTTGATCCGGGGATTCTCGAGGATATTTCCTTTTAATTTGATCATGAATTGCCTTAAGTGAAAATTCTTGGGATCTATGTTCTCGATTATTTTCGACATTAGAATTGATTATTTTATTAATTTGAATAATTTTATCACCAACAACGATTTGTGACCACCATTTGATGAAGAAGGTCCGCCATAATCATTTATAATTGACTCTATCTTGTTGATGACATAGATTCCAAGCAAAGATCTATGGAATTTGTGCTTGGCAGAAGAATAATAATTCACACATTTCATCGGCTAGAATTTCATTTTTTTATTTTGTCGAGCTGTGGAGAAGAGTTAACCCACATTGGATAAAAATTAATGATGGGTTCTGGAAGAATTTCATTAGTGGCTCCGAATTTATTCCACCATTCTAAAAATCAATTTGGTATTTTTTTATTCAAAATTTCAGGCATTAACAAAAAAAGCCAAGAGTGTTTATGCTTTTGATTAATAAGCAAAAAAGCTCAAATCATGGCTTGGACATAGGTCCAGTAATTAAAAAGAAATGATTTTTTCTGATTACTTACAGGATGAATAAATTCAACCTGTTTAGTCGGGAAAAGAGTTAAACCTCAATCTCTCTGATGTAATATGCGATTTATTGTCGTCTTGCTATATGCAATAGATTTATTTGGTTCATTATAATTATGTTGAATTTCAACACATTGTAATGAAATGAGGATTGACTTATACGATTCTCGATCAAAACTATCTTGAGCATAAGCAATTATGCCTAAATATATTTCCTGGATTTTCCAAGGATCATTAACTTCATAATTTTCTAAATTAATTTCGAAGATTTTTTCCTTTCGATGTTTTTTGCACAAATTTTATGACTTCTTGAATTTGTAAATCCTGAGATTGAGGAGATTTAGTTTCTGATGTAGAAGCCATTGGGCTACCATATAAATATTATTATAAATTAACAAATTTTTGTGGAGCCACATTAGGTTCGCCCCTACCTCTCCCCCCTCTAAAGGTGAAAGCGCCCCATTGGGGTGTCATTCTAACCCTTTGATGAGGGGTGATCCACCCCTCCTTGTCTTTCTCCCTACAAAAATTCACGAGTGAGAAAGTCAGGTAAAGAATTAGTATTACCTGCAATATATTCTATATCAAATTTAAAACAAGATAATTGAGTTTGCCAATTGGCAAAAATTTGTTTAGAGACAAGATTTTTTTACGTCTTTTTGCAGTATATACTTAATTAGACTGCAATCAATTCTTAATAAGAATTTTTTATTTAATAAATTATCTTGAAATTTGGTAATGCATTTGACTACCGAAAGCATTTCCTTTTTATGGTTGAATGTCTTTGAGTGGTATTCCACTTATCAGATGTAAAGCGAACTAATTGTTCTTTATTAAAAATTTTTTGCTTTAATATATATTCATAGTCAATATTAGAGGCATATGTCTCTACTATTTTAGGAAAACAGATCTGCTATATGTAAACAATATAACATTTTTATCTTTTGCTTAATTAATTAGACAACATTAGTATGATTTTCTGCCCATTGATTATATTGTTTCTTTAATATATTATAAAGAATAGCAACATCTAAAACAAAATTTTTATAATAGTCCGCTACATAATTGAGCGAACTAAGAAATCTTTGTAATTGTCGAATTTCAGTGATTTCATCTGAAAATTTAAAAACAAATTCAATACTTCTTTCAATTGGATTAATTGTATTCCGGACAATATTATGTCCTAAAAACCATATTTCGGTTTGAAATAATTTGATTTTGGGGGTAGAGATTACAAGCCAATTATTTTTTGCAAGCCCTTGAAAAGTCTGTAGATGTTTAAAATGTTCCTCTATTGATTTAGAAAAAAATAAGTACACCATCAATATAAATTAATATATAATCAGAATATGGATTAATGATTTCATTCATAATTTTCTGAAATTCAGAAGGAACATTTTTTAAGCCAAATGACATAACATTCCATTCATAATGACCAAATAGAACAGTAAAAGTCATTTTATATCTGTCAGGTTCAAGTGTCAGTATCCAGATTTTAAATCAAATTTTGAAAATATTAAAGATTTACTTGAGCAATTAAGTGAGTCTCTTTTATTTAGATTTTAAATATACATGTCTCATATGTTTTGCAAGTAAATAAGTTTCAAATCGATAAACATTGGATTTTTAAGTGATAAATAAATTTGAAAACATCTTTTACATATACGCAAAATTTAGATGATCAAGATAGCAAAGACTTAACATGACTTTCAACTGAAACAAAATTTTGATTTGACTCAAAAATATAATTTGACAAATGACATTGCCTATATATGAAGTTATTTTCTTTGAGCAAGTCTAAACCACCATGAATCTAAGCACTATCAATCACATTGGCCGAATTCACAACCTGAAAATCACAACAATTAGAATAAAATTTAGTCACATATTTTTGGCACGAGTAAGTTTGTTGATTGAGAATAGATTGCAATTAAATTTTTTAACATAAAGCACAATGTAAGATGAAGATCCTTTGTCAATTCAACTGGTCTTGTTCCTACTCTTAGTGAGAACAAACAATCGGCTATTCAAACCGAATACTGATTGGTACAATAGTTGTAATTTTTAAAGACGTTGATGTCTCTAACCGTATAATCTGAGGCTCTGGAGTCAACTATCTAGAGTTTTAATTTATTGTTTTTGATGCTTATAGCATTGGATAAGATTCTTTGGTGTTCTAACAGGTTCATAGGTTGCTTGAGAAATGATTGTGATGTTTGTTCAGAACTAGAACAATTAGTAAACATTTTATGCAATGCCTCAATTAGCTCTATTAGTAAACATTTTATTGAAAGATATGATGGGGACTGAAGATAGACTCGAATTTAGATGTGACTTCTGTGGAAGAAGATTAAGAGGTCATACAATGTTTGACCATGGTAAGATTATGAAGCTCAAATCGATAAGATCTGTTGATCCAACGAAAGTGAGAGGAAGATCCTCAGTTTAATTGATCAATTGGACGAGCAAACAAAAATTGGAAAAAGGTCCCTTAATTTGACTGTTCAATTGGATGACCAAACAGGAACTATAGGGAGATGTGCAGCTCTCAGTTTTCACTCTTGATGATCAGGCCTTTTTCAAGCCAGCGATCTATATGATAGAAGATGGAGACGCAAAGAGGCCACGACATGTTTAACCAACACGAATTGAATCGTTTGTGGCTTTAGGTAACCAAAGATGATTATTGGAACAAAGCCTCCTAGTCGAGTAGAAAAGAGGAAAGACTGATGATCGAGTAGAAGGGTTGAATGACCGATAAGGCACTGTGATCAAGATGATGCCGCGTGATATTGTGCGTGGAAGAGTTGACGACCAGCTGATATGCGAAAATTGTAGGATTCAAACAGATTTGCAATCAATCGCATGAACTAAATCGTTTGTGGCTTTAGCGAACCAAAGATGATTGTTCGAACAAAGCTTCCTATTCAAGTAGAAGAGACAAACGACTGAATGAGTGTCATTCTGATCGAGCAAAAGGGTTGAGCGATTGACAAAGCACTGTGATCGAGAGGATGTCGCGCGATCTTGTGTGCGCAAGAGTTGAAGACTAGCTACTCTATGAAAATCGAAGGATTCGAACAAATTTGCAATGCATGAATGGAAGATTCAAACAATCTATTCGAACGCAAAGATTCGAGCAGTAGAAGTATTGTGGAAGGAATAGAAGTAACACCATGAACGAGATGAGAGGATATTGTGGTCTATCTTTCCTCTATCTATTCGAACGGAAGAGAAGAGAACCCCCATGACCAACGACGCGGCAAAAATCGAACGCGAGGTGCAGGCTCTCGTTAACAGAGACGAGCAGCCAAAAATCTCGATGCCATAACACGAAGAGGTTCTAGAAATTGTTTGAAAGAAAATAATGGAGGTGATTTTCTCATTCAGAAGCTCGTGAGGTGAGAAATCTCTGATACCATGTAGAAATTCTAAAAAAAAAGTTTATTTATCTCTAACCTTCATGCATTAAGCTTTCATACATATATATAATAAAGAAAGGGAACCAAAAAGGAATCCCTCCAAAATAAGAAAAGAACAAAGAAAAGAAAGTATCTAATAAAGGAAACACAATTAGTGAAATATATCCTAAGGACAGGAAATAAGTTCCCTCATAAAGAGGATCGTCACTTTCCAATACAGATCAATGCATGTATAAATGTGTATATGTGCCATTCTATTTGTGCATTTTATTAAATTAGAAAAAGACTGAAATAGCATGAGGTATAATCAAAAAACACATTTATCTCAGCAGATACGTTACTATTAACATCTTCACCACAAGACTATTCTGAACATTTTGGATCAGCACTCCTTCCATTCACTATTTGTTCGGCAAACTAAAATTTACCATTATAATGCAAAAGCATCCAACAAAATGGAAATAATTCCTGGCATGCCATTAAACAAAGTTCTTATCCCTCTACTTTTTCTCTGCTCCCTTCTGATACTGAACAAAAATTTTATTTAATGAATCTTCAATAGACAGTTCAATACCGGTCAACAAGGTCTCAGCTTGAAGTATCCATGCATGCATAAACACATATCACATGGGCACAGGCAAAATAATCTAAGAATGTGCACTATGGAGCATCAGCGTGATTATTAACAAAGTTGGATAAATGGTCACAAAAACACAAGCATATCAGGGCATTTAATCCATCAAGGAAAAAAAAAACACCTAGCATTCACAAGACATAATTAGGGACCATCAAAGGAATGCAACCTGTAACAGAAAAGCACTTGAGGTGTTTACAGCAAATAAGTTCTAACAAGAAATAGAGTAAAGTGACATGTATAACTTTTATGCATTTTAAGTCAGAGATCATACTTGGCGGGGAATCCAGTAACCACGCAGATAGATTTCTGGGGATCTGCTGAAAATGGATTTCATCAGTCAAAAACATGAGAAGCATGAGTGCATACACGAGCACAAATTTGAATCAATGATCCATCTCAACAAGGCACTACCTCTACATCTTAATACGACTCTTATCTCTACATGGACAAGATTACATCAATGTTACCAACATAGATCCGAACAAGTAGATATGATACAAATAAGTGGCACATTGAGATCAAGAGAAAACAAGAGTATGATTAGATCATCATAACCGTCATTATCATTAGTATTTCTCAACTTTTCAAAGAATGTTCAGATAGGTATGCCAGAAAGAGAACAAAGACAAAAAGAAGAATATGTCGCTACATCTCTATATCTGTATGAATGTCATGCCACAGAAAGTGCTAACATACACTTACAGGGAGCAGAGGATGTCCGAAGTTCTGATTTAAATGACGAACCTTTCATGAACTCTATAAATGATTTGCCTGAATGTTCAGATTTTAAATGAAAAAACTGGGATTAAACTCAATAAGAAAGTTTAGCATTCCTAAACTTTAACAAGTAGTATAGAACTCCAAATACAAAGAAGAAAAATCAATGGCTATTAAAGGAAGTAGTGCCATGTCAAACATTGAGTGCAAATATCAGCCAATTCTGAAAGTAAATAAATTGAAAGAATACACACCATTTCTTGAAGTAAATCTTATCTGAGGGCCTTCACATTCTGCTTTATGAACAACAGCCCTTTTCTTGACTTCTTCTTCCCTTGCCAAAACACGCTCCAAATTTCTCAAGTTCATAATCTCTATAAAATTTAATTATATGTCCGTGATTCAGAACTTTAAACAATTATATAAAGGTGAATTAATCTCCCATAATATTAGTGAAACATACCTGTTTGAGCTGCTTCCAGTAGCATTTCTTCTTGAGTCATTCTCTTCTCTTCACCTTCCTTTTTCCTCTTTATTGGCTGCAAACATGATATCATTCAAAATAAGATAATACCAATGACATAAAAAATAATTCAAAATAAGAGAACAAGTCAATTGCCAGGTAAATGAATGTAGAATCCATTAGATAAGGAAAACATAGAGACAGATGCATGGCAACATATGTTGAAACACATAACTTGATGTAAAATCTACCATGAAACAAACAATGTTGCGGCATGAGCATTGACTGGGACTGCATCATGTACTATGTTGCGGCATGCATTGACTTGAACAGCATCATGTACTATGTTGCGACTTATGTCTAGTTGTATCAAGGGATACAACACAAGAAATCGTAACATATATCTTGAATTGATGCATTTAATGAGAACTTGTCAGATTACTTCTCTCATTGCGATGGGTGAACATGATAGATATGACTTTGAGTTCATGATGTGAAAGCTGGTGAATTTGAATTTAGCCCTCCTCTTAGCTCAAGCAATGATTTCCATGTGTGCCAAGAACAATTTCAAGTTGCTTCAACATTTTCATTGTTTTCTTCGATACTCTAGCCTCTCATTAGCATGAATTGTCCTTCTTTTCCTTTCATCTTTAGTGGATAGTGCATAAGAGGACAATATGAATTCTTTTCTTGGCTTAACCACTATTAAACAATATGAACTCCTCATTTTTAAATTTTCTTCCCAGCCAATCTTTAAGGCGTAGCACTCTTAAATGAAATGGCTAAGTACATGATAATATAGATAATGACTTGGATTATTAGTCCAATTTGTTTCTTCAGGTTCTTTGCACCATGGAAGCTAAATAACTTCTAAGTGCTTGTAGAAATAATTTTGCCACACTATCTTTTTTAAGAAAATATTACTTATTCATCTTTTCGTAGTTCGTGTATATTTTGGAGAATCACCTTCACCAAGAGAGGTCTAGGATTTATCATTTCTTACCACTATCATCTTTCACTGCGGAATGGGGCTGATTGGTTGCGTTCTTTTTTCATCAATATAGATTGGTTACTTGCCTTATCAATGTTATAGATGACATGTTTCCTACATTAAAACTGAAAGAAGTGGTGTGATTCACTTCTTTTGAGGTCTCAGCTTCATTTTTATTAGATTTGTCTGATAGCCCTCAATGTAAGAAGTTTAACATCTCAAACCTAGCAACCATATCAAGTACCTTATGTAATATAGTAATAGAGGTCATACATAAATAGGGAAACATTTTATCATTAATGTTGCTCATCAACAACTAAATTACATGCTAGTGTAATTGTTACTCATCTTTCATGCTTAAATTACACCAGCATGAGCTATATTTTGTTACATATTCCTCTCTTTTTCTCCTTTCCAAGACGATGTCTACAATAGTTGTCATCTCAATGGCACGGGCAAACCTCTTCACCACAATCTTTTCATGTTCGGCAAATGTATTAATGGAGTTATTGGGCAGGTTTGGGTACCATTCAGAAATAGTTCATAACAAACTACTACCGAACCAGAGAAAGAGCAATTCATCATTGCCCCCAACATTGCTACAAAATGCCTTAAATTAGCCAAAGTACTACATAGGATTGCAATTATGTTGAAAGTAATTAAATTTGGCACTAAACAATATTTTGGGTAAGACAACTGATCGTACTCAATTCGCTACAGGTAACCCTTTACTTACTAGTTTCTCAGCCTTTTTAAAATTTATGATAGCCTTAATCTTCCTTTTTAAAATTTATGATAGCCTTAATCTTTTTATTGATAATGATTTTAAGTTGTACTGCTATCAGAAGAATAGATGCACTTGCAATAACTTGAGGAATAGGCAAACGAGTTAATTATCATGTTTCATTCCTTCCTTAAGGTGTACCTCAAATTCTAGAAGCTTGATGTTATGGAATGGCTAGCAGATTGATAGGAGTGTTTTTAGAAGACTGATGTTGGCAGGTAGAGCACGTGCTAGATCTGTTACAACATTTTTTTGCATCATCTCCATTATGACATTCATCCATGCCATTATCTCATTTATCTTGGTGCTGAGTTGGGAGGTATCTATCTTTTACTTTCATTTGGCGATGCATCTATATTTGATCCCAATTCAATGTGACATCCAAAAATACCAGCTCTTCCCATTATTTCCTTTTTACTCATTTTTAAGAACCCAAATGTTATTCTTCTTGCCTATCAGGAGGTGCAACTGATTAAGGCTAAACGTCATTGCTTATTATAAAAGCATGTATCGGGATGGACATTAGTATGCTCTAAAATATAAGCCACTTCGACATTCATGGACTCATTATCTTCTCCATTCCCTGTTGAACCAATGTTTTACAATGACATCTCTACTAGATCTACAATTCAAAAGATCGAGATTACAGTCATTGATCTTTCAAAGGTGGAATAATTAATTGGCAATGGGATCCTTTAAGGGATTCTTTAAAGTGTTGATCATCATGAGGTTTTTTCATGGAAATCTTATTCCAAACTCTTTCCTGGCAAATATTGTCAATGGAAAACTTTGGGAATGCAAACGGATGTGACACCTTTTCTTCTCTCTATAAGTTTTATCTTCATGAGATTTCAGCCTCCATATCTGCTTAACTTACAAAGATGGATTTCTAAAGATGTGATCCAAGTATCACGCGTTAGCGTTCACCATCTAAAGCTTGTTTGGATTTTCTTCATCACAGCAAATGATAGCTTCTTGGTTGAAGCTCTATTGGTCTCAACTACAATATTCTTTTTGTACTGTCTCTTCATTAAACCCCTCTCGTTGGCAACCTTCAAAACTCTATACACTTGAAAGTAGATAGAATTTCAAGTTTTTTCTTCTCAATCGTAAGGCATTGGTGTTGGTGAGGCAAGAAAAATTGCTTTATATCATCAATAAAATTATTTCCTTTCTAAAAGTCGAAATTTCAAATTTATTGTGGATGAAAATATTCACTTCCTGCCCCAAGCCATGTAGAGCAACGGATTGCTTGGACCACAATTATTGAGCCCTCAATTTATTTTTTTCTTTCTTTTCAATCTACTGGACAATTTTTCTCCAGAAGAAGAAGCGTCATTATCATGTCTCCATTGCTAGAAAGGCTGAGTAGGCAAAGTGATGAGTTATTGACAAGTACTAGAGATTATTTGTATGGTGGAAATCCTCTTCAACTCAACAACAATAATAACTTTAGTAGACTTGGTCGAAGCAATTTAATGGGACAACGTTCAAGTATATTGATGGAGTGAAGCCTTCTAATAAACCTTGAACAAGCATACCGTGGATTGGCACGGTGGCAGCCAAGGTTTAAAAAGGTTGAAATAAAGAACTAAGTCATTATGCCTTAGCAAGGCAAGGCATGGCCTCGAGGCTGACTTAGACGTAAGCATCAAAATAGAAAATTTTAAAACTCATAAAAATATACATAATTAATAAATATGACAAACTATCAGCATATTTATTTATTTCATTAATATAAAGACATGACTCACAAATCTTAAACTCAAATTTTAATATAAAACAAATTTTTGAAACAAGATTTAAATTACACACAAATTTTAATATGACACAAGTATCAAGATCCAAACTTGCTTCATCATCATTTTTGGAAGAAACATCATGTGTAATTAACTTCATTCTCCTCTGATTCTGCCTCATCATTAACTTCAAAATCAAATTTCATTATTATATCTTTCATATTACTCCCTAAATCAATTATTAATAAATGTGATATAATTTTAAACAAAATAAATTAGTAACACATCAAAATTATCCAGTATGCTTAAATTAGTTTTTAACTTTTTTTAAACTCTAACCCCACATTGCTTCTTTCTTTTAAATGATTGAGGCGAAAATAGCTCCAAATTCAATGGTACTTCAGCCCTTTCAAGGTTAGCATTGATATCTTCATAATGATCATCATTAAAAGGTATTCCTTCACCTTTAAATTCAAATATTTCCTTATTACTTGGCATTATTCATTTATCATCAGATAATATATCTTCAACAACCAAAAGATCCATTCCATCAGTATCATTTCTTTATTTTGTAACATCATGTGTCGATCAATTTTTAATTGAACATAACATAAACTTACTCATTTATTATGTAGTCAATCGGTTCCTCCTCTCTGTATGCATTTGATTAAATATGCTTCAATTTCGATCACATGTGAAAGTTCAATAAGTATGACTAAGAACTTTCACCATAATACTTTCAGTTCAATCACATCATCTCTAAATTGTGTGACCAACGTTCTAGAATAAAATAAAAATAAAATTTTTAACATATATTAAAGTAGGAAGGTTAGAAATGAGCCATAATCTTATTGATTTAAAATTATAGGTAAATCAAACTTAGTAGGTAAGTATGCCTTATAATATTCTTGAGTTATTTATAGCCTAAACATTTCAATCTTTAAATAAAAATCTTTGAATTGATCATTATCTTTAAAATAATCAGCCTCAATGACAAGCCTATCAATGAAAGTATATAAATTTGTCTTAACATCCTTATCGACGTCAAAATCCTTAGCATAACAAATCTAGGAAGTTAAAATTTTTGGCAACAAGCAAATAAGGTAGCTAACAATCCCATTTCATATCAATAATTTCCCCTATATTTTTATAAGTAACTTATTGTCCTTTTAAATCTTTTGCCATTTTCTTTTGCATTGCTCATAACTTGATAGATAAATCTCATAACTGGAGCCCCTTTATCATCAACAACGAATAAAATCTTTACTAAAAGCCTCATATTTTTTACAACATGATTAATACTATGCAAAAAAAAACATCTTTCATAATAATTTTCTTTCTTTTATTTCTTTTTATTTTTATTTTTTGCCCAAGAACTTTATCCCATTTTCTAAAAACAAACATAGACACCAAAAAATTGTCATAACTCTTTAAATCTTTGCAACTAAAAATAAGATTGGTAAATCTTCTAACTAATTGTTGGATACTTTTTTATCAATGAATTTTCTCGAGCTTATTGCACATTCATACTTTTTTAAGAAGACTTTCAAAGCAAGAAATTTAAATTGAATGATGAGCAGAAGTAGATCTAGTTAGAAAAGTCAATTTGTGAGAAGTGTGGAAAAAAATATTTTGGGAAATGCTTTGTTGGCTTAGAAAAATATTATAGCTGTAGACAAACGGAGCTTCATCGGATGAATTGTCCAATGAAAAAGAAAAAGTACAGCAAGCCACAGACATTTCAATGACAGATACGGCCTATAATACTATTGGAAGGAAGCCACTCAAGTAAAACTTAATTTTGTTGGGAAAAACTTCAACTCAAGTAGATGGTGAGACTTCAAAACTTCAAAATACGCCACCAGTTAAAGCCAGAGTTTTTGCAATTATCTCTAAAAAAACTAAAGAATCTAAAGAAGTGGTTACAGGTACGCTTCTTATTTCTAAATCAGTCTAGCACAGTTTTATTTGATTTGGGTATGTCGCATTCTTTTATTTTTAAAGATTTTATGTTAATTTATTTTTTGTTATTGTATACTTTACTCCAGCGTCATGTGTTATAATGTCATAGGAAAATGATTTATATGCAAATAGGAAATGTTTTATGCATATTGGTATTTCTGATAAAAATCTACTAGCAAAGTTGAATATAATACCAATTCAAACTTTTGATAAGATAATGAGGATGGATTGATTTGTAAAGTATTTTTCTACGATTAAATGCTAGAAAAAGGAGGTGAAGTTTAATTTGCATTGCAAGAAGCCATTATGTTTCTGCTATAATATGAATGCACTGTCTTTCTAGAATAATACAATGAAAATTGGAAAATGTCTGTAAAGGGGCAGGCTGTTATTTCTAACAAAATTAGAGGTACTGAACCAAAATGTAAAGGAATTAAAGAACATTTTAGTAGTTGCACAATTTCCTCACGTATTTCCAAAGGAATTAACCGGACTACTACCAAAAAGATAAGTTGATTTAGGTATACATGTGCAGCAAGGGATGTGCAATTTTGAAATCTCATAATATGGTGGCTCCAAAGGAATTGCAACAATTAAAATGTCAATTACATAAACTAATAGATAAATGTTTTATCAGGCTAAATAAGTCACCTTAAAGTGATTTCGTATTGCCATGAAAATGTATTGATTATAGAGATTTAAAAAAGATAACAATCAAGAACAAATATTGATTAGTTCGATGACGCTACTGTATTTTCTAAGATCAATTTGATATCGAGATATCATTAGGCTAGAGTCAATGAAGAAAATATAACCAAGATAGTTTTTTGGATCAGATATGAGCATTATGAATTTTTAACGACCTTTTTGTTTAACAAATGCCCCTGTAATTTTTATGGATTTGATGAATCAAATTTTTAAGTCGTATATGGATCAATTTGTTATTATCTTCATTAATGATATTTTGATATACTCAAAAACTGATGACTAACATGTTAAGCGACAAAAAATAGTCTTGTAGTTATTGAGGCAAAATCTATTATTTGCAAAATTTTTGAAATTTGAATTTTGGTTGAAGAGCATTACATCATAAGGACATCATCAGTGGACAGGAAATCAAAGTGGATTCTTAGAAGATGCTAAATGTAGCAGAAATAATAAAAAAATAAAGTGGCAATTGATGAAAATAATGATGAAAACAAAAAAAATAAGATAAGTAATAGAAGTATCAACACTAGTCTCTGCCAGTGAAGAATCTCATCAAGGTCTTTGATTCCGAATGCCCCCCAGCAATCCTATTTCATATTGAAAGATAGTCACTCCCAAGTTAGTCGAGGATAATTAACTCTTTGTACCACTATTTGACATAGCTCGATAAAATTTAAATCCAATGCCAAGTCTGAGCGAATGAACTCGCATCATAATAATAAATATAATAATAATGTCTCCAAAAGAGTTGAACTTACTGGCCAACATCAATTATATCAGAGATAAAAGGTAGCACTTCATTGCAGTGGCTTGTGAAAACCCAAATTATTGAGTAACTTGAATCAGACGATACCCTTCCAAAATCATTAACCAGCCAATGTGATAATACAACCATTTATATCGCACACCAAAAAAGTACTTGGTGAGTCACGAAGATCAACCTTCATAGAGCAAAGTATATCTACCACAGCAATCAGTGTCATCAATTGTATCAATATCCACAAGATTGTCTAGCAAACCCCCTATGTCCAGCTAATGCACCAAAGAATAGTGATCTGCAACAAAGTGTTGAGCATAAAAGAAAAGGCCCACACTCTCAATCTTAGATGGATGATGCTTGTTAATTGCATGATGACGATATAATAAAAATATGATTATTATTCCAAACAACTGAATGATCTGCATATGTGGATATAAGCCTATGTATATATGTAATTCCATGAAGAACTAAATCAGTATGTCAAGTAAAACTGTTTCTGTAATTTTTCTAAAAATCTTGTATGTCTTCTAGAGGACTAAGGCAGGAGAAAGAGCTCACCACAAGATATAAGGCTAGCTACAATTAGAGCATTGCATTATATAGATCCCTTATTTGTGGGAAGAATAATTGCATACAACAAAAGAAAATGCCCAACAAAAAATATATCTTCATCTACGTCGATAATTGGTAGAAACATGTACACAATCCCCACAACTTGCTTGATGAAAGTTGACAAGTTTATTCATGGTCTATCCCAAACTCAATAGGAGCATGTAATAAAATGGTTCTCTTAAAGAAAACATTTATCCAAACATTCATGGGAAAGATAGCTCAAGTGCGCATTGATAACTTGGACTTTCCATAAACATTTCCATAATAGCCTAAAATTTCATGAAAAATCTCCGGTAAGGTCCGTTCCCCTCGCTTATCTCCGTAAGTAGGTCACTAGAGGGAAAAGTCCTAGTTCATAGGAATACTTTCTTCATAGTGCCAATCAAAAATTATTATTCCAAATATAGTCTTGAACTTCCATAATGTAATATTCATCTCTTATGCGCCAATCTAATAAATATTGGTGGTAAAATTCTGGAACTCAATCACTCCTACAACTCATGAAGAAGGGATATTTCCCAAAGCTAAACTTTAAAAAATAAGCTTGTGAACTTCAAAGTATCCATATGCACCTATATGATATATCAATGCCAGATGATATATCCACATGTAAAACTAAAAATCTGCCTCTATAGACAGCTGAGAGGCCATTCTAGTAAACTCCTGTAAATGGCAATGATTCGATAATCTCAAAGGCTCGACTTTCTCGGTAACAACTATAGTTAACTACAAAATACCACACATTTCATTTATTTAGTTGACTATACTCCCACCTGAAAACTAAATGACAATTACCCGCTCTACAAGATCTTTGTAAATGGAAGGGTTGAGATCATGAAAATGTTACCATAATAAACTCTCATTATCTCCTTACGTGTCTTCTAGAAAAAAAAGTCCTAGTTCATAGAAATACTTTCTTCATAGTGGATCAAAAATTATTATTCCAAATATAGTCTTGAACTCCCATAATGTAATATTCATCTCTTATGCACCAATCTAATAAATATTGGTGGTAAAATTCTGGAACTCAATCACTCCTACAACTCATGAAGAAGGGATATTTCCCAAAGCTAAACTTTAAAAAATAAGCTTGCGAACTTCAAAGTATCCATATGCACCTATAGGATATATCTACGCCAGAAGATATATCCACATGTAAAACTAAAAATCTACCTCTATAGACAGCTGAGAGGCCATTCTAGTAAACTCCTGTAAATGACAATGATTCAATAATCTCAAATGCTCGACTTTCTCGGTAACAATTATGGTTAACTACAAAATACCACACATTTCATTTATTTAGTTGACTGTACTCCCACCTGAAAACTAAATGACAATTACCCGCTCTACAAGATTTTTGTAAATGGAAGGGTGAGATCATGAAAATGTTACCATTATGGTCTCTCATCATCTCCTTTAGTGTCATCAGTCGATCATCAATTTTAAGAATCTCCTAAGAGTCGTGCCAACTTATGATGCCCTAAATTAATTTCTTAGCAGGTTTGCAGCGCAAGAATCCCTCAAATCTTCTCAAGATAAACCCTTTCTGTAATGGTTTGAAAATGAAAACAAATGTTAAGAAAATGCAAAATATCAAAGTGCTTAAAAATGAGACCAAATAATAGTCTATAAAACATGTATCTACATGCAAAAGTCAAATTAAAGCTTGTGTCAATATACGAGAGTATTTTATAAGGTCTAAAAAAACAGATCCTCTGCATAAAATTCAAAAGAATTCACGAAGATTGGGTCAACTAGTTTGTAATAAACATGATCAATTTTATGCAGTTCTCATATTTGTGGGGTATATTTGTTGACCTATTATAATTAAAAAAAAATAGAGATGAACGCCTGCATGTACCTATGCCTCACCTCTGCATATCAGCTTCCATACCTCATTTGTTCTTAACGTACACATGTTGCATAAAGAAGAGACATGATGGTCATTACTCCTGACCTAACCCCGTCATGCCTCCCTCACCATCGTCTCGCTTCCCTTTCCACTCCAACCAAAATAACTATGATCCTTGGTGACAAAAATGTAACAGAGCTGCACAGAAACTCATTGGAGAAGGCATCAATAAGTATGACAGCATGCCAAAAACTGAGAAAGTGCATAGCTCACTAGGCAAGGAATCAACAAGTCTGACTACCGACAAATATTTGAGGAAGCCATACAAAACCCACAAGTGAAAGGCATTGGCGAATCTAAAGGCATACAAAGCAAAGAAATCGGTCCAAAAATTCGCAAGAAGAAAGAATTAACAATGTTAGAATGTCTAAAGATAAAGAAGAGTTCATGAAAATTGCAATTTGAAGGCAAAAACAAGGGATAAACGAAATTTAACAGGTTCGAAAGTTGCCATTTTTTTTATTTGGCAAGAGTATGTTAAATCTACATTAAAACTTGTTCAAGGCCTGCTACCCCAGTATCCAACATCCAAGTCTTCGGATGTCTTCAAATTCCACCATCAACACATGGTCAACACAGTATGCTTCACTTGGAAGTTGTTAACTGTAATTAAATATTCTTAGAACTTTAGAAAAAAACCCCTTTTAGAAAGCTACGGAGTAAGGCACAATACTTGTTTCCCATGTTTTTTGAACAAGTAAAAATCAGGGCATCCAGTTCATATATATTTATATATCTAACACATAAACACTTTCTTTTACATTTTTACTGCCCAAATCATTCATATTGNATATACTTAAAACTTTAGAAAAACACCCCTTTTAGAAAGCTACGGAGTAGGGCACAATACTTGTTTCCCATGTTTTTTGAACAAGTAAAAATCAGGGCATCCAATTCATATATATTTATATATCTAACACATAAACACTTTCTTTTACTGCCCAAATCATTCATATTACATCAAAAATACCCCTATTTCTCTCTCAATTTCTCACTACCTACTCTCCCTCACTCTCTCTAACTCTCTCCATCTATCCATGCATCTTTCTAGCTCTCACCCCACTCTCTCTCTCTCTCAATTTCTCACTACCTACTCTCCCTCACTCTCTCTAACTCTCTCCATCTATCCATGCATCTTTCAAGCCATAGGACTCCATCTAGGCTCTTAATCATGCAATCATAGTGTCGATGGATTCATCTTGATATGTTCAACACAAGTAGACTTCGTTTTTTTTTTTAATTTTTCATTGAATTAAGCATCAGTTCTATCATTTTGAATNCTCTCTCTAACTCTCTCCATCTATCCATGCATCTTTCAAGCCATAGGACTCCATCTAGGCTCTTAATCATGCGATCATAGTGTCGATGGATTCATCTAGATATGTTCAACACAAGTAGACTTCGTTTTTTTTTCATTGAATTAAGCATCAGTTCTATCATTTTGAATTATTTTAAGATATGTGCATTGTGTTAAAATTTTGAACTTTATTGATCCCAACAAAAATGTTATTTAGCTTACCGCGATAGTAAACATTATAAACCTTACCAAACCCATTTAACAAAAATTTATTACATTTAGTTATAAATTATGTGCAACTATCAAACAACGATAATGCTCTTAAATACTTGCTTATTGTAATGGTTATATCACAAAAAGTACCCAAGCTTTGGTAAGTCATCAATCATGTTTCATGAAGCATACAGAAATTTCATTACAGAAAAGGAACATATATGGGAAAGAAAAAATAAGTTAGTCATAACAGTAGCATATGTTACATTTTAATTTAATTTAATAAAAACAGCAGTAAGAACATCTAAGAAAGTAAGCAACAACCATAAGAATTTCTCAGACATGCAGCTCCTATAAAACAACTATACCCTTTCTCAAATAAGTATTTTATGAAGATTTCAAGCAAGCCATGTAAAACAAACCTTCAATGTAGCTTGCAATGCAGCACGAATTGCATCTCTTTCTGCTTGCCTCACAATGACTGATGTTCTAGTCGACTTCCTCACTGTCCTCTCACCCTCTAATTCATCTGTAGCATCTTGACTTTCAGCAAG
>JXCR01140119.1:372713-388300 GCA_002079205.1 Phalaenopsis hybrid cultivar | reverse complement strand
CCTTTACAGGACAAGGTGTGCTGCAATGAAGTTAATATAGGCAATTGTCACCCCAAAATTAGGGCTCGAGTCATTAAAAATGCAGCTACTTATTCATAAATCTTATCTTCCCTACTACCTTATGGTACTCCCATAGATTCTTTATCATTATTACAATGATGCTCAAACTTGTACCCTACATGAATTGAGAAATGAAGCTGAATAAAATTATTCAATAATAACCCCAAATAGACCCATTAAATTGCCTCGTTGTAGCATTCAAGCTTATGCATGTCACAAAAATTGTTGGGTAAGGTAAACTTGAATTTTTGCAGGGTCTATTTCCATACAATTTTCTAAAATCTGATGGGCCAAAACAATTCCTCTTGCTACCATAAATTGACATTTTTCCCAGTTAAGGACCAAAAATTCTTTATTCACAATGCTTAAGAACTTTTGATAAATATTCCAAACATGATTCAAATGAAGTTCCAAACACTGAAAAATCATCCATAAAAACTACAATTCCTTTTTCAATTAAATCACAAGAAATAGTCATCATAGATCTTTAAAATGTAGTAGGGACATTACACAAACCAAAGAAGATTCTTCTAAAAACAAATGTACCATAAGGACTGATAAAAGTTGTTTTCTCTTGATCCTCAGGAAATATTTGTATTTGGTGATAACCAATATATCTATCCATAAAATAAAAATATTTATGTCCAGCTAGTTTATCCAGCATTTGATCTAGAAAGAGTATTAAAAAATGATCTTTCCTAGTAGAGAGATTTAATTTTCTATAGTCAATGCATATTCGTTATCTTGTGGCTTGTCTTGTTGGTATTAACTTATTATGTTCATTCATAGTCACAGTCACTACTTTCTTAGAAACACAGGGAATCGAGCTAACTCATGCATTATCTGAAATAGGGTAGATAATTACAGCATCTAACCATTTTAAAATCTCTTTTTTAACAACTTCTTTCATAACAGGATTTAGTCTCCTTTAAAAATCAACCCTGAGTTTACAGTTCTCTTCCATATGAATTCTATGCATACAAATTGAAGGACTGATTCATTTTATATCAGCAATTGTCCGTCCAAAGGCTTTCTCGTAACTCTTCAAAATTTTCATTAAACTCATTTCTTCTTTTGTAGTCAATTTTGAAGAAATTATAACAAGTACTGTTGAGGAATCACCTAAAAATACATACTTCAAATGTTTAGGAAGTAACTTTAACTCAAGTTCAAGAGTTTTTCAATTGATGGACAAAAATATGTTTATTTTTCTGTCATTTCCAAAACTTTAAAACTTTCTCGAACATAATTTGAATCTTCCTTATAAAAACCTTCACATTGATCTAATTCCTCTTCTTGCTCGTGTTCCAACTCTTTCATTTCAGATTGTTCTTCATAATTTGTTTTGAAATGACATTCACTTAAATATCTTATCACATTCATTTTATAGCATTCATCATCTTTACCTTTTGAGGATATTTTATTGATTTGGAAATATTAAACGTAAATGTCTGATCATTGACACACATAGTTAATTCTCCTTTCTGCTAGCTAGGAAAGGTCTTCCCAAAATGATAGATATCTTCTTATCTTCCTTCATATCTAGCACAATGAAATCAACTGCAAAGATAAATTGATCTACTTTCACTAAAACACTATAACTCCTTTAGAATATGTTATTGAACGGTCTGCTAACTGCAAAGTTACAGTAGTAGAGGATATTTTCCCTAATTTCAATCTTTTAAATATTGATAATAGCATAATGTTAAACTTGCACCTAAATCACATAAAATTTTCCCATAAAATCAGTCTCCTATTGCACATGGAATTGTGAAGCTACCAGAATCTTTAAACTTTTCAGGATGTTTTTTCTGAATTATAGCACTGCACTTTTCACTAAGTGCAACAGTCTCGTTATCTTTGAACTTCTTTTTCTGTTAAGAATATCATTAATAAACTTTCATAACTTGACATTTGTTTTAAGGTTTCAGCAAATTGAATATTAATTTTAATTTTTTTAAAATTTTTCATAAATTTTTAAAATTATTTATCCAACTTCTGTTGACGGAGCCTCTGATGAAATGTAGATGGTGGTTTTTCCATGTCAACTTTAAGTTGAGAAATAGATTTTCCTAAACCTTTCGGAGCGTCCTATTCAGGCTCTTCAATTTATTTTCTCTCTACTTCAGTCTCTTTTTGAACTCTACCTTCTAATTTTCTTCCGTTTCTAAGTTGAACGGCTTTTACTTGCTCTTTATTCTGGTGTTTTGGATTTATTTCAGTATTACTC
The DNA here is from genome assembly GCA_002079205.1 of Phalaenopsis hybrid cultivar. Lineage (NCBI taxonomy): Eukaryota > Viridiplantae > Streptophyta > Magnoliopsida > Asparagales > Orchidaceae > Phalaenopsis > Phalaenopsis hybrid cultivar. The sequence goes on along the minus strand of JXCR01140119.1, from coordinate 386,010 downwards.
TAAAGTATTCCTTGGGATCTATTACTTGATGAATTTGCTATTTGTCCCAATTGGTTCTCAATATTTCTAATTGTAACTCCTTGACTTTGTAAATGATTTCCCATTTGTAACACAACTTCTTTTGTAGACATTTTTTTCTCATTAAATTGTGGATTACTATTAAAACTTGGAGGATAAGTAGGTTTATAATTACTATTCCTTTGGTTGTTCCAATTTTCCAATGAGTTTACTTAATTATTCCCCCATTGTTGATTATTACCACCCGAAGTATTATTTCAGTTAAAGTTGGGATGGTTCTTCTAACCCGAGTTATAATAGTTTGAACATGGGTTATTTTGTTTATTATTTATAGCATTTAAAGTTTCTAATGATGCTTGAGAATTCACCATTTGGCTTAATGAATTTTCTTTAATCATTGCAATTGGTTGAGAAAAACTCATTCCAAATTGGTCTAACTTACTTGAAATTGCAGCAACTTAATTTGCTAACATTATAAAAGCATCAGATTCATGAATATTGGCTATTTTCTTAATATTTACCCTTTCAGAAGGTCATTGAAAATTATTAGTAGCTATCTCTTCATTTAAATCATAAGCATCATGAAATGGTTTTGACATCAATGAACCACCAACAACGACATCTATAATAGATTTAAGAGATTCAGCTAATCCATTTTAAAGGGTTTCAATTATTAATCAATCTGATATATCATGATGTGGACACTTTCTCAGTAGTTCTTTAAATAGTTATCATGCTTCATAAATAGATTCTCCTTCAAACTGACAAAAAGATGTAATATTATTTATAAATTTCGTAGTTTTTTATGGTGGAAAATATTTAACAAGGATTTTCTATGCTAAATCACCCTAAGTTCTGATAGATCCAGGTACTAACGAATGTAACCATATCTTAGTCTTATCCCTCAATGATAAAGAAAAAAGTTTAAGTTTTATAGCATCATCTGATACACCATCATATTTAAATGTAGCACACAATTCTATAAAATTAGTAAGATGTAAAATTAGATCTTCAGTTGGTGCTCCCCCAAACTGATTATTTGACATCATTTGGATAATAGCGAATTTAATTTCAAATGAATTAGCGACTACAGGCGGTTTTTGAATACTACAATGAAGTTCATCCACCGGAGGATTTGCATAATCTCTTAAAGGTTTAAACTCTTCAGCATTTTGATTATTTTAATTTGTCATTTCTTGAATTTTTTTTATTTTTCTCGGTAATTTTTTATTTTAAAATTTTCTAATAGTTTTTTCTAATTCAGAATCGTAAAGCACTAGTCCATAGAACCTGAACTATCCATACATTACTATAAAACACATAGAATAAAATAAAAACACATAAACAAAAACTTTATATAAAAAACAACACTACAATATTCCTATAATAAATCTAAAAATTTAAATAATATTTTATAAAAATAGAAATTTGCTTCTTAAAAATCTCTTTAAAAATTTTGCAATTCTCGTTAATTTTCCCCGGCAACGGCGCTAAAAACTTGGTGTCGATTCTTCGGTTATAGATGTCAATGCGATGTATGTGATTATATGTTTAATTTCCTTATTTATAATTCTTAACTTGCAACAAAACAAAAAACTTGATCCCAAGCAAAAGCTAGGTAAATTTTTAATTTTAAAGCAAGTAAGAGTATAGTTATAATATTTAACATGGGATACTACGCAAGTATACGTATCATTATCTAGTAATATAAAATTTTTTTATTAGGCCCCAAATATCGAACTCCTAAGAAAAATATAATATGCGCTTTATAAAACAGGAAAAATTAGATAATCAAAATTATACTTAGCAGAATATTCTTTACTTAAACTCTAGATACTAAAATAGGAATGAAAGTTCAATTCTTTTTTTAATTTTTAATAATTGAAAATAAAGCAAGCAACTAACTTAACTAGATATTTGAAGGATGAAGACAATATAAATAAAATATTTTTTTTATCATGAATCAGTAACAAGTATAGGAATTATGTTGTAGCAGTACTCTAATTGTGTTGTGTCAAATAAGAGCAATAATATTTTTTACTCTTACTAGAAATGCTATAAAGAACATTGGTTAATCTATAGTTTGAATAGTCTTGAAGACCGGTTAGATAAAGAGATAATAGCTCTCACTCTAGAATTCTCTCTTCTCCCTCCACCTGGGGCTAACATCTCGTACCAAAACCTAAAATTATAAATTAAATTGGAGGATTTAGTCTGTCACTCTAAAGTTCTCTAATTCTATACCCTTCAAAGTTTATTTCCCTATTTATTTGCACTCAACCCCATGAATTACATTCTCATCCATGAAATCAAATGTGATTCTTACCATTTATTGACTGAGACAATGTCATCTCGGATCTTATATANAATGAAGTTAATATAGGCAATTGTCACCCCAAAATTAGGGCTCGAGTCATTAAAAATGCAGCTACTTATTCACCCCAAAAATGAACCTAAACTATGCATACATTACTATAAAACACATAAAATAAAATAAAAACACACAAACAAAAACTTTATATAAAAAACAACACTACAATATTCCTATAATAAATCTAAAAATTTAAATAAGATTTTATAAAAATAGAAATTTGCTTCCTAAAAATCTCTTTAAAAATTCTGCAATTCTCGTTAATTTTCCCCGGCAATGGCGCTAAAAACTTGGTGTCGATTCTTCGGTTATAGATGTCAATGCGATGTATGTGATTATATGTTTAATTTCCTTATTTATAATTCTTAACTTGCAACAAAACAAAAAACTTGATCCCAAGCAAAAGCAAGGTAAATTTTTAATTTCAAAGCAAGTAAGAGTATAGTTATAATATTTAACATGGGATACTACGCAAGTATACGTATCATTACCAAGTAATATAAAACTTTTTTATTAAGCCCCAAATATCGAACTCCTAAGAAAAATATAATATGCACTTTATAAAACAGGAAAAATTAGATAATCAAAATTATACTTAGCAGAATATTCTTACTTAAACTTTAGATACTAAAATAGGAATGAAAGTTCAATTTTTTTTTTAATTTTTAATAATTGAAAATAAAGTAAGCAACTAACTTAACTAGATATTTGAAGGATGAAGACAATATAAATAAAATATTTTTTTTTATCATGAATCAGTAACAAGTATAGGAATTATGTTGTAGCAGTATTCTAATTGTGTTGTGTCAAATAAGAGCAATAATATTTTTTACTCTTACTAGAAATGCTATAAAGAACATTGGTTAATCTAGTTTGATAGTCTTGAAGACCGCTTAGATAAAGAGATGATAGCTCTCACTCTAGAATTCTCTCTTCTCCCTCCACCTGGGGTTAACATCTCGTACCAAAACCTAAAATTATAAATTAAATTGCAGGATTTAGTCTGTCACTCTAAAGTTCTCTAATTCTATACCCTTCAAAGTTTATTTCCCTATTTATTTGCACTCAACCCCATGAACTACATTCTCATCCGTGAAATCAAATGTGATTCTTACCATTTATTGATTGAGACAATGTCATCTCGGATCTTACATGNTATAGATGTCAATGCGATGTATGTGATTATATGTTTAATTTCCTTATTTATAATTCTTAACTTGCAACAAAAAAAAACTTGGTCCCACGCAAAAACTAGGCAAATTTTTAATTTCAAAGCAAGTAAGAGTATAGTTATAATATTTAAAATGGGATACTACACAAGTATACGTATCATTATCAAGTAATATAGAACTTTTTAATTAAGCCTCAAATATCAAACCCCTAGGGAAAATGTAATATGCACTTTATAAAACAGGAAAAATTAGATAATCAAAATTATACTTAGCAAAATATTCTTACTTAAACTCTAGATACTAAAATAGGAATAAAAGTTCAATTCTTTTTGTAATTTTTAATAATTGAAAATAAAGTAAGCAACTAACTTAACTAGATATTTGAAAGATAAAGACAATATAAATAAAATATTTTTTTTATCACGAATCAGTAACAAGTATATGAATTATTTTGTGGCAGTATTCTAATTGTGTTGTGTCAAATAGGAGCAATAATATTTTTTACTCTTACTAGAGATGCTATAAAGAACATTGGTTAATCTATAGTTTAAATAGTCTTGAAGACCGATTAGATAAAGAGATAATAGCTCTCACTCAAGAATTCTCTATTCTCCCTCCACTTGGGGGCTAATATCTCATATCAAAACCTAAAAATATAAATTAAATTGGAGGATTTAGTTTGTCATTCTAAAGTCTTCTAATTCTATACCCTTCAAAGTTTATTTCCCTATTTATTTGCACTCAACCCCATGAATTACATTCTCATCCATGAAATCAAATGTGATTCTTATCATTTATTGACTGAGACAATATCATCTCGGATCTTACATATTTTCACAACAGGTATTAACATCTTAATTGGTCAAATGAAGAAGTAAAATAAAGTAAAAGGTTTAAAATCATCACAACTTCTTCTAACATTAAAGTCTAACATTTCACATAACTTCCCTCAATACTTAATCACTTATTATTTTAAGAAAAAAGATAAAGAAAATTACTCATAATTCATGGAGAAAACACAATCACACTTGAGTTTGAAAGTAGTAATCATGCACACAAACAAGAAGACTAAATTAAAAGCAAATGTAGTCGTAAAGATAAAAACTTATCTCGAAATCCTCTCCACCAAATGTCTTGAAGTACATTTGAATTTCTTCCTTCACTCACAATACAAAATACAATCAAAATAAAAATAAAAGGGCAGCGGCGACGTATGTGGTGGTTGGCACTGGATTTGTATGGATGGATGGATGATAATTGGCCTCCCCCATGGATGATCCAAGTCTTCTTTTATAAAAATCCAAAATGTGTCATCATTCAATTAATCTTCTAGAAGTTGCCTCCTTTCAAAAGCCAATTGAAGAAATTTTTGTGTCCATTAACTATTTTTCACGTTTTCACCAAAGGTTGTTTCAAACACCTCTTCAAAAATTTGTCCAAATTCAATGAGTCATCCAATAACTACTTTTTGCGCTTAAACGTAGGGTACCAAGCGCTTAGACGCAGCTCTCTCTGTTTAACTGACGTGTAAGTTCTAGTCCTAAGCGCCTCAGTTCATTTTTGCACCTTCATTTTTGCTCAAAATTTGATTTTTTTCACTAATTTTACCATTATTCATCCATTTGATTGTACCTAAAAAAAAACACATAAATATCTTTCACTAAAGCACAATATCTCAAAAATAAGTATAAAAATGTGTACATAAATACTATATATTGTAGGTGTATCAGATATCATCATTGTAGTCACACTCTAAATTAATGTCAATAATTTTTTTTGTTTATCAACTAGTATCCGACAACAAGCTTCGTGACTTCCCTTAATTGATGATCATGCACTAAGTTTCGTATGACCGCCTCCACCGCCTTCCCCTCGGGCTACTTCTCCTATCATGGTTGTGCATTCATCGTCGCTTGTTCATATCAACCCACAAATAGTTCCTCGTGAGATTTGCCATCCTCCACCTACTAGGGGTATTCCTCGATTCTTCACAAAAAATTGTTGGGGGTTTCATGGCTTAAACATCTCGAAGGAATTCAATAACCCAGTTGTAATTATTTCTTTCACCGTTATTTAAACCATCCTCATCTTAAACAACACTTCATATTTCAAGCTATACAACCCTTATTTTAATACCACAATTAGCCAACCCATTTTTCTTCTTTATAGGGGCAAGTTCTTAATGGGATGTCCCAAACATGAGATTATATATTCACTTATGTTAAACTTGCATTTATCTGGAGAATAGTCAACTGAGCTTCTTAATCATCACCACATTATTATTTGGTTATCTATCAGCAATGGGAGCAGTGTATTATTGTTAGCAAACAATAGAATGTTATCAACAAGCAACACCGGGCATTAATAATGAGCAAACAAACCATAATTGTCAATATGTAATTTCATATTGCAACTAGCGCCATTGAATATCAGCTAAAAAGATCGAAATATCTTCAATGACTGACAACACTATTAGACAGATAGAGCCACCTCAAACCAATTGACACAATAGCATCACAAGCTATATTACTCCTTGCGAGCTACAAGTGTTATGTGTGCATGCGTTATGTTTATGTTTATCGCATGTTAGGATATTATTAAGCATTTTTTTATGTTTATTTCATTTAATTGTAACACAAACCTCTCTTTATTAATCAAAAGAATGTTAAGCATTAATTAAAAGCCCATGTCAATATTAAAGATTCGAGAAATTTATTTAGATAATTGCTAAAATTATTGAATTGAAAACATGGTTGCTTGAACCCTCCCCTCCTCTCTTTCTCCCTTTAATTTCTCTCTCCTGTCTCTCTTCTTTATTTTCCTTCCAACCTCTCATTCAAAAAAGAATACAAACTTTAGTTGCATTATGTTGAAACAAAATCATCACTACTGATTAATGCTTATTAAATCAATTCAAAACAAGTACCATGTTTATGGAATCTTAACATCATTTTAAGAACATTTATTTTATATTTCATATATGATTTCATATCAAAAAAGAATCATTGAGCATTTCTTCATTACATAAGCATTCAAACTATGGTTTAAGAGTCCTTAATCACAATAGTAGTTCAAAAGTCCTATAAGAAGAATACTAATACTAAAACAACAACAACAATAAGCATGTCTGCTAAGTGTGGTTGGCCACATGAATCCTTTTTCTCTATTGTGTCCCATTGAATGCAATAGTTTCATTTCATTCTAATAAATTATAATCAATTTTTATACAATATACTCAAATTTGTTTAGATTTGCCTCTACCATTCTTAACATAAGTCAAATTTAAAACATCTGCTCTCCTAACAGGATCATCAGATGGTTAAGGTTTAACATGACCAAACCATCCAAATCGAATATCTCTAATATTGTTTGTCACTGGAGCTACTCCCACACTTTCATGAATATATTCATTTTGCATTTTGTCTCTAAATGTAAAGTCACTCATCCACCTAAGCATTCACGTCTTAGGAACGCTTAAATTTATTTTATGTTTCTCTTTTACATGCCAACATTCTGCACCAAAAAGTCGTGCAGGTTTCACCATCATCTAATAAGATTTTCTTTCAAGTCTAAGTGGTTCTTTTCAATCATACAATAGGTCTAACGCATTTCCCCACTTCAACCATCGAACTTCAATTCTACTAATAACATTCTCATCTATATCACCACCAATTTGAACAATTGACCCAAGATATCTGAATCATTCACTCTTTTTAATGGTTTGATCACTGATTGTTACAAACCCGCCACTAGATATACTACTATTAACCTTACATTACATGTATTCAATTTTAGATCTACTCAAACGAAGCCTTTAGATTATAAAATTGACCTTCATAAATCAAGTTTTTTTTTAAGACTCTCTAGTCTTATCTACAAGAAGAACATCATCAGCAAAAAGTATACACTAAGGTACATCCCCCTATAAATGTCCAGTAAGAACATCCATGACTAAAGCAAGATGATGTGTTTAAATTTGATCCTTGATGTAATCCAACTGAAATAGAAAAATAAATGGTCAATCCTCCTTGTGTTCAAACACAAGTAACAACTTTAGTATACATATCTTTAATGAATTGAATATAAGTAATGTCAGCACATTTATTTTCTAGAACTCTCCAAAGTACTTCTTTTGGAGTCTTCTCATTAGTTTTTCCAAATCAGCAAAAATCATACGTAGATCCTCCTTTCCTCTTTGTACTTTTCCATCAAACCTCTTAATAAATGTATAGCTTACATAGTAGACTTGCCCGACATGAATCCAAACTAATTTTAAGAAATTTGNATAGACCCAAGATATCTGAATCATTCACTCTTTTTAATGGTTTGATCACTAATTGTTACAAACCCGCCACTAGATATACTACTATTAAACTTACATTACATGTATTAAATTTTAGATCTACTCAAACGAAGCCTTTAGATTATAAAATTGACCTCCATAAATCAATTTTTTTTTTTTTAAGTCTCTCTAGTCTTATCAATAAGAAGAACATCATCAACAAAAAGTATACACTAAGGTACATCCTCCTATAAATGTCCAGTAAGAACATCCATGACTAAAGCAAGATGATGTGTTTAAATTTGATCCTTGATGTAATCCAACTGAAATAGAAAAATAAATGGTCAATCCTCCTTGTGTTCAAACACAAGTAACAACTTTAGTATACATATCCTTAATGAATTGAATATAAGTAATGTCAGCACTTTTATTTTCTAGAACTCTCCAAAGTACTTCTTTTGGAGCCTTCTCATAAGTTTTTCCAAATCAGCAAAAATCATACATAGATCCTCCTTTCCTCTCTGTACTTCTCCATCGAACCTCTTAATAAATGTATAGCTTATATAGTGACTTGCCCGACATGAATCCAAACTGATTTTAAGAAATTTAACAGAGTAACATAATTTCTCTATAATTTACACACTCTTATGCATCCCCTTTATTCTTAAAAATAGGAATCAATAGACTCGTTCTTTATTCATCTGCCATCTTTTTAGTTTTCAAAATAATATTAAGAAAATTTAGTACGCCAAAAAATTTTCATGTCGCCTAAATATTTACACACTTCTATTGAAATACTATCAGATCCTACTGTTTTTTCACACTTTATTTTTTTAAAGCCTCGTCAACTTCTATTTTGCTAACACGATGGTGAAAATAAAAAATTTTGTTATTATTAATGATATTTAAATCACTAAATTCGGTCATATTTTCATAATTTTCATTTAAAAGTTTATCAAAATATCTCACCACCTATGTTAAATATCCTCAACCTCAACAACAACATATACTCACCTAAAAAAAATCTTTTTAATTTTCATCATTAATACATTTAACTTAAACTAAATCTTTACTTTTTTATCACTTTGCTTGACAATTTTATACTATAATCTATTATAAAGATCATTAAAGGCAAAATTCTTAGCCTCACAAATTATTCGCTCTGATTCCCTCCCAAGCCACCTTATATATTTCTCATTTCTCCACATTATAGAAAGATTACCAAGGAAATAATTAAAACAATTAACACATTTTTAATTCTCAAACTTCACGCTCTACTTCTCTCCCTCTTATATTTTCTCTCTCTAACCTATAGGCCAAGGAAGAACATCAACTTTAATTCCCCTACATTCAATCTATGTTACATAGCACCAGAGTTGAATAGGTCCATTATGGGCATAACATATAAAGTTTTAATATTTCTTTCTCAATACTTTCGCTCTCTAGGTGTCATCTCCCTTCTCACTTATTTTTCTAAAATATTGATTTTTTGCACCCACTCCCTTTTTAGAATTTTACGATAACTCTTCATTCTCTTAAGTTTATTAACTTCCATTTATGCAAGAAAAAAAAAAGATTAAGAAAATTCTAACCCTAAAACCTTCATATATTACTACAACCATTAAATATTTTTAATGCATGCAAACCATAGCCAAAATCTCCCTCCCCTCATTCAATATTTCACCCACATTCCAAATAATCCCTTCCTAACCATCCTCCACGAGATTATCCACATCACAAAACCAAATTTTCACGGTATTCTTATTCCATTTTTTTTTTTCTAAATGTCAAAATCCCTACTTGGCAACTTCCCTCTAAGCTAAAAGTTTTACATTCCCCCATATAGGAATCGTCAAAACAATACTCTCCAAATGAATCCACAATTTAATTACCTTTTATTGTGGGTTCATAACAGTATAACTAGCATAAGTGTACAACTACGGTAGAAACTAAAATCCTATTTTTCACAAAAATACAATAATTTCTATTGTGACCCTATGATCATCATTGTTGTGATAAGTATCCAAAAAGACATTCTTTATATTCTCATAGCAATACATATAATCAACACCCTTACATTGAAGATATGAATGAAATGCATATGTAATTTATTACTCCAAAACATTAATACAACTCATATACTTATTATTTAACTAATAATTTGTCACTTTTTCTTTCATATAATACACATCATCATTCGCATTATTTTGATTGGTCTTCTTCTAGAAACTCTCAAGCATCCTGTTCTAATAAGTATGATAATCTACTCCATAATTTAAATGACAGACTTAACATGATGTCGCAAAATCTCAATGGTTTGATTACACAGACAGGTCCTCTCACTCCAGCTTCTCCACAAATCCTAATAGCTCCATCTTTTTAATTAGCCCTGCCAATCACATCATCTAAATATACCCATGTTATGATGGATGTGAAACCTAATTCTATAGGATTGGTTGGGCTCTAGCTAGTGAGGTTTGAATATGAGATCATGCTAGAACATGATGTTTACAACGATAGATACTTGCTTTCTACTATTGCCCCCCTATCTCTTGAGTTGTAGCTATTGGATGCATGAAACTCGCCTTTTGATGCCACTTCATAACATAGATGACAAACATAATATGATGTCGCAAAATCTCAATGGTTTGATCACACGGATAGGCCCTCTCACTCCAACTTCTCCACAAATCCCTATAGCTCCATCCTTTTAATTAGCTCTGCCAATCCCATCATCTCAATATACCCATGTTATGGTGGATGTGAAACCTAATTCTATAGGCTAGGTTGGGCTCTAGCTATTGAGGTTTGAATATGAGATCATGATAGAACATGATGTTTACCATGATAAATACTTGCATTCTACTATTGCTTCCCCATCTCTTGAGTTGTAGTTATTGGATACACAATACTTGCCTATTGATGCCACTTCATTGCATTGAGATGCAAATACAGAAAGTTATTAAGCCGCAATATGAGGTGCTATTAATCACTGCTGATTTTCACTAGCATCTTTACATGGAGACATAAGAGGTTCCTAATAGTGCTGTGTGTTGTGAGCTCCATCCAATGATTACCGAAGTTTTTGCTGCCAGAGTTACTGCAACCATATCATCATTTACTCATCGTCCAAATTAAAGAATATAGTGGCATTGTGAAGAAGATGTCCAAAGACAAAGCCCCTAAATTATTTCGTCATTGTATCGTCTTCCATTACTGTTGTAGCATGTCGGCCTCATTTTCAATGAGGTTGACTAAATCCATCAGTATTTGACCTCATTTCAAAAAATTTTAACTACTGCACGCCAAAAGGATCACATAAAAGATGCAACTACATGACTTTTTCAGGGCAGAATACAGCAATCCATTGGCTGCAATAAGAAAAGAAACTATAAACAAAGAAAAACAGTAAAAAAACCGTGGGGCTTGAAGATCGTGACGCAAATTAGAGACAAAAGTATTAGGGCATCGTGAATTGCTCTTCAGCATTCGCCTAGGAGCTGAAGAACATGAAGGAATTAGAGATTCGTACCTCTTTCCTCTACTTAACCGAGAAGAACGCTCTAGAGAAAGAATTTGATCCTCAGTGTCCGCCATGCCTGCCAATTCCGGCGATACCACGCCCCTCTTCTCAGTGAACCCTGCGAACTAAATCAAGAGTTCCCAAATGAAATCTTCCAAATCCAAATCCCAAAGGGACAACAGGAAAGCAATCCACAATCATAGGACCACGTAAACAAACAGGTCGTTCCAAATATATATAGATTTTCTTAAAAAATGAAAAAAAATTGAGAATTAGGTCTATTTGAGGCAGCTGCAGTTTTTTCGCAGTAGCTACCACAGCAAGTTGTTATAGATGTGATGGTTGATTGTTCATTTTTATTATGTTGTCTTCATGTAGTGATAGATTCGTTGGTTGGTATGTTGAGTTCTCTGAGACCTCATATATACACAAAAACTGTAATTAATTACTTTCTTTTATCAAATTCTACTCGTGTTATGATTATTCGATTGTCTTTTAAAGTATTGACAAAAGATGAACTCTAGTATTTCTGGGACCTTCCAAGGATTGTTGTGCCATTATGGATTCTAGACTTTCCTATTGACATCACATCAACCACATAGCTACGGGAGACATTTTTACAGGTGCTCACGGAGAATCACAGAGAAGGGTGACTTTTTCCGATGGGCAAACAACCACTAAGTGTCATGATTACTAAAATAAAGAAAAAAATAATTAAAATAACATTTAATAATATGATAATATTATTTTTAAAATATAGACAGCGTATGTAACGAGCTACACCGTCCTCCAAGGATATTATCTATTCTCGATCACTCATGGCGGTGGAATCTTTCAGGTTGTTTGCCCACTGGAAAAGTCACACTTCTCTGTGATTCTCTGTGAGTACTTGTAAAAATGTCTCTCGTAGCTATGTGGTTGATGTAATGTCAACAGAAAAGTCTAGAGTTCATAATGGCACAACAATCCTTGGAAGGTCCCAGAAATACTAGAGTTCATCTTTTGTGAATACTTTAAAAGACAATCCAATAGTCATAACACGAGTAGAATTTGATAAAAGAAAGTAATTAATTACAGTTTTGTGTATGTGCGAGGTCTCAGATAACTCAACATACCAACCAACGAATCTATCACTACATGAAGACAACATACTTTATAAAAAAAGGCCACAAAGAAAAGACCACATTATATCAAGCTCGTGTGTGTCACATATGCATATCACCAAAAAAGATCATCTAGAAAAATCTTAGAGACCGCAGCACCAGAAAGAAGAGAGGAACTTGGTTGCCTTTATTAGAATTTCAGACGTGACACCAACCAACAGCAACTAATATGCCATCCAGAAAGAATTTGATCCTCAACATCCGCCATGCCTGCCAATTCTGACGATACCACGCCCCTCTTCTCAGTGAACCCTACGAACTAAATCAAGAGTTCCCAACTGAAATCTTCTGAATCCAAATCTCAAAGGGACAACAAGAAAGCAATCCAAAATCATAGGACCACGTAAACAGGTCGTTCCCAATATATATAGATTTTCTTAAAAAATAAAAAAAATTGAGATTTAGGTCCATTTGAGGCAGCTGCAGCTTTTTCGCAGGAGCTGCCACGACAAGTTGTTGTAGATGTGATGGTTGATTGCTCAATTTTTGTAGTTTGTCTAGATAAATAACTCTCTATCCCTATATAGTAATATTATTTTTAACAGAACTGTCATAATCATATATTGATACTTTAGAAGCAAAAATCCACTTCATAACGGTTAACCGAGAAGAACACTCTAGAGAAAGAATTTCATCCTCAGCGTCCGCCATGCCTGCCAATTCCGGCAATACCACACCCCTCTTCTCAGTGAACCCTGCGAACTAAATCAAGAGTTCCCAAATGAAATCTTCCAAATCCAAATCCCAAAAGGACAACAGGAAAGCAAT
>JXCR01140119.1:292887-372382 GCA_002079205.1 Phalaenopsis hybrid cultivar | reverse complement strand
TATATATATATATATTCTTAAAAAACAAAAAAAAAATTGAGATTTAGGTCTATTTGAGGCAACTGCAGCTTTTTCGCAGCAGATACCACAGCAAGTTATTGTAGATGTGTTGGTTGATTGTTCATTTTTTGCAGTTTGTCTAGATAAATAACTCTCTATCTCTATATAGTAATATTATTTTTAACAGAACTATCATAATCATATATTGATACTTGAGAAGCAAAAATCCACTTCATAATGGTACAAAAAATAAGATATGTATATACACGTCACTTAACACTGAGTGTCATCATTACTAAAATTAAGAGAAAATAATTAAAATAGCATTCAATAATATGAAAATATTATTTTTAAAATATAGACAGTGTATGTAACTAGCTAAACTGTCCTCCAGGGATATTATCCATTCCCGATCACTCATGGTGGTGGAATCTGTCAGGTTGTTTGCCCACCGAAAAAAGTCACACTTCTCCGTAATTCTCCGTGAGCACCTCTAAAAATGTCTCTCGTAGCTATGTGGTTGATGTGATGTCAACAGGAAAGTCTAGAGTTCATAATGGCACAACAATCCTTGGAAGGTCCCAGAAATACTAGAGTTCATCTTTTGTGAATACTTTATAAGACAATCCAATAGTCATAACACAAGTAGAATTTGATAAAAGAAAGTAATTAATTACAGTTTTGTGTATGTGTGAGATCTCAAAGAACTCAATATACCAACCAACGAATCTATCTCTGCATGAAAACAACAGACTTTATAAAAAAAGGCCACATAGAAAAGACCACATTATATCAAGCTCGTGTGTGTCACATATGCATATCACCAAAAAAGACCATCTAGAAAAACCTCAGAAACCGCAGCACCAGAAAGAAGAGAGGAACTTAGTTGCCTTTATTAGAATTTCACATGTGACACCGATCAACAACAACTAACAGGTCATCCAGAAGAACTCATAATTTTAAATGTCTCATCATGCAGCTCTCAAACCCATTAAAAGAAAAACAAATGAAATGCAAATGAAAATGGAAAAACAAAACATACAAATAACGTAAAAAACCCAAACAATCAATATCAAATATATAAGAAAATAAAATAAACATTAACTGAATAAAATACATATAGTAATATAATGAATACTCCAATCACCTTTCTATTATCATGTCTGTAATTTGCTCCGTCAACTCTGTCATCTTGCTTACACTTTCTCCATCTTTAGTACAAGTGGTGGAAGCATCGTTCTCAAGTTATGATAAAGAATGTCCAAGACGATACTCAAATGCCTCGGCAAGTACATGCACATGATCCTCGTCTGCCCTATGAAAGTCAATGTTGCAGGAAGAATGTTATCGAATGTAATTGAGGAACGATATCATGACAATCACAATCTACACATATTTGGGAAATGGGTAAGATGGCATATTGAGAATTATAACTCATTTCTTCTTCCAAACACCAAAGATCCTCTCAATGACACTGCGTAAGGAGGAATGTATTTTATTGAACTTTTTTTTTCTACCATGTGTTACATTACTGGTTCGCTCAAAGTCAGGTATGTGGTACCTCGTATTGGAATACGGCTTGAGATACCCTCCTTGAACAATATCTAGCATCAATAAAGTAGTATTTACCTGATATGTTTTGCTTGATTAGTATTAAGGAAAAAGTGAATTAGGAGAGTAGCTCGGTCGCAAGCGTACATGTGGGTGGATGTGGGAAGTTGTTTTTATTATTCCGTGTTGCAGCTTTGAAAACTCTACTATCATGTGCATTTCCTTTCCAACCGGCCATGATAAAAGTGAAGCATAAATTGAAGTCGCGTACGGTTATGACATTTTGTATTGAGGACCCAAAAAGACCAATGAATGCAATATTCTCATTATTTGGAACACGTGCAACAACGTGTGTTCCATCGATTGCTCCATTATAATTATGGAAAGATAACAATGGGTTACATAATAACATTGTTTTTGTGAAAATTGAATGTAATAAATTTGAGAAATTATCTTAAATAACGACATGTACCGCGCATTGTGTGAAATCTCTGTGGGGGTCCATTCAAACGTAGGATCTATTAGTTTTATGACTTATGAAGAAAAACTTACATGTGCATTCAATGCCACAAGGGCTGTAAAAAAAGATCGTTGTTCGCGAACATCTCATGTTCGACTTGTTAAGTAGATCGTGTTCGGCTTGTTCGTTAAGTAAATGAGTTGAACACAAACAAGTTTTTAAAGCTTAAATTATAAACGAGCTGAACACGAAAATCTCTTTGTTCGCTCGTGTTTGGCTCATTTAGCTCGAAATAAAGAGTATATATATATAATTATTTATATAATAATATATTATATATACTTATATCTAGGTTTAAATTGCAACACCTTGTGTAGTAATGCAGTTAGTGTCTTCTTTTGCATACATTTGGTTCAGATTTTAATCCAACACTTTACATCTACTTTTCAATTTAATTTTAATGAGACAATTTTGAGCCGAACATGAACACGAATATTTAAGTTGAGCCGAACACGAGCACACTGTTCACAAGCCAATTTCGAACATGAGCCGATTTCGAAAACAAGCAGTTTCGAATAAGCCGAACACGAGCTAAGCCTAAGCTCGCTCAAGCTCAACTCATTTATTGTCATAAACCCCATTGAGAAGTATTTGCAAATTGTTTGGTATAAGTTTTGAAATCATTTCATTGCTCATTGCATTGATTCATTATGAGATAATATGTAGAGGGTTATCGCCAACACTATTCATGAAGTCGTTTTGGAAGAGTCATGAAGTCTATGATTTATGTATAGTTTTTCTAACAGATAGTTGAATACCACATTTGTCATGTGGAACATATTGGTAAATCTCATTGGGCGGCCCATAAGCAACTCCCCAACCCATTTGTCCCCTGCATATGAGGATGTCATGCATGGGGTGCACTCTATATGTGAGTTATAATATTTGTACAACAAGCATACGAAAGTTGCAACTCTCTTTCAATATCTTTCTCTAGTTACATCCATGTGCATCAGTATTGTACTGATTAACACAGATGCAACAATGAATTACCTACATTCATATATGGTTATGAACTACACAATTAATATAAAAACATCAATGAATAAGCCATGTCTCAAGCAATTGAAATACTCAAATCAAAATGAAAAACAATAAAAAAATATAAATTTCTCATGCGATTGTAAATAAAAAAAGACTCTCAAATGTTCCTGCAATCATAAAACTATTATAGGCATGCCACCCTACAGTCAGTAGGCATATTGACAAAAAAATCTCTCTGAGCCAAAACCTTAAGAAACTTTATCGCAAGCAAGTACAACGACAATTTTCCAAAAATTTTTATAGTTGCATTCAGAATTTACAGAACCTAATCTGCAAAAGTTGCTTGAGATGTGTGGGTTTAGCGCTGCATGAAGCCACTAGTTGTGATGTATGGCTTCTATGGAAAGCAGCTCCCACTTTCTTTTTTTTCTCAACCCGCAAACGGTTAGATTGACAGGTGGACTCCAGTCCTTGGAGGCTCGGGCTGGTGACTTCAGTGGAATCACCCAATTGGTCAGTTCTCAAGTTTTTGGGGGTGCCACCAAACCCTGTCTCACTTGGGGAGCAAGCATTGTTGCCCGTGGGCATGACACCCCCAAACATACGATCCAACGTCTCCTCCAACTCAAGATTGATTCCACTGAACTTAAATTTTTTTGCAGCATGCACAACCTACAAATTCATATAATATCTACTCCAACATAAAAATAAAATGAAAATTGACCAAATTAGGCGACAATTCTAAATGCTTACCGCAAGTCTTTCTTCCCACTACTCCTCGGAAGCATTAATCGCTCACTGCACTGGATCCCACCCAAGCTCATTGATCTTCATTTCAATTCCTTCCAAGTTTTCCAATCCTTCTTAAGATTATCCAACTTATTTTTTAATTACATTCTATGGTACTTTCTGCTTGTACTTTCCTTGAATTTTTTTATAATACTTTATCACCTTTCTTATTAAAATAGGTTGTAGGCTTATTTCCCATATCAATCTCCTTAAGGAAAAGGTCACAAAATATTAATTTTTTTCTTTATCCCACATTACAGGTGAACCTGTCTCTTTGGTCTCAACCATTATATTACTAGAATGAAAAAAACAAATTAACATAAATAATAATGCCTCAATATCACAAAACAAAGAAAAATCATAATGCAACCAATCTCATCATCATAACCTCCAAACACATCCTCCACACCAAAAAGCACACCACCAAATCACAACCTCCACCTCCACATTGCAAAAAAAAAAATCACCACACCAACAATCTCCACCTCCACACCACAAACCACACCACCACACCAACAACCTCTGTACCACAAACCACACCATAAACCACACCACAACCTCCACACCATAAACCACACCACAACCTCCACACCACAAACCACACCACACCACCAAACCACAACCTCCGCCACCACACCACTACACCAACAAACTCCACACCACAAACCACACAATAAATCATAACGCATCACAACATAACACAACATGCACACCACAATCTATAGCACAAAATAAACCAACACCAAATTCCAGCATAAAAATTCCACAAAATTTTGAAATTCCCCTCTGAAATATTAAAGTTCAAACATGTTATCCAAATTCCCAACAACATAACCCCCAAAAGAAATTGAACAGACTACATAGAGTGGACCCGAAGCATTGCCAAAATTGCACTAAAATTTACATAACAAAAAATATGCAGATCATAGAAAATCCACCAAAAATCACATAACATAGAATATCAAAATGAAATAAATAAAAAAAGAGCAAAAAAAAGCCACCAAAACTAATCTCACAACTATCTTGGTTTGTGGTAAGAATTTTTGAATTATAAAAACAAAGAACCATCAAAACCAAGTGCACGATGTTGCAACAAATAGAGAACCACTGAAAATGAGCAAACAGGGATGAAACACAACCACACAAACCACCAAATGGAGCTGAAGAAGAAGGAAAGAAGAGGAAACATCACATAACTACCAAACCACGCTGAAGAAGAAAAGGGAGAGGGGATGAGAGAATACACACCTCAACGGAATAACCACTAATTGAAATAATCACTCAACATAAGTGATCTACCAAACACAAGTGATCTACCATACAGAACACGTATGACACAAAACCACCAAAATTTGAGCTGTAGAAAAGAGTCGGGGAGGAAGAAGACTATAAAGTGCCTTTGTTATACCCACTCACCACCGAGAATATAGACTGTAGCCATGAATCCACGGAGGGTACATCTAGGGTAGAAGAATTATGGGAGAGGGAGGGGTTTGACCCAACCCGCAATTACACAATAATTTAGCTTCCAAAAGATAGCCAAAATCTTGCCCAATTTATATTTAGCGGCTAGTGTGAAAAATTGATATGTTATAAATTTTTTTATTAATAATTTACACACTAGGGGTACTACGTAAGTATAAATATCATTTCAAGTATATAAGGTTGTCTTTAAAGACCCTAATATTGATCCCACGGAGAAGCAAAGTAAGAAATCCCTTAGGCTAATTCTAGTCTACTACCATCAGACCTTAGTTTGGAATTTTTGAAAAGTTTGGTCTTTCTAAATTCATTAATTTACTTTATAATTAAAATTAAATATAAACCTAATATATAGAGGCATGATAAATTTTGGAAAGTTTTTATTTATTTAAAATCCATTTCCCCTTGCAACGATATCATAATAAAATATTATTTACCCTCTCCCGAGTGCTTAAAGAACGTTAGCTAATCCAAAGTAAGTTCCTTATCGAATGGTAGTGCTAAGTAGATTCTAGCATCTCACTTCTAGGTTACTGATACACTTAAAATATGTAGCATTTATGTACACATTTTTATACATATTCACAATCAAACCTAAATTCAATTTCACAATAATGGCTCCAATATCAATAAGTTTCTTGGTTTGAATACAATAATTTAAAATAACACTCTCCTTAATCACCTTACTAATCTTTATAGCAGGCAGTAATTTTGATGCAATAACAAAGTGTCATGCCTTAGAAGTACGATTTAACAATGATGTCAAAAAACTTAATTTTCCATCATCTCTGACCTCCAATTTGCATCTTCATCTGTAAGGTATCAGTGGAGTTCATTGATACTGTCTCTCGTAAGAGTAAAATTCACATAATGACATATAAACACATTATCAATCATAAACATCTCATTTATTCTTGAAGGAGTGAATTGCACAAACTGCCTCGCACATAGACAATTCCTTGGTTGATTCCATGAAGATTTACATAAAACTCTTTCACCACATGGATGACTACGACGACAGTAATGTAACAAAGCACTTCACAACATCTTTACACAATGATCTCTTAAACTCGAGTATTTGGTGTGTTGAATCCTTGATTCACAAATCCCCTCTCTTTGATTAGCCTCTTCTTCACTAAAACACGATCATGCAACTTCTGCGCATCGAAACTGACAAACTTCTCCGGTTGAAAATTCTAAATCTTGCAGTATTTTTGGAGTGGGATGTCATTGATTTTGAAATCTAGTGGTTTTTCCCTCATTTTTTCTCTTAAAATAAACTTTAGAATTAGTTTTTGGGAGTTATAACGAGAATAAACCGCAAAAAATTGTCAAAAATAGTCTTTTGAAATGTTTTAAGTCAATTTCGTCACCACAATGCACCATGCACCGATTCTGCCAGCTCTCTAGAATTTGGCGCATCATGCGCCAGTTCCAAAAAAAATAACACTATTTCGATTTTGATCCAATAAATTCTCAATTTTTCCATAAAATTAGGTAAATAAAGATGTTTCTAAATATTTTCTCAAATACACTGACTATATAAAGACATAATTATAAATATATATAAAATATTTCAAACAAAAACTCAAAAACAAACTAAACAATGATAAATATGGGTTGCCTACCACAAAGAGCTTAGTTTAATGCTGTCAGCTCGACATTCCCATTTTTTTTATGGGTGACCCAACATTATAGTCTCTTCAAAAGCTGGTCTTTGACCATCAAAATATAGTTTGAATCTATGCCCATTCACTTTAAATATCCTTTCAGTCTTAGGATCTTCAATATTTACTGCTCCATAGAGATAGACTTTTATAACTTTAAATGACCCATTCCACCTAGACTTCAGTTTCCCAAGAAATAATTTCAATATTGTATTCTATAATAAAAGTTCCTGTCCAGGTTCAAATTCCTTTTTTTATTATCTTCTGATCATGCCATTCTTTCATCTTTTCTTTATAAATCCTCGCATTATCATAAGATTCATTTCTAATTTCGTCAAGCTTATTATATCATATTAATTTTTTCTCACCAGTTTCTTTCAAATTAATATTAAATTCCTTTATAGCCCAATAAGCTTTATGCTCCAATTCTACTGGCAAGTGAAAAATCTTCCCAAAAATTAGACTATAATGGGACATTCTTATAGTTGTTTTAGAAGCCGTCATGTATGCCCATAATGCCACTAGTCTAGGGATGATAAGCAATTGCAATTTTATGCATTATATTATATTTTTCAACCAATCTTGCAATTGTTATATTTTTAAAATGAGATCCTTCATTGGTAATGATTACTCCCAGCATTCCATATCTTGTAAAATTATTTTTAATTAAAAATTTTGAAACACTCCGAGTTTCACATCGAGGTAAAGCGATTGCTTCAATTCATTTTGAAACATAATCCACTGCAATCAATATATAAATATTTCTGAATGAAGGTATAAATGTTCATATAAAATCCAATCCCCATGCATTAAAAATTCTAATTTCCAGATTAAAATTTAGAGGTATTTCATTTCTTCTTGAAATATTACCTATTNATATATATATATATATATATATATATATATATATGTGTATGAGAGAGAGATATATATATATATATATATATATATATATATATATATATATATATATATATATATATATATTAACATCTCTAAATAGAGTAGGTCAATAAAATCCAGATTGTAAAATTTTATGAACAGTTCTTTCATTCCTAAAATGACATCCAAATTCAAAATCATGACATTTTTCGATAATTTCCTGAATTTCTCTATAAGGCACACATCATCTCATTACTAAATCTTTGCATTGTTTATATGAATAAGGGTCATCCCAAAAATATGATTTTGCATCATAAATGAATTTCTTTTTCTGTTATTTTGTCAGCCCATATGGTAAAATACCACTAACAATAGAATTTACAATATCAGCATACCAAGGTATTTCCCATCCTTTTACAGTATAAGTTGTTCATCAGGAAAAGTTTTGTTAATTCCTCTTTCCATATCAAGTATTTCTTCCTATTCTAGCCTAGATAGATGATCATCAATTTGATTATCAGTCCCTTTCCTATCGACTATCAAAAAATCAAACACTTGCATCAGAAGTACCCATCTAATTAATCTTGGTTTAACATCCTTCTTTTTCATCAAGTATTTAATAGTTGAATGGTCAGTATGCACTATACATTTAACTCCAATCAGATATGATCTAAACTTATCAAAAGCATATACAATAGCTAATAAATGTCTTTCAGTGGTGGTGTAGTTAATCTAAGCATCATTAAGAGTATTACTAGCATAGTATATAAATTTAATAATCTTATCATATTTCTGCCCTAAGACAGCTCCAATGACATAATCTTTAGCATCACACATTAGTTCAAAAGGTTTCTCCCAATCAGGTGAAACAATTATAGGAGCAATGATCAATTTTTCCTTTAAATTTTTAAGGGCTTTAAGGCTATCTTGGTTGAAGTCAAATTTTGTATATTTTTCCCGAAGTTGGCATAAAGGTTTAGTAATTTTTGAAAAATCTTTGATATATCGCCTGTAAAATCTAGCATGTCCTAAAAAGCTCATAACTCCTTTTACCGTAGTAGGTGGATGTAGCTTTGATATGACCTAAATTTTTATAGGATTTACTTCCATGTCATTTTCTGAAATTTTATGCTCAAACACAATTCCTCCTGCAACTATAAATTGACATTTCTCACAGTTCAATACGAGATTTCCTTCATATTCACATTACCCTCACTATGAGCCTACAAATTTTTGGGTTGATGATGATGCAGAGGAGGAGGAGTAAGAGGATTGATTTGAATAGTTTATTTTTAAATTATATGAACTTTTATGTGTTGTAGTTGTTTGGACTGCTACTCTTTTACATGTTATTATTTCTTGTAGTTGTTTGGATTGTTGCTCTTATGTGTTTTGTTGTGTTGGATACTGTTGTGATATTTAAAAAAATGTATCTGAGATGTTATGAGTGGTTATATTTTGTTTTTATGGTAGTAATTATGTGAACATGGTTGTTTAGTTGTATTTTTTTGGTTTGTAAAGAACTTATTCCAGAGATATTAGGAAGGTTTAGAATATTACTAACTTTCCCTTAAGAATTTCATGTTTAAATTCTCAATTTACAACCATGTATTTTCTTTATGTTGTAGTTATGAATTTTTATTGTTTTGTGTTTATTTGCTTTTATTTTGTCCTCCGCTACATAAAAGTTTGTTGAATCTCATATATGTTAAAATTAAGTTAAAATTTGAACAATTTATTTTTACTCCTGTTTTTAATTTTTGTACTTGTATATTTTGGATATAAAAATTCATGTAAGCATGTTAATTTTAGTTTTCATTCTTGCCTATATATATTATGCTAAAATGTTTTATCTTATTAAAAATGTAAGTTTAGGGGGATGAAAAATAATTTGCAAAACTTGAATTTTATTTGTTCTCAAATGTGCTAAAAATAAATTTGATTTTGATTGAAAAAAAAATGATTATGTGTATGAAGTTATATTTGAGAAGTAAAGTTTTGAATATAGAAATGAGTAAGAAAATTTAGTTGAAACCTATGAAGAAAATTTTAAAGTTAAAATCTTTTTTGTGTAGAAATGATAAACATTATGTAGCTATCTTTAGTTGGAGGAGTTGTATTTTTGAAAAATGTAGAAGGATTAGACTTTTATTTTCAATACTTAACTTTCTTTTATTGAAAATAATTTTCAAAACAATTATTATATTTTTAAGTGAAGGATGTATATCAATCTTTTGCTTTAGGAAATGAAGAGTGAAATTCAAAACCATTAAAGACCTGGCCAGATATAGTAATCCTCACCTAAAAAGAAAAAAAAGGAAAAAAAAAGAAATAAAAAGAAAAAAGAAAAGAAAGTAAAGTTCAAAAAGGGAGGAGAAGCTTGAGGATTAGTGCCTAATCAAAAATTTTTTCCACATCTAATCTTTTTCAAATATAGACTTAATAAACTCTTAAGCTTAAGGATATAATATAGTAAGTATAATTACTCTTAATAAAAATGTTAAGTGGGGGAGATTGATTGCCTAAACCTTATATTTGGTAAATCTACAAGAATCTCTGAACTAGATAAGAACTCATATTTTTATACTTCTTCACATTAAAGATTTTTAAACTCTAAGTTGGTCTCATTTACTAAAGTTTTTTTCTAAATTGGACTACTATATTTCTAGAACAAAATTTTAAAATATCCTAAAGAATCTCATTTGCATAATCTGTTTATTTTGGTTTTGAAAGATTGGAGTGTCACTTTAGGACAAGTAATGTTTTAAGTTTGGAGGATTTTGATACACTTAAAATATATAGCATTTATGTACACATTTTTATACCTATTTTCAAGGATATTGTGCTTTAATGGAAGATATTTATGTATTTTTATTTCAGGTACAATTAAATGGATGAAATATGGTGAAAGGAGTGAAAAAGAATCAAATTTGGAGCAAATATAAAGGTGTGCAAATGAACTTTGGCACCTAGGTGCCCAGGACTAATGCTTAAGCGCTAGGAGACAGAGAAGGTCGGGCCTAAGCTCCGAAAACCTCATGCTTACACACCAAAGGTAGTTATGATGAAAATTCAAGGAAATTTTGACTAATTTTGAAGGGGTGTTTGAAGAAACTCTTGATGAAAACGTGGATTACAGTTAATGGGCACAAAAATACATTGAAATGGCTCTTGAAAAGACACAACTCTTGAAAGATTCATTGAATGTGCACACATTTTGAAGAGACACCGAAGCACCTTTCGGAAAACTATAAAGAGAGAGGAAGAAAAGAGATTAGAGATATGACTCTTAGGATACTTTTAGAGAGTGTAAAAGTAAGGAGTTGTAGGATTTTATTTAGGGTTTCTTCTCACTTTTCTCATTCCTAGTGAAAGAAAAAGTGATTAGATAACTCTAAGTAAGAGTCCATTGTGGTTTGTTAGTGAGAGAGAGATTTTAACCCTCTAGGGTTGGGCGACCTAGGGAGGATTGTAAGAGAAATGAAGAGATTCAAAGGAACTTCAGGAGTTCAGTGGAGAGGAATTTGAGATAAATTTTTATCTTTGTGACTAAATTTATTTTTAATTTAGAATTATTATGTTTTATATGATTTCTACTTTTAAACTTAATTGTTGTTGTGTTTTCTCCATGAATTATTAGTAGTTTTCTTTATCTTTCTTCTTAAAATGATAAGTAATTAAGTGTTGGATGGAAGTTGTGTGAAGTATTGGTCTATAATGTTGGAATAAGTTATGATGATTTAATCCTTATACTTCATTTACTTCTTGATTTGGCCAATTAAGATACTAATATTTGTTATGAGAACATGTGAGATTCGAGATGGTATTGTCTCAGTCAACTAATGGTAGAGTCAAAAGAGATTGTATGAATGAGAATGTAATTCATATAGTTGAGTGCAAATAAATAGGGAAATAAACTTTAAAGGGTGCAGAGTTAGAGGACTTTAGAGTGACAGGCTAAATCCTTTAATTTTTTCTTTAGTTTTAGCTCTTGATATGAGAAGTTAGCTCCTAGGTGGAGGGAGAAGAATGAACTTTAGAGTGAGAGCTAGTTTCTTCCCTACCTAGCCCTTCTTCAGGACTATTCAAACTTTAGATTAGCCAAAGTTCTTTATAGAATCTCTAAAAAGGGTAAAGAATAATATTGCTCCTTTTTGCCGCAACAAAATTTAAATACTTTTACAACAGAATTCCTATGCTCGTTATTGATTCATGATAAGAAAAAAGAAATTTCATTTATATTACTTTCATCTTACAAAAATTTAATTAAAGTTAGTTGGTTTTTTTACTTTATTTTCAATTTAAAAAAATTAATAGAAAGAATCAAACTTTTATTCCTACCATTGTATCTATAGTCTGAGACTCTTTTTCGAAGTAGAATTCGTTGTCTAATTTCTTCTTAAAAGTTTGTAGTGCTCCCTATGGGTTCGATATTTCAGGGCTTAATAAAAAATTCCTATATTACTAGATAATGATACGTATACTTGTGTAGTATCCCAATATTTAAATATAACAGTTGCACTCTTACTTGCTTCGGGACTAAGTTTTTTGCATCGTTGTAAAGAAGAAATATATAAAATAAAGATAATCAAGAATGTAACCACACATACATCATAATACTATCGTACTAGAAAGTGGATCAATTACCCACTGTGCCCTCTCCATAGTATCTACCATGGACTTCAGGTTCCAACTCTAGACCAAATTAGTAAAGGATCTAGTATGTCACCCAAAAAACACTAATTCTACTCTCATCAAAACTTATCTCCCTATCTATTTGCACTCTCCTAATATTGTGGTCGTCCACCTCGTAAGGTTAGTGTGGTACTCAATAATTGGGTGAAATGATATCCATCTCTGATTGTTATGTTTCACAACAGATTTTAACATTACAAGTGATCAGTTTGTAAAGTAAATTAAGAATTGATGAAAATTCATCACAATTTTAAAATAAAAGAAATCTTCAAATCATTCTAATCCTACAAATAATTAATTCTCATTATAATGAGAAGAGTAATGAAAATTACCCACTAAGCATGGAGAATACACATGAATTCTTCATTGCAATTGACATTGAGAACACACAACTATATTACAATAATTCAAAGAAAATACAAAAAGAGTTTAAGACTTATCTTTACAAAAGATTCATGATGCGGCGGACAACTAGCACTAATAATAAATATGCAGTTCAATCCAAAAAAAAATCAATTCAGTAAAATAATTTTATCTTTTAAAATCTCTAAGCTGCAAAACCCGTAATAATAATGCAAGTATACGTATCTCTCAAATAATAAGAGGCTCTAATGGAGTTCTAAGTATCGATCCCACGAGGAGTTGGAAATTCATATGGTTATAATGTCAAACACACTATTCAAACTATAAAACTTAAAGTATGTAAATCAAATCTAAAATAAATTTAAAGTGCGCTAAATGAAATGTAGTTGAAAGAACTAAGTTAACTAAATTAATTGCTAAAATTCAAAAATAAACTTATAAATACTAAAAAAAGTTTTGAAATGAAGAGTTCAAATTTAAGAAAGTATCCTTCCCCTTACAATAAGTTTATTGAATGTGAAAAAATTAAAATCATTTAAAATACATATGAAATTATATTGTGCCAAATAGGAGTAATCCTATTCTTTACCCTTTAAGAGTGTATGAAGAACATTGACTAATTCATAGTTTGGTCCCTAAATCCATGGCTAGTTGAGAGGATACTAGCTCTCACTCCAGAGCTCTCACTTCTCCCTTGCCTGAGGGCTAATAATCTAGCTTTAGTTTCTAAGCAACTGGACCAAATTAAGGATTTTAATTTGTCACAAAAAAATCTCAAATTTTGCGCCCATCAAAGTATATTTCCTTATTTATTTGCATTCAGCCCCATGAATTGCATTCTCACCCACGAAATTAAATGTGACTCTTACCTTATTGTAGAAAGTATAGCACTTTTGAATCATATGTTTCCCAATAAATTTTAACCTTTTAGTTTGCCATATCAAAAAGTAAATGAAGATCAGAGTTCGTATCATCACAATTTATTGACATTTAAAACCTTATAAAACAAAACTAATTCTTCACAAAGTCATATCTGCTCAAAATTCATGATAAATATATGACAAAACAAGGATTTCATATCTAAAAACAAGTTCATAAAACAATAAAGAAAAGATCTCAACTTATCTCACACTCCTTCCCAAGCAAATCTCTATAAGATCCCTTGAAGTACTTTCTCTCTTTACAATCACACTCAATTCTCTCTTAGATGTGTAATGAAGAAGAAATCTCTCACCTTCCCTCTCCTCTTACAACCCTAGAAGAAAATCCTTCTCTTCTCTCTCATGCCAAACTCTCTCTCTATCTCACGCCCCCTTCTTCTCTTCTATAGACTCTCCTCTTTTAATTAGGGCCCAAAAGGAATTCAAAATTCCCTCCAATTTTTCCACCAAAAATTCATACCTTTTTGCACCAAGAGATAAGTCCCCTCATTTAAGAGACATATTTCTTCATTAGAGAACCTTCCAAAGTGTCTAGATGCATTGAACCACTCCATAGGACATTTGAAATGTTTTGAGCCTTCAAAATCCACTCAAAAATAGCCATGAATCGACTTACTCCATCTTAATTTGTATCTGGTGCTTCTGGTGCCAGCCTAATAAAGTCTATGTTCCTCTCTAGATTTTGGTGCTTCGGTGCCAATCTGGCGTCTCTGGTGCTGCTTAATGAAGTCCACACTATTTCTGAATTTTAGCGCTTCAGGCACCAATCTGGCACCTCTAGTGCCACTTCTTTGTAAAATGGTGTCTTTGGCGTTATTTTCTGGCGCTTCTGGCGCCAGCTCTCGGGAAAATGAAGCCTCTGGCGCTAGGATCACAAAATTCTCCTTTTTGGCTCCAAATTTACTCCGTTTTGCTACTTTTTGCTCCAAATGCCTCAAATTGATATACCTGCAAAAAAAAATAAATGAAAATACCCTTCTTTAAAGTGCAATATCGCCACAAAATGCATAAAATATACACATAAAATATTATATTATTTTGGTGCATCAAAATCCCCCAAACTTAGATGTTTCTTGTCCTCAATTGACCCTTTTACTACATAAAAATATGACTTGTGAAAGAGATTAACTTGTACACTTTGATAATTTGCTTTAATAAATTTAATAGTATAAATTAAGAAAATTTTTTACTAACTTAGGTTAAAACTAAAAGTATAAGAACATCTAGTAATCAAGTTTAAGATTTCTTAATCTCCATTCATTTCATGAAGATTAGTAATTTGTCTTATCGAAAATACTTAGAACATCTATATGAAAAAGAATTTCATGAAAATTTTACTAGTAAGGATGCTAATACTCAGATACAAGTTTAGAAAATACAATAGAGTCTTTTTCCTCAAGTTGATTCTAGTGAAGCTAATTTTTGATTATGCACCTCCTCAAGTTGCTCCTCACATATTTTTCTTTTCTTTAGGATCTTTTTCAATCATTTCTTTTCTTTTCTTTTTCATGTAAGGATTACTATATCTGGATAGTCTTTACTAATTTTGAACTCACTATCCTCTTATTAAAGTCAAAATTACTTACTTTCCTTCACTTTATAAATTCATACTAGCTTTGAAGATTTTTCATAAAGTCTCATTCTTTTCTTCTTACATGAAACTCTAAAATTCTTAATACTTTAAAAATACAATTTCCCTTACTTTAAATAGAAAACATAGTCTTATTCTTTCATATTAAATATCTTATCTCTAGAATTGACCTTCATTATTAAATATTTTTGCTTAAATTTACCATAATATTTACAAAGAAAAATATATTTATTTAAAATTAAACTCTAATATCCATGGTCATGTTAAATTAATTTTTAAAAACATAGTTAATTGAGGACAAATAAAATTTAGTTCACTTCTTTTTAAAGAAATTTTTCTTTCCCCCCAACCTTAAGTTTTTAAATAATAAGTAAAGCACGTATTACAAAAAAAATTGTAGTAAAAGAAAACAATAAATTCAAAAAAAAAAAAAACTAACATGTAGAGGATTCTGAATATGAAACTTGGCTCTTGATATTTTGTAGGTGCTAACTTAAAAGGTATAGGCTTTAAATTATTAAATGAGACATAATATATCAAAGAATTTGTTGAGTAAAGATAAATTACAAACATAAACTAGTAAACTAAAGCAACTAAAAATGCTGAAAAATAAAAGTTTACCATTTACTTTTACATATATCAGTTCAACATATCCATAAATTAAACACATAAATGTTCCATTCATACCACCAACAATAAAACAAATCAAATAACAACACATAAAAATAAACATCGTCTAAGTTAAACTTTACTCTTCATTATCCTCCTCTTTCTCTTTTTTCTCGTCTTCTTCTTCTTCTTCTTCTTCTTTTTCATATCCTTCATGCACATAAGGCATAAAGCTGGGGCATGTAGGAAATTTTACATTATGATCACCCCTAAAAAATCTAACCATTGTCTCTTCATATGAAATATCGTGTTGGACTCTTTTCTACTTATATTCATCATTGTATGCATTTCTGGCTTCTATACTTCCTATTATATTCTGCATTGCTATCAGATCTGATTGTTGAATCATTAACTACTCCATAATATTCTCAAGTGAAACAAAACTAGAAGTAGATGGTCCTACAACTGATGTGGAGGGTTTATAACTACTTCCACTCCTAGATCCAAGAAATGATTCAAATTTACGCAGAGTGGGCTTTCCAATTGGTTTTAGTGGTTGCAATGCCTCTTCATTTCTACCAAATTATACTCCTAATTGTTCACATAGAGTGAAAATCAAGGCAGGATATCCTAACCCACTAGTGGTCCCACTCCTAATAATGCTTTGAGCATTTTTCACAATAGGAGCACTAAATTCAACTGCTTTCATTTGTTGAATGCAAAAATTCATTACTGCTCTTTTCTTAGTTACTTTGCTTAGTTGATTTGTTGGAAGCAACTTTGCAGAGATGAAGTAATGTCTTGCCTTAGATTGAACATTCAACATGGAAGTGGAGAAATTAACTTTGTGATTATTTTTAATTTTCCATTCTCCTCTTCCATCAATCAGAAAGGAAATTCCTTCATCAAGTGATGAATCAGTCATCACAATGCAACATACTCACAATGAAATGCATTTCTCAGTCTATAAAATTCATTGATTCTTTGTCGAATAAATTCAACTTGCTTATCTCGAACAAAGATGTGATCGTCTGTTGTCACTCAAAGATTAGCATCAAATTCTTAAATCACAGGAACAATGGCTACTGTAGTGAAGTAGCAGAATTTTTTCCACTTCTGAGAAATAATCAACATTTCTATCTCTCCTCCTAGCTTTGAAAATGCTCGCTCCAGAATAAATTTTATCTAGCCCATTTTAGTATTATAGTTATGTTGAGCCTTATAGTTGGCAAATCTCCCTGCATCGAAATCTCTCGTAGGTNTTTCCATTCTCCTCTTCCATCAGTCAGAAAGGAAATTCCTTCATCAAGTGATGAATCAATCATCACAATGCAACATACTAACAATGAAATGCATATCTCAGTCTATAAAATTCATTGATTCTTCTTTGAATAAATTCAACTTGCTTATCTTGAACAAAGATGTGATCATCCGTTGTCACTCGAAGATTAGCATGGAATTCTTAAATCACCGAAACAATGGCTACTGCAGTGAAGTAGCAGAAAATTTTCCACTTATGAGCAATAATCAACATTTCTATCTCTCCTCCTGGCTTTGAAAATGCTCGCTCCAGAATCAATTTTATCTAACCCATTTTAGTATTATAGTTATGTTGAGCCTTGTAGTTGACAAATCTCCCTGCATCGAAATCTCTCGTAGGCTTTCCCCTCTTCACTTGTGGTGCCATAGGAATTTCTATGTAAATTCAAAATCAAATCCAAATAAAATCACAATATCAAAAATCAAACTCCAAAAGTAGGAAGATTTTGTAAGAAGCTTTTCACCATGGGTTCTCTTTAAACTTCCTAAAAAAACTTTCACATTTTCAGATTTCCAAAATTTAGGGTAAATTCATGGTGAAAATAAAAAATTTCTAAGTTAAAGTGAACCTCTTAAAAAGAGAAGATGAAATCCAAAACTTTTTAGTCTTTGAAATCTCCTCAAATTCACCAAATGTGAAGCCCTAGGTTGAGTTTTGACCTTAGTTTAGAGGTAGGAGGTGATCTAAGAAGTAAAAATGGGGTTTTATTCGTGATTTTTGCAGTTTTAAAATGATTTTGGCATTTTTGGGAAACTGGCACCTCTGGCGCCGTTTCTTTGTAAAATGGCGCCTCAGGCGCCAATCTGGCACTTGAGGCGCCAATACCACAAATTTTTAGATTTTGATTTTCTTCAAAAATTTGCTACCTACCGAACCACATCAACCTCTAACTAACTTAATTAAACACTTATACTCATAATTAAACAATTTTCCAATACACAATTTCACAAAATACACAAAACTCACATTTATATATAAAATTTGAATGATAACAAACTAATAGTTTTCAAGCCAACATATCTAATTCACTATCGAAATCAAGCCAACAAACTAATTTTGAAGCCTAAATATCAAACACCTAACAAAAATACATATAAAGTTTTGCAATAAAAGTAAATCAAATCTAGCACAAACACATAACAACAAATATAACTACGAATTCCATACTAAACAAGTTCAAACATCTTCTTCACTGTCATCTTCTTGAATGTTCCTAATGGATTGGTAGTGCACGTACAAGTTATAAAAATGTCGGTGAGGAAATTTGTCCATCGAATCTTTTTCAACTCAAGCATTTTTCTTAAAAATTTGTGCCAAACCTTCTTCAATACGTCCAGTGTGTTCGAAGTGCTCCTTCATCCTTCAGTCCAGATGGTCAAACATTTTAAAAATATTTCTAATTGAATGCATAAGATTATGTGCCTCTTTTTCTAAATTCTTAATCCTTTTCAAAAGTGCTTTCAAACTAAAGTAAGGTTGAATAAGTGATGAATTTTGAGACACTTGATCCATCAATATAGTCATATCGTTCTCCTCTCCAATTCCTGTACAGTTGCAATAAACTCTAGGTCCATAGGCTTCAAGGAAGACGCGCTTTCTCCCAACTTTCATAAGGCACTTACAACTGGCTACACAATAAGAATATAGTACATGGATGTCCCAGTTCAGAAGTTGATCCATTAATGATTAAACAAAAAAAAAACTTTACTATTACAACATGAACATCAATAGGTCTTCTGGTTTGAATACAATAATTCAAAATCGCACTTTCCTTCGCCACTTTACTGATTTTCATAGTAGGAAGTAGTTTTCATGCAATAAAGAAATTCCATGCCTTCAATGCAGGATTCAATAATGATGAAGAAAAACTTACATGTTCGTTATCTCTGGTCTCCCAATTTGCATCTTCATTAGTAAGGTATCGATAAAGTTCATCCATATTATCTCTTGTAGGGACAAAATTTGCATAGTGACAAATAGGAACACTTTCAATCATAAACATGTCATTTATTCTTAAAGGGGTAAATTGCACCCACCTGCCTTGAACATAGATGAATCCTTGGTTAATTTCATGAAGATTAGCATAAAACTCCTTCACCACAAGTACTACAGTGGCAATGGTATAATAAAGTACTTCCCAACGTCTCCGTACAATAATCTCCTCCACTCGAGTATTTGGTGTATTGAATCTTCGATTGATTAAGACTCACTCCTTGATTAGTCTCTTCTTCACAAGAACACGATCGTATAACTTCTATGCATTGAAATTGTGAACTTTCTCCTGTTGAAAATTCCATATCAAGCGCTATCTTTAGAGTGGGAAGCTATTGGATTTGAAAAATGGTGGCTTTCCTTTGATTTTTCCATCATTAATATCTTTAGGAGTTATTTTTAGGGAGTACTAGGAAGAAATCACGCCAAAAACCGTAAAAAAACTGCCATTTGAATCGTCTTAAGTTGTTTCTGTCGCCGCGACACTTCTAGCGCTAGCTCTCTGAAAAATGACGCTTCAAGAGCCAATCTGGCAACAATTTAAATTTCTCAATCGATTTGTTTTAAATCCAAACGACTCTAAAATTTTCCATAAAAGTCAATAAATAAAGATATTTTAAATCAGTTTCTTAATATATAAGTTTCTCAAATACATGAAATTCATATTAAAAGCNCACCAGTGGTCTCTCCCAGAGCAATAGATCGAGTGTTCATATAAATGATAGAGCCTGCATTTATATCCATCACTTGTTGAATACAGTATTTTAGGATGGCTCTATCCTTGGTCACTTCACTGTGATGGTTTGTTGGAATCATCTTCCCAGAAATAAAATAATGTCAAGCCTTAGATACTACATTTAACATAGAAAGGGGAAAGTTGACTTTATCTCCATTCTTTACTTTCCAAGCCCCTTTCTCACCAGTCAGAAAAGAAATAACCTCATCTAAGGCCTCATTTGTTGCAGAGAATGAATGATACCGACATCTATAAACATCTTCTAACTGATAAAACTCATTTATTTTTATTGGAGTAAACTCCACCCTTTTTCCTCGAACAAAAACAAAATCATCAGAAGCCTCCGGAAAGTTAGCACAAAATTCCATAGCTATCCCAGATATTGCATTAGCAGCAAAATAGCAGAAGTTTTTTCACTGCAGAGTGATAATCAATCATTCAACTTCTCTTTCCGAATTTTTGAAACCTCAATCTATAATCACTTTCTTATTTTCTCGAAGATTATGAAATCGAGCACTAGCTTTAAAGCTAACAAACTTTTGCTTGCCATATTCTATTTTTCTTTTGTTCGATCTATGTGTCATAGAAAATCTAGAAAAAATTGATAAAAATCTGAATAAATTCTAAAATTCCATAAATCAAAATGTAAAGCACTTTAAACTTAAATCCACTAAGTAATAGTTTTTCACCAAAGCATTTTCTCAAAATCTCTAAAAAAAGCATAACTTTTGGATCTAGGAAATGTGAGAAAAATTTTGGTGAAAATAAAAAATTTTTACTTTAAAGTGTAGCTCTTACCTAGAGAAAAAGAAATCCAAAGTTTGTTTACATTTAAATCACCTCAAATCCGCCCAAAATCAAGCCCTAGGCGTGAAAACCGAAGGTTGAAAGTGACTTTAGGGGTAAAAATGGAGGTTTTGCGGTGAAAATCAGGAATTAAAAGAGTTATTACTGCTCTCGGGTTGAAGGCGCCGTCGGTGCCCATGCTAGCACCATCAGCGCTGAAGGCCCAAAATTCACTATTTTAATTTTTTCAAATTTTCAATTTCCTTTTAATTTACTCCAAAGTTTTTAGTATTTTTAAACATAAATTTTAATCAAACAATAATTCACAAATAAACATTGACAAACAACAACAAACTAACTTTTATATAANTATATATATATATATATATATATATATATATATATATATATATATATATATATATATATATATTTATACATACATATTACTATATATAAAAAGAGATGAACAATAGAAACAAACAAATATATGGGTTGCCTCCCACAAAGCACTTGGTTTAATGTCGTCAGCTCGACATTCCTAGTCTTTACTCTAGGTGAACCAACATTACAGTCTCTTTAAAAACTAGTATTTAACCATCAAAATATGGTTTCATTTTATGCCCATTCACTTTAAATATCATTCCAGTCTTGGGATCTTCAATATTAACAACTCCATAAGGATAAAATTTTATAATTGTGCATGGCCCCATCCACATAAACTTCAGTTTTCTAGGATATAATTTCAATCTTGTATTGTATAATAAAACTTTTTATTCAAGCACAAATTCTTTTCTTATTATCTTTCGATAACGTCATTCTTTTATTTTCTCCTTATATATTCTAGCATTGTCATAAGATTCATTTCTAATATATTCTAACTCATTCATTTGCAATAATCTTTTATCATCAGTATCTTTCAAATTAAAACTAAACTCATTAAACACCCAATAAGTTTTATGTTCCAATTGTACTGGTAAGTGACCAGTCTTCCCAAAAATTAATCAATATGGTGACATTCCAATAGGTTTCTTATAAGCTATCCTATAAGCTCATATTGTAGTATCTAATCTAGTAGACTAATCCATTTTATTATGATTTATAGTTTTTTCCAAAATTTTCTTAATTTCATGATTTGATACTTCTTATAGACCGCTAGTATGAGGATGATAAGCAGTTACAATTCTATGTATAATACTATATTTTTCCACTAACTTTTCAATTATTTTGTTCCAAAAGTCAGATCCTCCATCATTAATGATTATTCTCGGCATTTTATATCTTGTAAAAATATTTTTGATTAAAAATTTTGAAACACTCAAAGCATCACATTGAGCTAAAGTGATTGCTTCAATCTACTTTGATACATAGTCCACTGCAATCAATATATACACATTTCTAAATGTAGGTACAAATGGTCCCATAAAATCTAATCCACAAACATCAAAGATTTTAACTTCTAAAGTAAAATTTAGAGGCATTTCATTTCTTTTTGAAATATTACCTCTTCGCTGACATCAATCACACATTTTAATATATAAATTAACATCTCTAAATAGAGTAGGCCAATAAAATCTAGATTGTAAAATTTTGTGAGCAGTTCTATTAATCCTAAAATGGCCTCCAAATTCAGAATCATGACATTTTTGGATAATTTCTTCAATTTCTTAATAAGGCACACATCTCCTCATAACTAAATTTTTGTATTGTTTGTACAAATATTGGTCATAAAAAAAGTAAAATTTTACATGATGGATAAAATTCTTTTCTTGTTGTTTTGTCATCCTATATGGTAAAATACCACTAAAAATGTAGTTTACAATATTAAAATATCACAATATTTCCCATCCTTTAACACCATAAAGTTGTTCATCAGGAAAAGTTTCATTAATTTCTTTTTGAAGATCAAATGTTTCTTCCTTTTCAAGTCTAGATAAATGATCAGTAATTTGATTATCAGTTTATTTCCTATCGACTACCACAAAATCAAATTCTTGCATAAAAAGTACCCATCTAATTAATTTTGGTTTTGCCTCCTTCTTTTGCATCAAATACTTTATAACCGAGTATTGATATAATAACTCTCTTTTAGCATTTATATGATTAATTTGAGCATTATTGAGAGATTTACTAGCTTAGTATATCACTTTAAAAATTTTGTCATCTATCTGTCCTAAGATAGCTTCAATCGTATAATCACTTGCATCACACATTAATTCGAACGGTTTCTCCCAATCAGACAAAACAATTATAGGAGCATTGACTATTTTTTCCTGCAATGTTTCAAAAGCATTAAGGCAGCCTTGATTAAAATATAATTTTGTATCTTTTCCTAAAAGTTGGCATAAAGGCTTTGTAATTTTTGAAAAATCTTTGCAATATAGCCTGTAAAAACCAGCACATCCTAAAAAGCTCCTAACTCATCTTATAGTAGTAGGTGGAGGTAGGTTAGATATCACTTGAATTTTTGTCAAATCTACTTCCATTCCATTTTCTGAAATTTTATGCCCAAGCACAATTCCTCCTATAACCATGAATTAACACTTTTCCCAGTTTAATACTAGATTCATCTTTTCACAACGTTTTAAAACTTTCTCTAAATGATTTAGACATATTTCAAATGAAGTTCCAAACACAAAAAATCATCCATAAAGACTTCTATCCCTTTTTCAATTAAATCACTAAAAATCAATATCATACATCTTTGAAATGTTGCAGGCACGTTATGATCCTGATTTTTTTTATATGTAAGGATTTATGGAGTTAACACCACTATAGTGCCAAAAACTTAATCCTTGTATGAAAAGTAAGTTGTGTAAAATATATATAATTATAGGCAATTAATAATGGGACTCTACGCAAGTATACATATCATTATAAAGTAATAAAGAACTTTCTATTTAAGCCCCAAATATCGATCCCACAAGGAAGGTGTAAATTGGCAATGATAAGTTTTACTAGAAAATTTACAGAAAATCAAACAAAATTACTGTCACTAATTTCAAATGTTGAGATGTTATCAAAATAAAGTACTTAACTATTAGCAAAATAGAAATGCAAAGTTTAAAAAGTAAATACTAATCTACTAACTATGTTTATGCAATGAAAATTTCTTATGTGAAAAAACATTCTTCCCACTACAATGGTGTTCTGGTGAAATGAGATGAGATAATTGTTTATAATATGTATTGTGCCAAATAGAAGTAATTATAATTCTCTACTCTGATACAGTGCATAGAAAATAATTGGCTAATCCTAATCTTAGCCCCTAAATCCGTGGCTAGGCTAGGAGGATACCAGCTCCCACTTCAGAGCTCCCATTTCCTTTCACCTGAAGGCTTACTCTCGCTTTAGTTTTTAAACACTAAGACCAAATTAGGAATTTTAGTCTGTCACCCTAAAGATTCTCCAATTCTACTCTCAAAAAAGAATATTTCCCTATTTATTTGCACTTAATTCCATGAACGAATTTCTCCTCCATGAAATCAAAGGTGATCTTCAATCTGTTGTAGAACTCATACTCCATTTCCCTGATCATATGTTTCACAACATATTTTAACAATTTAATTGGCCATATTGAAATATAAATTAAGTTTGAAGTTGAAAAATTNTTACATCAAATACATAAATATTCTTAAGCAAGTAGAGAATCCAAAATCTTCAGTCATTCCACTTCATCTTCAGTGCTCTCACCTCCTCTAATATCTCCCATAGATTGGTAATGTACATATAGGTTGTAGAAGGATCGGTATGGGAATTGATCTATCGAATTTTCTTCAATCCACCCATTTTCTTTAAACATATGAACTAATCCTGCTTCAAAAGTTCCAGTATGATCAACATTATCTTTCATTCTCCAATCAAGGTGATTAAAAAGGTACTTAAGATCTCCCATAGCATTCATAATACTCTGAAGTTCCCTTTCAATTTTCTTCATTTTTTTCTCCAAAGTAAGCGAACTTCCTACTGTTGGTGGTATTAATGGAGTTGAAGCATGTGAAGAATGATCCATAATAACATTTAGTGCTTCATTTCCATTACCAACATACTGGTCGCCAATAGAGATCATGGACTCCCATGGTAGTAAACCTTTTTCCCAACTTTTTTATGGCACTTGGGATTGAATGCAAATCAGAATAATTGTAGAAGGATGCCTAAGTCCATAAATTGGCCCATTCATAATGATACCCATAATAGATTTAAATATGATTGATCCTATATCAATAGGTTTTTCCATTTGAATACAGTTGTTTAAAATAAAACTTTCCTTGGTGACTCTATTAATCTTCATAGTAGGGAGTAATTTTGCACAAATAAAGAAGTTCCACTGCTTTGAAATTAGATTAAGTGATGAAGCATGGAAACTAATATATCCTTCATCTCATACTTCCCACATATCACTTTTATCTGTCAGAAAATTATAAACATCTTGCATCAAATCTCACGTAAGAATGAAATTTGTATAATGACAAATTAAAACATTTTCTATCATATACAATTCATTAATCCTTGTAGGAGTAAATGGTACAGCCTTACCTCATATGAAGAGAACTCCTTAGGTAATTCCATGTAGATTTGCATGGAACACCTTCACTACAAGCACAACAACTGTAGCGGTAGTGTAACACAGAACTTCCCATTGCCTTTGCAAAATGATCTTGTCAACCAGAGGACTTGGATTGATCAATCCAAGTCCTCTCTCCTTGATCAGTCTCTTCTTCGTAATAACTTTATCGTATAATCTCTGCCTGAGCGAAACTAATAAACTTTCTTCTATTGAAAACTCCATACGTTGAAGTATTTCTGGAATTGGAAGCCATGGAATCCAAAAATAGGAATTTTCTAGGCTTCCTAGGAAGTTTTTAGGACTTTAAAAACACCTCCCGATAGTTATTATAGAGTGAAATCCCTCCAAAGTCCGTCAAAAGTTGTCTGAACCATCAAACCGCTCTCAACGCCTTCGCCGCTTCCAATTGTCGCTACCGGCGTTGAGGTCCGTTTCCTTGGATGCCGTCGGCGCCCAATCTGGCACTGTCGGCGCTAGTGGCCAAAATTTTGCGACTTTCATTTTCGTTCAATTTAATTCCAACTTTTTCTCCAATACAAATATTTGAATTAATTTATAAAAATGCAATTGTGTTGGATTTTTATATACTAATATATAAGACACTTATCAAACAAAATAGTAACACATAGACATATATGTATGGGTTGCCTCCCACAAAGTGCTTGGTTTAACGCCGTTAGCTCGACACACCATTTGTTTAGTTGGGTTGACATCACAATAAAAATTCTTTAAATTGAGGTATGTTCCCTTCATAATAATATTTCAGATGATGCCCATTAACTTTAAAAACCTTTCCAGTGTTAGGATATTTAATAACAGCAGTTCCATAATTATAAACTTTAATCACTTTAAATGGTCCTAACCATCTCGATTTCATTTTTCTTGAAAACAATCTCAATCTTGTATTATATAATATAACTTCTTGTCCAAGTTCAAATTTCTTCTGAATAATCTTCCGATCATGTTATATTTTCATTTTTTCTTTATAAACTTTTGCATTATCATATGCTTCATTTCTTATTTCCTCAAGTTCATTGAAATGTAATAATCTTTTCTCACCAACATCTTTTAGATTAAAATTATATTCCTTAATAGCCCAAAATGCATTTATGCTCTAATTTTACTGGTAAGTGACATGTTTTTCCAAATTTCAGTCTATATGGGGACATTCATATAGGAGTCTTATAAGCAGTTTTATATTCTCATAATGCAGTATCTAGTATAGCAGACCAATTTAATTTATAAGGATT
Organism: Phalaenopsis hybrid cultivar; assembly: GCA_002079205.1. Classification (NCBI taxonomy): domain Eukaryota; kingdom Viridiplantae; phylum Streptophyta; class Magnoliopsida; order Asparagales; family Orchidaceae; genus Phalaenopsis; species Phalaenopsis hybrid cultivar. The sequence goes on along the minus strand of JXCR01140119.1, from coordinate 345,656 downwards.
TACATCTTTTTCTAAAATACGTTTAATTTCACGATTTGATATCTCTACTAGATCGCTAGTCTGAGGATAATAAGCAGTAAAGAATCTATGCATAATATCATATTTCTTAATTAATTTTTCATTTCTCTTCTTCCTAAAATGAGATACTCTATCAGTAATAATTAATCTCTGGCATTCCATATCTTGTAAAAATATTTTTAATTAAAAATTTAGAAACACTCCGAGCATCACATCTCGGTACAACAATAGCTTCAATCCATTTGGACATATAATCAACAGTATGTAATATATATAAGTTTTCAAATAAAAATTATAAATGGTCCAATAAAATCTAATCCCCACACATCAAAAATATCAACTTCCAATGAGTAATGTAGAGGAATTTTATTTCTTCTAGAAATATTTCCTACTCGTTGACATCTATCGCACATTTTAATATATTCATTAACATATTTTAAAATAGTAGACCAATAAAATCCCTCTTGTAAAATCTTATATGCAGTTCTATTTGTTCCAAAATATCCTTTAAATTCAGAATCATGACATCTTTCAATTATCTGTTGAGTTTCTTCATAAGGCACACACCTTCTAACAATTAGATCTTTACAGTGTTTATATAAATATGGGTCATCCAAAAAATAGTCTTTTGAATCATATATAAATTTCTTTGATTGTGGATTTTTCATATCAGGTGGTAAAATATCACTTAAAATATAATTCACTATATCAGCATAAAATGATACATCCATTTCATCAATACTATATAGCTGTTCATCACGGAAATTTTCTAAAATTTCATTTGCAAAATTAGTTAATATTTCTATTTCTATCTTAGACAAATGATCAACTATTAATCTTGGTTTAACATCCTTCTTTTGCATTAAGTATTTAATAGCAGAATAATATGTATGCACTATACATTTAGTTACAATTAAATAAGGTCTAAATTTATCAAAGGCATAAACAATAGCTAATAAATCTCTTTCAGTTATAGTATAATTAATTTGAGCATCATTTAGATTCCTATTAGCATAATATATAACTTTAAAAACTTTGTCGTGCCTTTGTATTAATACAGCCCCAATAGCATAATCACTAGCATCATATATTATTTCAAATGGTTTTTCCCAATCAGGTGGTACTATTATAGATGCAGTGACTAATTTTTTCTTTAATAATTCAAATGCTTTTATGTCATTTTTCATCAAAATCAAATTTCTTATCTTTTTCTAAAAGTTGGCATAGCGGCTTAGTTATTTTTGAAAATTTTTTTATGTAGCGCCTGTAAAAACCAACATGTCCTAGAAAACTTCTCACCCCTTTAACATTAGTATGTGTTGGTAAATTTTCTATAACTTAGATTTTTGCAGGATCTACCTTCATGCCTTTTTCAGAAATTTTATGCCGAAGCATAATACCTTCTGCAACCATAAATTGACATTTTTACTAATTTAATACTAGGTTGACTTTTTCACATAGTTCCAAAAATGTTTCTAAATTATTAAGACATAACTCAAACAAAGTCCCAAATACAAAAAAAAAAATCCATAAACACTTCCATTCCATATTCTATAAAATTGCTAAAAATTGACATCATGCATCTTTGAAATGTTGGAGGTGCATTGCATAGTCCAAAAGACATTCTACGATAAGCAAATGTTCCATATGTGCTTGTAAATGTTGTTTTCTCTTGATTCTATGGAGCAATTGGAATTTGATGATAACTGGTATATCCATCTAAGAAGCAATAATATTTATTCCCAACTAATCTATCCAACATTTGGTTTAGAAAGGGTAAAGGAAAGTGATATTTTCTGGTGGCCATATTTAATTTTCTATAGTCAATACAAATTCACCAATCAGTAACTTATCTTATTGGTATTAATTTATTTTTCTCATTTTCTTCAACAGTCACTCCTCCTTTCTTTGGAACACAGTAAATTGGGCTTACTCAATCACTATCTGAAATAGGATATATAACCTCACCATCTAACCATTTTAAAATATCTTTTTTAACAACTTCTTTCATTATTGGATTTAATTTTCGCTGAGGATCAGCTTTAGGTTCATATTTTTCATCTAATAAAATTTTGTGCTTACAGATTGAAGGACTAATTCCTTTAATATATGCTAAAGTCCATGCAAAAGCCTTTTTATACTTGTTCAACATTTCTATCAAATTTTATTCTTTAATTTTAGTTAACTCAGAAGATATAATAATAGGAAATGTAGATGACTCTCCTAAAAATACATACTTTAAATGGGAAGATAATATCTTTAATTCAAGTTCAGGTGGTTTAATACTTGAAGGAATAAAATTTTTACTATCATTTTCCAACAAGTCTAACGTTTCAAATTTACCCTGAATATAATCCAAATCTTCTCCTCTTATTTCATCTTCATTCTAAAAAAATACTTCTTGCTTTAAATTATCTTCACACTCATTCTTAAATTGTTCATTACTCAGTTAATAAGCTACTTCCATCCTGAAACATTCATTATCTTTTTTTATTGCATGATATTTCTTAGCTTTGGCTATATTAAATTTTACTTCTTGATCATTAACTCTTCATCATTAATTCTCCTTTTGTGCATCTATCACAGCTCTCCCTGTTGCAAGAAATGGTTCTCCCTAAAATAATGGGAATCCTTTATCTTCCTCCATATCCAATACTATAAAGTCTACAGGAAATTTATCCACTTTTACTAGTACATCCTCTATAACTCCTTTTGGATAAGTTATTGATCGATCGACTAACTGAAGAGTTACAGTAGTAGGTGAAATTTCTCCTAAATCTAAACGTTTAAGGATCGATATGGGCATAAGATGATACTCGCTCCTAAATCACATAAAGCTTTTCCATAAAACTTTTCACCAATTGCACAAGGTATAGTAAAACTACCAAGATCTTTTAATTTTTTAGGAAGCTTTTTCTGAATAATAGCACTACACTCATTACTGAGTGCAACAGTCTCATGATCTGTAAACTTCCTTTTCTTACTTAGTACATCCTTCATAAATTTCACATAACTTGGTATTTGTTCCAAAGTTTAAACAAAATGAATATTTATCGTTAATTTCTTAAGAATTTTTAAAATTTTTTGTAAATTGTTTATTTTTATTTTTCTGCTTCAGTCTTTGAGGAAATGGAGGTAATAATTTTTGTAAAGGAACTTATGTTTGTTCATTTTCATATTGGATCATTTTCCATTTCTTCCTTCTCTTCATCAACTTCAGTTTCTCTTTAGATCCTTGTTTCAACTTCCTTTCCACTTCGTAATTGAATAGCTTTAATTTGCTCATTGATTTGTTCTTTTGATTTAACTTCCATAGTACTCAGAAGAATTCTAGAAGGTATGTTACTAAGTATAGTAACATTATGTCCTAATTGATTTTCAATATTTCTAATAGCAGCCCCTTGATTTTGTATTTTAGTTCCAATATTCACATCACTTCTTCCATCATCAACTTCTTTTCCTTAACTTATGGGTTAGGATTGGAGTTAAATCCTAGATGATAATAAAGTCAAAAATTATGATTTCTTTGATTGTTCAGATTTTGGGATGGATTCACCGGATTATTGTAATTATTCAAACTCCAGAGTTAAAATTGTTAGATAAAGATTGTTATTTCGATTATTTATAACATTTAAAGTTTCATAAGATGGTTGAATATCAATAATCTGTCATAGTGAATTTTCCTCTAATGCTGGGGGTATTTGAGAATAGTTCACTTTTATTTGATCAATCTTTTTAGAAATAACAGAAATCTGAGATGCCAAAATAGACATTGCATCAGAATCATGAATACTGGCTACTCTCTCAGAATTTATCCTTTCAGAGGGCCATTGAAAATTATTAGTAGTGATTTCTTCAATTAAGGAATATGCTTCATCAAAAAGTTTTGACATTAATGATCCACCCGCAACAACATTAATAATAGATCTTAGTGATCCTACTAATCCATTGTAAAATGTTTAAATTATTAACCAATCTGGCAAATCATGGTGTGGACATTTTCTAAGAAGATCTTTAAATCTTTCCTAGGCTTCATATATTGATTCCCCTTTAAACCAACAAAAAGATGTAATATCATTTCTAAGCTTACTGATTTTCAAGGGTGGAAAATATTTAGCCAAGAATTTTTGTGATAGTTCTCCTCAAGTTCTAATAGATTCAGGTGCTAATGAATTTAGCCATGCCTTGAATTAATGAAAAAGGAAAAAGTCTAAGCCTAACAACATCATTAGACACTCTGTCATATTTAAATGTAGCACAAATCTCAAGAAAACTAGCAAGATATAAGTTATGATCTTCAGTAGGTGATCCTCCAAATTGATTATTTTGTACCATTTGGATAATAGTAGGTTTAAGCTCAAATGAATTAGCAGCAATATCAGGATTTTGAATAGTCAAGTGAAGTTCATCTTCTATCAGATTCACAAAATCTTTTAAAGGTCTTTGTCGATTCTCATTTATTGAATTTTCTAAGGTATTCGCCATTTCTTTTAAATTTTTAATTTATCTATGTTGTTTTCAAATTTTTCTAATAGTACGTTCTAACTCTGAATCGTAAGGTACTAAGCCTTCAGATCCAATATTTCACATAAACAAATAAAGTAAGCAAAGTAAAATTCTTTTTTTAAAAAACTACTTTTAAATAAATTTCTTTTTGGATTTTTGATTTTTTTAATGTTTTATTTTTATATATTTTTGTAGTATATATATTATCTCTAACTTTCTTATTTTATCAAAACTATTTAATTTACCTAAATTTAATTGTTGCGTTTTCCAGCAACGACGCCAAAAACTTGATCCTAGTTTTTTTATATGTAATGATTTATGAAGTTGACACCAGTACAACGCCAAAAACTTAATCCTTTTAAGAAAAGTAAGTTGTGTAAAATATATATAATTATAGGAAATTAATAATGGGATTCTACGCAAGTATATGTATCATTATCAAGTAATAAAAGGACGTTCTATTTAAGCCCCAAATATCGATCCCACAGGGAAGGTATAAATTGACAATGATAAAGTTTTACTAGAAAATTTGCAGAAAATCAAACAAAATCACTGTCACTAATTTTGAATGTTGAGATGTTATCAAAACTAAAGTACTTATCTATTAGCAAAACAAAAGTGTAAAGTTTAAAAAGTAAATACTAATCTACTAACTATGTTTACGTGATGAAGATTTCTTATGTGAAAAAGCATCATTCCGACAACAATGAGGTTCTGGTGCAATGAGATGAGATAAATATTTATAATATGTATTGTGCCAAATAGAAGCAATTATAATTCTCTACCTTGATATAATGCATGGAAAATCATTGGCTAATTTTAGGTTTAGTCCCTAAATCTGTGGCTAGGCTAAGCTGATACTTGCTCCCACTTCCCTTCACCAGAAGGTTAAATCTCGCTTTAGTTTTTAAACACTAAGACCGAATTGGGGATTTTAGTTTGTCACCCTAAATATTCTCTAATTCTACACCCAACAAAGAATATTTTCTTATTTATTTGCACTTAATTCCATGAATGAATTTCTCCTCCATGAGATCAAATGTGATCCTCATTTTGTTGCAGAACTCATATTCCATTTTCTGGATCATATGTTTCAGAACATATTTTAACAATTCAATTGCCAGATCAAAATGTAAATTAAGTTCATAGTTGAAAAATCAACACAATTTATTTTATATTTTAATATTGACACATCATATTATCTCTTCATTTCACCATATATCAGAGTAAGGAGAAAGATAGAGGGAACTACTCAGACTTCATGAGAAAGATACAACAAAACACAATTTTCATATATAAAAGAAAGTTCATACAACACTAATGAACAAACAAAACTTATCTGAAACTCTTTCTCAAAGCAAATCCCTTTTAACATTTCCTTAGAAATGCAGGAAGAAGATATCTCTCACTTTTCTTCTTCCAACACTCTTACAGGAAAGTTTCACACTAAATCTCACCACACAAACTCTAAACTATAAAAGAAAATCACTAATGGAATCTAATATAGTGGTGGAATGAAGATGAATTATGAAGAATGGCAAAATGGAGCGTGGTGGAACGTCTTGGAGCAAAAAGGAGTTCATTGTTTTATGGATTTCGGCCCCAAATAAAGTCCAAGGTTGGTTCTTCAAGAGGTTCCTCAAAAAACTGTTAAAAAATCATCCAAATATATCGAACCTTCTAGAAACGGGGGTTGAACCGCCTTTGGCAATGTCAGCGCTAGTCTGGCGCCGTCGGCGCTGAGTAAAAATTTCAGCTGTTATATTGTTCTGCGCGGTCGGTGCTGCCCTTGGTGCGGTCGGTGCTGAGTGTTTCTTGAAAAATGTCATTTTGATTTCAAATTTCATCTTTTTTGCTTCCCTTTTGCTTTAAGTCCTATAAATTGACAACCTACAAGAAACATCAAAATACCTTCCATTAAGGTGCAATATCATAAAAAATAAGTATAAAATATGTGTCTAAAAATGCATATATTTTTGGTGTATCACGTTACATAAACCAAAGGAAATTCATTAAAAAAGCAAAAGTATCATAAGGACAAGTAAACATAGTCTTCTCTTGATCATCATAAGGACAAGTAAACATAGTCTTCTCTTGATCCTCTAGAGTAATTGATATTTGATGATAGTCGATATGCCCATCTAAAGAGAAAATATCGGTGCCCAGCTTGTCTATCCAACATCTGGTCCAAAAAGAGTAAGGAAAAGTGATCTTTCCTGGTGGCCGAATTTAATTTTCTATAATCTAAGCATATTCTCCATCCAGTGACTAGTCTTATTTATATTAATTCATTATTCTCATTAGTCATTACAGTCACACCTCCTTTCTTTGGAACAAAGTGAGTTGGACTCACCCAAGCACTGTCTGAAATAGGATATATTATTCTCGTATCCAACCATTTTAAAATCTCTTTCTTAATAAATTCTTTTATCATCTGGTTTAATCTCCTTTGAGGATTAGCTTTTGGTTCATGATGATCTTCCAATAAAATTTTGTGCATACAACTTGAAGGATGGATTCTTTTAATATCACCTAATGTCCATCCAAAGGCTTTCTTTTATCCTCTTAAAGTTTCCAACAACTTTTGTTCTTGTGTTTCAGTTAACTCCGAGGATACAATAATAGGCAATGTGGATAAATATCCTAAAAAGACATTTTAAATGTGAAGGAAGTATTTTTATTTCTAGCTCAGGAGGTTTCTCAATCGATGAAATCAAATTTTTGTTATCATCCATAGGATCTAATAATTCAAATTGTTCATGAAAATAATCCAATTCTTCATTACTCGGTTCCATAGATCCATCTTGAATTATATCCTTATCCTCATACTCCAAATGTTCTTTTTCAAATTTTTTTAAATGTATTCGTGAAATATTTATTACTTAAATAGTCATTAATTTCCATTCTAAAGCATTCATCCTCTCTTTATTTTGTTGGATATCTCATTGACTTTGTAATATTAAATGTGACTTCTTGATCGCTAACTCACATCGTCAATTGTCCTTTCTGCACATCTATCAAAGCTCCTCTAGTGCCAAGAAATAGTCTTCCTAAAATGATAGGAATTTATTATCTTCTTTCATATCTAGCACACTAAAATCCACAGGAAAGATAAATTTATCTACCTTTGTCAAAACATCTTCTATAACTCCTTTAGGATAAGTAATCGAACGATCAACTAACTCAAGAGTTATGGTAGTAGGTGAAATTTCTCCTAAAACCAACCTTTTAAAAATCAATAGAGGCATCAAATTAATAGTGGCACCCAAATTGTATAAAGATTTTCCAAAAAAATCTTTCGCCAATAGCACAAGGAATAGTAAAACTACCAGGATCTTAAAGTTTTTCATGAAGCTTTTTCTAAATTATAGCGCTACACTCATCTCTAAGTGCAATAGTCTCATTATATGGAAAATTCCTTTTTTTATGAAGTATATCCTTTATAAAATTCAAATAGCTTGGCATTTGTTTTAGGGCTTCAACAAATGGAATGTTTATTGTCAATTTCTTAATATTTCCCCAAAATTTTGTAAATTGATTACCTTTGTTTTGCTTTAATCTTTGAGGAAATGGAGGTGGTGGTCTTTTTACAGTAATTTTCATTGGTATGATGGACATTCTAACTCAAAATGAAAATTTTCATTAAATTATTCTTTTTCCACCCCTTCATTTTAAACTTTAACTTCAACTTATTTTTGAACTTTTGTTTCCAATTCTTTTTCACTTCTCAGTTAAATACCCTTAATTTGCTTTTTGTTCGGATCTTTAGGATTTACTTCAACATTACTGAGTAATACATCCCGGTTGATTTTCTAACTAAAATTTAGGTGATTTTTTCAACCAGGATTATAATAATTGGAATAAGGATTATTAGCTAAATTGTTTTATGCATTTAAAGTTTCAAATAAATATTGAGAATCTGTCATTTGTCTTAATTAATTTTCCTCAATTAAAGGAGGTGTCTGAGAATAATTCCTTCAATATTGATATATCTTCTTTGATATTGTAGCAATTTGAGTAGATATTGTATCAGAATCATGAATAATAGCTACTCTTTTTAGGTTTACCCTTTCAGAGGGTCATTGAAAATTATTAGTAGTTATCTCTTCAATTAAAGAATACACTTCATCAAATGGTTTTGACATTAATGATCCACCACCAATAGTATCAATTATTGATCTAAAAGATCCAACAAGTCCATTAGAAAATTTTTGAATTATAACCAATCTGCCAACGCATGGTGTGGACACTTCCTAAAAGATCCAACAAGTCCACCACCAACAGTATCAATTATTGATCTAAAAGATCCAACAAGTCTATTAGAAAAGGTTTGAATTATAACCAATCTGCCAACGCATGGTGTGGACACTTACTAAGGAGATCTTTAAAAATTTCGCAAAGCTTTGTAAATTGATTCCTCTTCAAACTAACAAAAAGATGTAATATCATTTCTAAGCTTAGCAGTTTTTTGTGGTGGAAAATATTTAGATAAAAATTTTTGTGGTAAGTCTCCCCAAGTTCTGAAAGATCCAAATGCTAACGAGTTTAACCAAATTTTAGCTTTATCCCTTAACGAAAAAAAGAACTCTAAGTCTGAAGACATCATTCGGCACTCCATATTTAAATGTAGCACATAATTCTGAGAATTTAGCAAAGTGTAAGTTAAGTTCTTTAGTCGGTGTTCCCCCAAAGTGATTATTTTGCACCATTTAGATAATAGCAGGTTTAAGCTCAAATGAATTGCCAGCTACATCAAGGTTTTGTATACTCAAATGAATTCCATCTGCTGTAGGATTAGCATAATCTCTTAAAGGTCTATGATGATGTTTATTTTCATTTCCATAATTGATTGAGTTGTAAGCCATTCTATTCAAATAATCTCCCTCTTTTTGTTGTTTTCGGATTTTTCTGATTGTTCTTTCTAATTTTGAATTTTATGGTATTAAACCTACAGATCTTAAACTACGTATAAAAAAACACAATAAGCAATAAATATAAGCAAACACATTAAAATATTAAAAATATTTAATTAAACTACAAATAGTTTTTTAGTTCAAATAAAATGTTGTTAGTTATAAAGTAATCTACCGTAACTCCCCGACAACAGCGCCAAAACTTGATGCGGCGGTCTGGTAACACTAATAATAAATATGCAGCTCAATACCAATAAAAATAAATTCAGTAACATAATTTTATCTTTTAAAATCTCTAAGCTGCCAAACCCATATTAATAACACAAGTATATGAATCGCTCAAGTAATAAAGGACTCTAATAGAGTTCTAAGTATCGATCCCATAGAGAGTTAGAAATTCTTATCGCTATAATGTAAAACACACTTATCAAACTATAAAACTTAAGTACGTAAATAAAATCTAAAATAAAGTTAATGTGCACTAAATGAAATGCAGTTGAATGAACTAATCAAACTAAATTAATTGTGAAACATCAAAAAATAATCTTAAAAAGACTAAACAAAGTTTTGAAATGAAGAGTTCAAATTTAAGAAAATATCCTACCCCTTACAATAAGTTTATGGAATGTGAAGAAATTAAAATCATTTAAAATACATTTGAAATTGTATTGTGCCAAATATGAGCAACCTATTATTTACCCTCTGAGATTGCATAAGGAGCGTTGACTAATCCAGAGTTTGGCTCCAAAATCTGTGGTTAAGTTAAGAGGATACTGGCTCGCACTCTCCCTCACCTGAGAGTTAACAATCTCGCTTTAGCAAACATACCAAATTGGGGATTTTAATCTATCACCTTAAAATCTCTAATTTCGAGCCCATCAAAGTATATTTCTCTATTTATTAACATGCAACTCTATGGATTACATTCTCACCGATTAAATTAAATGTGACTTACCTTGTTCTAGAAATTATAGCCTGTTCAGATCATATGTTTCTAAAAAAATTTTAACATTTCAATTGGCCAGATCAAAAAATAAATAAAGATAAGAGTTTGAATCATCATAATTTATTGATATTTAAAACCTTCTAAAACAAAACTAGTACTTCACAAAACCATATCTCATTGTAGGGAGAAAGATAAAAAAGACTACTCAAAATTCCTGAGAAGGATATGACAAAACACAGATTTCATATATAAAAATAAATTTAAAACAAATAAAGAAAAAAAACATAACTTATCTCACGCTCCTTCCCAAGCAAATCCTTTGAAGTTCCCTTTAAGTACTTTCTCTCTTTACAATCACACTCAATTCTCTCTTAGAAGTGTAATGAAAAAGAAATCTCTCACCTTCCCTCTCCTCTAACAACCCTAGAAGAAAATCCTTCTCTTGTATCTCACACCAAACTCTCTCTCTCTCAATCTCTTCTTTAGACTCTCCTATTTTAATTAGGTCACAAAAGAAATTCAAAATTCCCTCCAATTTTTCCCTCAGAAAGTCACACCTTTTTTGCACCAAGGGATAATTCCCCTCATCCAAGAGACATGTCTCTTAATTAAAGAGCCTTCCAAAGTGTCTATATGCATTGAACCACTCCATGGGACATTTGAAAAAATTGGAGCCTTCAAAATCCACACAAAGATAGCCATTAACAAACTTACTCTATCTTAATTCTACTTTGGAGCTTCTGGCTCCAGTTTGGTGCCTCTAGTGTCAGCCTAATGAAGTTTGTGTTGTTCTCTAGATCTTGCGCTTCTAGCACCTATCTGTTGCCTCTGAGGCAACTTAATGAAATCTGGACTATTTTTTTAATTCTGGCACTTCAGGCACCAATCTAGCACGTCTTGCGCCGCTTCTTTATAAAATGATGCCTCTTATGCCAGTTTCTAGTGCTAAATCTGGTGAAATGACTCTTCTGTTGCCAATCTGACTCTTTTGGTGTAGGATCATGAAATTCTCCATTTTTGCTCCAAATTTCCTTCTTTTTTTATACTTTTTTCTCCAAATGCCTAAAATTGATATACTTGCAACAAAAACATGAAAAAACCCTTCTTTAAAGTGCAATATCACCAAAATAAGTATAAAATGTACACATAAAATAGTATATTATTTTGGTGCATCAATTCACGCCCTCGTTGCACAGCAAATCAAAATCATTTACACTTCTTCCAAAGTCCCAAAAGTCTCAAATACTCCACACACACACAAACATGCCTTTTAGAAGAGACACACTCAACCCTCTCTAAAACTCCTCCTAAACTCTTCTTCCTCCTTTCTTCATGAGAGACGCCAGCCCCCCTAAAGAGAAACCAAATACCTCCTCATTCCAAGAGTCACATCTCTTAACTCCGAGAGACACACCTCTACATTCCAAAAGATCTGAAATGCCAAAAGGTGCCTTTTCCAATGTCTAGATTCATTGCAAAACTCTTTGGGGCATGCATAGTTGCCCGAAATTTCCCAAAACCACCCCTTAACCACTTCTGGCACCGAGGCGCCAAAATGTGGCACCCAGGCGCCAAAATGTGGTACCTAGTGATCCACCTAAAAATAACCTATTTTAGTGCATATTTTATACGCCTTTTATGTACATTTTTATGATATTGCACTTTAAAGGAAGTTATTTTGTATGTTTTTAGTTTCAGGTACATGGAATGGACATTTAGAGAAAATAAAGGAAAAATAGAGCAAAATTGAAGATTTTTGTGTGGCACTATAGCGCCACCTCTTAGTACCATGGCGCCATAGACGAGTGAGATGGGCGCTATAGGGCCCCAAACTGGTGCTATAACGTTAGTAACTACTTTTCTAGAGCATCCATTGAATTTAGCCGAATTTTGGAGGGGTGTTTGAAGCAACCCTTAGTTATTTTTTTGTTTTCTATAAAATGAGAAGGATTTGGCCAAATTTAGAGAGCTTTTGGAGCTTCAAAACTTCAATTGGAAGGCAATAGCTAGTTAGGTTTTTCATATTTTGTGCTCACGTGTGAGTGTGAGTGTGTTTTAGTGTGAAAAATTTGGAGATTGCTTAAAGGAAACTCAAAAAGTTTACTTGGGGAGAAGACATAAGGTAATGTTAACCTCACTTTTGGTTGAAGTTTAGTTTTTCCTCTTTAGTATTCTAGGTCCTAGCCATCGAAATTTTCTGTTGACTATTCCTAGAGGAATAGAAAATGAACCCTTAGCATTAGAAACTCTAAACCCTTCTTTTCTCAACTTGAAGTTCCACATATTGATCCTAACCTCTAGCACTTAAAAGGTAGGGTCAATATGTGAGAGCTCAAGGTGAATCCATATAGGACTGCTTGGCCTTAAGGTTGACCCTTGGTGTTGGTCTGGAGTTGGTTCACTCACTTGCACTCACTTTCACTCACATTCACTCACAATGCTAAACTCAAACTTTGTTGACTTTGATCCCTTTATCCTTTGGGAGACTCATGTAGATGGTCTCCTAGACCCACTAGCCTTAGGCTGGGGTTCAGCTAAGACCAGTACATAGAGGACCCAAATGAGGATTCTATTGGTCCATGTCTCACATAGGGTGGTTGACACCCCAATTTTACCAAAATATCAAACTTGGCCTTTTGCCCCCCAAATCAACCCAAATTACCTAAACACCCCCAAACCCTAAATTTGGCCAAAAATTCAATTTCACCCAAAAACTCAAATTTGTTCAAAAATCATTTCAAACCATTTAAAAATACTCAAATTGCCCAAAATCACCCGAAATTGCCAAAATTACCAAAATACCCCCAATTTTGCCAAAATTACAAAAAAAACACTTTATGGCCCAAACTTTTCCAAAACATCCAAAATCATTTCAAATGTCCCCTAAATCAATTTAGACCCTTCAATTGAACCCAATTTGATCAATTTGACTCATTTTGATCAAAAGCCCCAAATTGCCTTTAAAGGCTCAATTCCTCCAAATTCAACCTAAATGTCCATCAATTTGACTCCAATTTTCCCCAATTTCAATTCTAAACTCAAATTCATCATTACTATGACCAATTCAAACCAAATAAAATCTCAATTGACCCATTCTTTGAGCTCAATTTTGATCCAAACCAAAACCCCCAATTTTGACCATATGACCCAACCTCGCCCAATTGAACCCTATGCCTCGATTATGATCCTAAACTCTTCCTAAAAATCCTAAACATCAAATTGACCCATCAATTGGCCTTGTTAAATCCTCAATCCTACTCAATTTCAACCCAAATCCAAAATCCCCAAATTTGCCCCAATTTAGCCACATGTCCAAATTGCATCAAATTGAATGCCCTAACAAAAAAATTGACACCCAATTGATGTTGAGAACTCTTCATAACATCCTTACAGACCATTTTCAACCATCAATTTAGACCTAGCTCAACCTTAGCCTTATCTAAATCCAAGCCAAAGACAACATCCCTAAATTGACCAAATGCCCAAAATCCTCCACATTGAACCTCCAAATGAATTCAAAATCACTCAAAATCTTTTCTAAACCCCTCATGAAAATCATCCACACAATATTGTTCAATAAATTGGGCTCAATGTTATGGCTAGCCTAACCCAAACCCAACTTCAAGCCAATTTGACCCAAATTGAACCCATGCACCAAAATTGACTAAGCCATGCCCAAGTAACCAAATTGATGGCACCACAACCACCAAGTACACCCTAGTGACCAGGCATAACCCACATAAACTAGCCAAGTTGGGCTATGGACTAATGGTTCCCTAAATTAAGGGATTTCATCCCATTTTTGGGTCTAAGCCAAAACATCTCCACCATCATGCGATACCATTAAGAATTAATCATCATTAAGCACCCCTTGGCCTCCCTGAGCCACGAAGTGACTGAACCCTGGCTATCCACCACCTTAGCCATCGGAAAAAACCAGCCCAAAGGAGCCCAAAATGACCAAACTCTAAATGAAACCCCTCTGAGTTGGCTAAGTCCCATTGGCCACTTGAGCTTTTTTTTCCCTCCACATCAGCAAGCTTTTGGACCCATTAAACCCCTCTAAGCTCCACGAGGTAGCCATGGCTTTAAATTGAACCCTTCATGACCAAAGAGGTGTGTGTAAAATCCTTGGGGAAACTCTGTCAAAATCTCACCAAAGCCTCTCCAAACCATCCTAAGGCAATCCGCCTACTCTCAACCACTCACAACCACCAATTAAGGTCAATTTCATCACTGAAGTTTGCCCTAAAACTAGGACAGATCTCTCCACTTTACCATAGTGCACCAAACTTCAATTGGACTTTCACACACCATCCACAGAGTGAGAGAACTTGATTCCACACAAAAGCCTCATCCCAAACAGCCTCTAACCTAACTCTAGACCAACACCTGAAATTAGCTTAGTCAAAAATATAGCTAGACAATTCATTAGGGCCTGAGACCTCATCTGGAGATTTTTTGGGACCAATCAAAGCTAGCACAACCATCTGATTAAGGTCTCCCCTCTCAGACAAAAGTACTGAGTTCTATCTCTAACCCAAGTCTATTTTTATTCTCTATATGTGTTTATTGTATTTCATACTATATAAGCCATATAGATAGGGTCTTCTTGAGTAGATGAAGGTTTAGAAATAAACCCCATGTGGTTTGGTTGAATCTATATGAAGATCTTAAGGTTTTAAGTTGAACAGTTCACGGGTTAGGTCACTTGGGGACGATGAATGGATGTCGTTCAATCGTGCGTTTATCCAGTGGATGATCCTGATGAAGTCAAACGAGGATATGGTCCAAAGTGTGGTCCACATGGCAGATACGTGGCTGGCGACGTCAAATGGTGGAGCGCCGTGTGGTCTGTCGGAGCTACCTATGATCCAGTCACCGCCGTGCTGCATAAGTAGAAAAACGGAGATGTTTGAATTATTTTAAATGCCTGAACTTCAAAAATCCATATCTTTCTCTAGAAGAATCATACAAATAAAAGAAAAATACCCTCTCACTCAGTGAATAGAGGAGAATCATGTGGACTAAAAATAAAAATTATTTGCTTACTCTCTGATTTTTAATGGATTAAATACTCTCTAGAGTATTTTAATTCATTACCATCAAGCATTGCTCACCATGGTTTGAAATTTTTAGAGTTTGTTCCTCATCATAGAGGGGATGTTCTCTGATTTTTTTCAAGGTCAGAGAGCATCTCTGTGTCGTTAATTCTAATTTTCAAGCTAAGATGGTTATTTTGGCTTATTTTAATTGTATAAATTTAAATTAAACTTGGAAAATTGTGAAGGTAATTTTATAGGTTCCCTGTGGTCAGGGAAGCCTAAAAAAAATGATGTGATGATTTGAAGTATTTTGTACATTTCTATTATTAATTGAATGCATTGAACTTGTATTCATTTATGTAAATTGTATACTTATCAAAAATTGATAAAATTAATTCCACGTTGTTTAGAAAAATCAATCCTACCCACTATAAAAATCTAAATATTATTTGACTAAGTTTAAGCACTACAATTGATTTTTTTAAGATCCCTTGTATTTTTGTATAAAAATAATTGTATTAAATTAAATACACTTGGGAAAATTATAAAAGGTCTTAGTTCATTGTGATCAAGGGTTCTTATGAAAAGTAAAAGTTATTTTTTGAGAAAATACTTGAGTTTTGAATTTTATTTTGAATTTAAAATAATAAAAAATATTTAAAAATCCAAAAAATATTAAAATATTTCAAAATGTGTCGAATTGCCCCCTGATCACTTAGAACTCATTGAGACATTTTTCCTAATTTTTCTAAGTTAAAAATAAATTTTAAAAGCTTAAAAATGAATTTTCTTTATTTTTCATTAAAATAATCATAAAAAAATTATAAATCACAAAAATATAAAATTTTCTTCTCCGAGTTCTTTGAACTCAGAGATGTTTAATAAAATTGTAAAAATAATTTTTGTAAATAAAATACTATTCTCCACTTAATTATATCCTTAAAATGGTTAATAATTAAATAACAATAATAAAATATTAATTTGAAAACTCATGAAATTTTGCCTAAGTGTTTCTATGACTTAAAGGGACCTCTAATAATTTTCTCATAAAAAAACTTTGTTTTGGTTAGTTAAATAAATTAACTTATAAAAATTCTATTTTCTGAACTTAGATAATTATTTAATTTAAATTAAATTTTGAAAACCCACATTATTCTACTATGATGTTTTAATTATTCCGTGGGCATGACACTTTAAATTCTCAAAGGCATTTGAGCTTTGTTTGATGAGTTATGAAGTGGAGAGCTCTAAGGGCAAAATGGTAATTTTAAGTTTTGGTGCCTAAATCAAAATTTAGGATTAACCATGGATAAATGGGAATATTAATCCTAATGAACATGTTTGGATGATTGAAATACAATGGGATGAAAGGTAATAATGCACTTACCACCTTTCACAATATCAATAAAATTCTAATTTCCCTAATCATCATGACTTGAAAGTAAATTAGGATCAAATGACTCTTAAGTGATGGGATTAAGCTAAGAAGATGATTTTTTACTTATCTTAGGCCTAAAATTGACGATGATATGAATTTTCAATAAGAATATATATCACTTAAACCAAAATTTTAACCACCACATTTTTCCCCTTTTATGATTGTTAAGGGCTTGGTAGTGACCTAAGTTCAATGTCTAAACTCAATTGATTGGATTTATAAGATAGTTGAATTGGGGATCAACATCTTTAAACACTTCAAGCCCATTTGTTATGGACACCAAGTAGTTAATGACTTAAGCTTGCCTTGGGGACATTCATCCATATAACCTTTAAGTAAAATGTCAAATTGACTGAGTATCATATCCTTGGGATAATTGAATTGTCAAGTTTCACTAAGCAACAGGATAGTTACATTCTAACCTGGATGATTAGTGGAGCAATATGATAAGTTCGGAAATGAATTAAAAATAATTCAAGAGACCTTCAAAGTAGTTCAGGGTCAAACCTTGAACACATTGACATCTTTTAGATATTTTAAAGGACAAGTTGAACTTGTCATATTTTGTTCTAGAATCATCCACTAAAGAACTTCGGAGGTTCGATAGAATCATACTTTGGGGTTAGATAGTTATACCTTCATCTAGTCCTGCAATTTAATTTCTTTGCAAAATTATATACATGTCTTGCAAGTACTAACCTTTTAGGTGGAGGAACGAGAATAATCGACAGGTACGCTTTTAAATTATTGCATTTACCTTTATGTACTTCTTACTTCAAACTTACATGTTAAACAATGATGTCACCCTGCATAAAAACAAAAACTATTAGGATAGCCACAAAACAAAAACAAAAACTTAAAATTCAAACAAGATAAAATTCATCGCCACAATATTCAAAATATAAGACAACTCAAAATTTAATCATAAACATCACAAAACAAAAATCATAATTAAATTAAAACATCTTTATTGGATGATCAGGAATCTCTCAGAGGAGTTAACCTATGGTTGCTAATGAGATTTCTCACGGTCCAAATGAAAGTATGGAACTCATTAGGTTGAGTTTAGTAAATTCATTTGGACAAAGTGAATCCAAAAAAAAATAGTGGTACCAGAACGAGGGAACCATAGGATCCTAATCAGTGTCGCTCTAATCAACTTTAATATACCTCATAATATTTAAATAACTATAAACTTAGGACATTTGATTTGACATCAAGACTTGACACATTAGAAACTTAAACTTGCCACGACGAGGAGCTTGGAGTTAGCATCGTGGGCAGCACAACCATCTTCAACAACAAGAGGATCTTCAACAACATATCTCTCTTCAGAAATTAAACAACAAGTCATAGGATTTCAAGGTTGTCTGCCTAGTGTGACATAAATACTCAACTTATCTTTAGGCTTTTGTATAGCTCTGCCATACAATATAAGCCCTAACTTGTCCTAGGATTCCGAGGTTGTCGTTCGTCACGAACTAAATCCTCACATATTTCAGGCTATTTGTGTGATCATTTCACATGAATGTAAGCTCTAACTAATAAAATTGGTAGGATAAAACACGTAAAAATTTTCCATTTAAACTAAAGCCGAACCATGAGGTAGCTTGGGAAGTCACTGAGGTTCTCCT
Organism: Phalaenopsis hybrid cultivar; assembly: GCA_002079205.1. Taxonomy (NCBI): domain Eukaryota; kingdom Viridiplantae; phylum Streptophyta; class Magnoliopsida; order Asparagales; family Orchidaceae; genus Phalaenopsis; species Phalaenopsis hybrid cultivar. The sequence continues at coordinate 327,156 of JXCR01140119.1, read as the reverse complement.
CAGGATCTATGACGTCCCCTAGTCCTTCTTCCTTTGGATTCAAAAATAAAATTTTCCAAATTTGAGCCATTCCTCTTTCAAACCTCTTTGTCCAATCTCTTTGAAAAGTCCTATTCCCTTGACATCTTTGAAGATAATATCCCCTGATTTTTATCGAGAGTTTTCTTAGGTGACTTCGGTTATCTAAAATGTAATTAACTATATGGCTTGCCCTTATAGGAAGCTTTTCTGAAACCAACTTAATATAAACCCTATTTAATTTTTCATATTAAATAGGGGAACTTGTCAGCTTATAATAAAATGATTTCGCAGACCAAACGGATGTCATATATTTCTTAGTTTATTTGATCGAGTCTCAAGTCTTATGTTTATCTTTTGGGATAGATACATGGATTGAGGTGTAATGCACTTTCATTTAAACTATGAAAGATATGGGATCAGATTGATTTCATATTTTTCTATACTTATATATATATGAAAATTAAAAATGTCTTTCTGAAGCGGACGATGGGATTCCGATTCCGGCCACCGACAGCTTCCAACAGGCAACTCCTCAACTTTTTAAGTGCTGACAGGTACTTTGTATTTATATTTAAGTTTTTGTTGTAAGACTTGGATTTCAATTCATATGTTTTGTTTTTTCTTAATGTCCATGAATTTTGAGTAGTTCCCTTTCTTTCTCCTTGCATGTGGAATTTAATCTTGTGGGATGAGAATGATTTAAAGATTTCTTTTTACTTTAAAAATTGTAATGGGGTATTTTAACCAAATCCTCATTTACTTTACAAATTAGCCACTTGTGAAGTTAAAATCGGTTGAGAAACATAATTACATAGGAGGGCAATGATTTCACCCAACTAGTGGGTATCACAATTCATTCTTGACAAAGCTATTGCGATCACCCAAGGGGGAGTGAAAATAAATAGGGAGATAAGTTTTGATGAGCTTAGAATTGGTTAGTTCTAGAGTAACATGCTATATTATTATCAATTTGACAAATAAATCCCTAATCCTGGGATTTGGCATCATTGTGGCATAGGCTTAGGAGCATCTAGAGGTGAGAGGCTAGATAATTCTGATTCGGAATAAAGATCTTATAGAATCAACCTTAAGTTAGCCAATGTTCTTTGCTAGCACTGGGATGGGGTAAAGAATAAGATATGCCTCTATTTGTCACAATACATCAATTTTGTCTTAAATCGCTTGAATCCTACATAGGTTAAAATCTCTATGCAAGGGGAAAGGTTTTCCATAATATCCAAACTCGCTGTCATATTTTGTTAAGTTGTTGCATTTAATTAATACTTTCTTTTTAACTCTTTAGTAGTAATTTTTAGTAAGCATATCATTTTAGACCTCTAATTTGTTTAATTTGCAATTTAAATAGAAATTTTGTAAGTTGATTTTAAGAGTTACCACTTTCTTCGTGCGTTTAACACTGGGGTTTTCAAGGAAAATCCTATTTTACTAGAAACGATACGTTTACTTGCGTAGCACCCATAGTGTGAAAATTTATCATATAATTCCTAAATCATTACATTTGATCACACTAGCCATTAGATATTATTTGAGACATATTTTCTTGCAAAATATTGGAAATTAAAAATACATGTAATTGTGGGTCGGGTCATGTTTTTGGCGCCGTTACCAGGGATTGCGAAAGAACTTTTTGACTTACAATTTTATTTGAATTGTAAATTCAAAAATTTTAAAAATTTTGAAAAGTTTCAAAAAACTGAAAAAATATTTATTAAAAATAAAAAATTCAAAAATATTTTTTTCATTTTTGGTGTGCTATTTTATTTTATGCAGTTTTTTTACATTATTTATGAGTAGTTCTGGATCTAAAGATTTAATGCCTTACAATTTTGAATTGGAACGAAATATAAGAAAAATTCAAAAGCAAAAAAGACTTCATAATTCTCAACAAATGGTAACATATTGCAAAATAATATTATACTTCAAACTACTAAAAATGAACATCATATTTACAAAAACCTTTAAAAGATTATGCGAACACTACAGTAGATGAAATTCATTTAAGGAGGCTAACTCATTTGAACTTAAACCTTCAATTATATAAATGGTACAAAATAATCAGTTTGGAGGAACACCATATAAGGATCCCAATTTATATTTAGCTAGTTTTTTAGAACTGTGTGCTACATTTAATAGTGATGGCGTATCAAATGTTGTCGTTAGATTTAGACTATTTTTTTCATTAAGGGATAAAACTAAGATGTGGTTAAATTTGTTAGCATCTGGATCTGTTAGAACTTGGGGAGATTTAGCTAAAAATTTTTTGGCCAAGTATTTTCCACCTTCAAAAATTGTGAAGCTTAAAAATGATGTTACTTTTTTTACTCAGTATGAGGGAGAGTTTATATATGAAGGTTGGGAAATATTTAAGGAACTCCTTAGAAAGTGTCCACATCATGCTTTACCAAACTGGTTAATCATTCAATTTTTTTATGATGAGTTAGTAGAATCCCTTAGATCTATTATACATGTTGCTGCTAGAGGTTCATTAATGTTTAAACCTTTTGATGAAGTTTATTCATCAATTAAAGAAATAGCAACAAATAATTTTTAATGGCCTTCTGATAGGGTGAATCCTAAAATAGTAGCTAATATTTATGATAACGATGCTATTTCAATGATTGCATATCAAGTTCTTGCATTATCTAGAAAGATAGACCAAATTGGAATGAATTTTTCTTCAGCACCCAAATTGGTTAAAGAAATATCATTAGGACAAATGATTTATTTTCATAATTGATTGGAAACTATAAATGCTATCAATAGACCCAATAACCCATATTCTAATTATTACAACTCAGGTTGGAAAAACCATCCTAACTTTAATTGGAACAACAATCCTAATGGTGGAAGTCAACAATGGGGGAATGCTCAAGTAAAACCATTGGGAATATAAAACAACTAGGGTAGTGCTAACTTTAGACCTTCTTATCCTTGTAGATTTAATCAACAAATTAAGAAGAAAAAGTTTTGTATAGAAGAAGTGGTGTTGCAGATGGGTAATCATTTACGAAGTCAAAGTGTTGTTATTAGAAATATGAAGAATCAGCTGGGACAAATTTCTAACGTACTTAGCAATAGGCCTCAGGGAACACTTCCTAGTAATGTAGAGATCAATCTAAAGACAAATAAAGAGCCAGAGCAAGTTAAAGTGGTCCAACTAAGGAGTGGAAAAGAATTAAATGTTGGAGTTCAAAAAGAGATTGAAATTGAGAGAGAAGTTGAAGGAATTAAGAGACCTGAAGAAATTATTCCTAATAAAGTAGAAACACCTAACTCTCCAACTAAGATTAATTTAGAAAGACCCCCACCACATTTTCCTTAAAGACTTAATTAGCAAAAATTGGATCAATAATTTTCAATTTTTTTTGAAATATTCAAAAAGCTTACAATTAATGTACCTTTTGCTGAGGTTTTGAAACAAATGCCAAGTTATGCCAAATTTATGAAATAAGTTTTAAATAAAAGGAGGAATTTTATAGATAATAAGACTGTTGCACTTAATAAAGAATGTAGTGCAATAATTCAGAAAACGCTTCCTTGAAAACTTAAAGATCCTCATAGCTTTATCATACCTTGTGCAATTGGAGAAAAATTTTATGGAAAAGCTTTATGTGATTTAGGAGTGAGCATTAACCTTGTGAAAATTAAATGCTACCACTAGAAAAAATCATTTTCCTTTACCCTCTCTAGATCAAATGTTGAATAGGTTAGTAGGACACCATTATTTTTTCTTTTGGATAGATACTCTCGATACCACCAAATACCTATTGCTCCTGAGGATCAACAAAAAATGACTTTTACTAGTCCTTATAAAACTTTTGCTTTTAAAATAATGTCATTTGGATTATTTAATGCCCAACAACTTTTTAAAAAAGTATAAAGTCAATTTTTTGTGATTTAATTGAAAAACAAATTCTTTTATTTTTAGTCTTTGGGGCTTCTTTTAATTTATGTTTGGATCATTTAGCAAGAGTTCTAAAATGTTGTAAAGAAACAAACTTTGTTCTTAACTAGGAAAAATGTCAATTTATGGTTGTAGGAGGAAAAGTGTTAGAGCATAAAATTTTTTAAAAAGGCATGGAAGTTGATCCAGCAAAAATTCAAGTTATTGTCGAATTGACACCTCCTAATAATGGGAAAGGAATAAGAAGTTTTCTAGGACATTCTGGTTCTTGCGGATGTTATATTAAATACTTTTCAAAAATTTCAAGCCTTTAGGTGAACTTTTAGAAAAAAAGATGCCAAGATTTATTTTGATGACAAATGCTTATATGCCTTTAACTTATTAAAAAAGAAATTAATCACTACACATATTATTGTTTTACCTGATTGGAAAAAACCTTTTGAAATAATGTGTAATTCTAGTGATTATGCAATATGGGTTGTTTTAGGACAGAGATATGACAAAATGTTCAAGGTGATATACTATGCTAGTAAAACACTTAATGAGGCTCAAATTAATTATACTACCACTAAAAAGGAATTATTAACTATACAGTTTGCTTTTGATAAACTCATATCTTATCTTATCGTAACTAAATACATTGCGCATACTGATTATATTATTATTAAGTATTTAATGATGAAGATAGATGCAAAACCAGAATTAATTAGATAGGTCCTTCTAATGCAAGAATTTGATTTTCAAGTTGTGGATAAGAAGGATACTGATAATCAAATAGTTGATCTTCTGTCAAGGTTTGAACAAAAAAATAAAAAAGAGTTAAATAATGAAATTAATGAGAACTTTCCATATGAACAATATATGAGATTAATGAATGACAAATTCTGTTGTATGCTAATATAATGAACTACTTGGTTAATAATATTTTATCTTACGGATTATATAACTATAAAATTAAAAAGTTCATTTATCATTTAAAATCTTACTTTTGGGGTGACCCTTATTTATATAAATAATGTTAGGATTTAATTATTTGAATAAGTGTACCATTTGAAGAAACTCAAGAAATTATTCAGAAATGTCATAAATCACATTTTGGGGGAAATTTTGGAGTGGATAAAACTGCATTTAAGATTTTACAATCTGACTTTTATCGGCATACATTATTTAAGAATATTAATAATTATATAAAAATATGTGATCGATGTCAGAGTGTAGGTAACATTTCTAGAAAAGATGAAGTGCCTATAAATTTTACTCTTGAAGTTGAATCTTTGATGCTAGGGGATTAGATTTCATGGGACTATTTGTTCCATCTTTTGACAAGATTTATATTTTAATAGCTATGGATTATGTTTCTAAATGGATTGAAGTGGTTGCTTTACCTCACTGTGATGCTAAAAGTGTAGCAAAATTTTTAAGAAAGAATATTTTCACAAGATTTAGAATGTCAAGTGTTATCATTAGAGATGGGGGAAGTCATTTCAGGAATAGAATGATTGAAACATTAACTCAAAAATTTGATATTAAACATAATAATTCCACAGCTTATCATCCTCAGACCAATGCTTTAACAAAATTATCCAATCAAGAAATTAAAGGAATATTATAAAAAATGATAAATCCTAAATGGCCTGATTGGTCTGCTATACTTGATAATGCCTTATGGGCCTATAGGTCTGCTTATAAAGCACTTATAGGAATGACAACATATAGGCTCATATATGGAAAAGCATGTCACTTGCCAGTTGAGTTGGAACATAAAGCTTACTGGGCAATTAAAGAGTTAAATTATAATTTGAAAGATGCTAGAGAGAAACGATTACTGCAATTAAATGATCTCGATGAATTGAGAAATGAAGCTTATGATAATGCCAAAATTTATAAGAAAAAACAAAATTTAGGCATGATCAAAAAATTTTGAAAAAGCATTTTGAGCCTGGGCAAGAAGTATTGCTTTATAATTCGAGATTGAAATTATTTCCAAGAAAACTTAAATCCAAGTGGTTAGGACCATTTATTGTGGTAAGAGCATATCCATTTGTAGTTGTTGATATTGAAGATAGAAAAAGTAGGAGTGATTATGGTAAACAAACATAGATTAAAAGCTTACATGAGTGGAGAGGGCCTTGCATTTAAAAAGATCCTAATGTTGGGTCAAACCTAAGTAAAACAATTGTTATGTCAGGCAGAGATGTTAAACCAAGAGCTTTGTGGGAGGCAACACGTAGTTATCGATGTGATTTAGATTTGAATTGTTGTTGTGATGAGTTCTATATAGTGATTGTGAGTTTAATACAATTTTGTTGGCACAAAATATTATTATATTAAAGGACTTGAAGAGTGGAAGAAAGAAATTTGAGAATTGAGTATATTGGATCGGCGCTATAGCGTCAGATCTGGCGCTACAACGCCACAATTTGAATAACTCCGTTGAACAACAAAAAATTTGATTTCCTTTCTCCTTCCTCTATATAAAACTGCCTAAGACGAGATTTGAAGCATCACTATGACATTCCTAAGTATTTTAAAGAAATTTAAGAGTGGGAATTTCATTAGAGAGATCATGGAAAGTAATGACAATGGAAGATTTGAAGATAAGAAGTTGTTAATAAGGATGCTCAAAACTACTTTAATGGATATCTTGCATTAAGTCTGTAGCACCTCATGGCCAAACTTGAGAAGATTGAAGGTGAGATTTCTCTTTTGCAAACAAATTTTGAAAAGTTGTTCCACCAATACGAGCATATGGATTGGTAGTTGAACCTACAATTCAATAGTATGGCTTGTTTCCAAGATAGTTAAGTGACTATGTACAGCACCAACAAGTGGATCGACAATAAATTTGCTAAGGAATTTCCTCGTGCTCCTTTCTATCATTCCTATGATCAAAATTGTTTGGTAAGTGGAATGGATAATATCACCACTAATCAAGAGTAGTCCTAAAAGATGTTTTTATGTAGATATTTCTGTTTTAGTGTTATTTGATTCTATGTGGTGTGCCTATCCAATTTGTATTAAGACTTAGGGTGTTTATTTTTATTGTCTTTGTTGCATGAACATCTGATGACGTCTTTATGGTTATGTCGTATGTATTTAACCTAAAATTAATATAAGAAAATCAATTCTGATGTGTTGTGAAAAATTGGCCTTATGTATTCATATTGGAATTTGCGAACTTGAAATTTTGGATTGACGATGAACTCAAAAACTATTAAAGTGGCCATAAAAACTTGAAGAATAGCCTTTCTGCATCCTAGATTTTCTATTTTCTTTTTCAAACATATAAAAATTTTAAAATCTTGATGGGTGTGAATGGTGTTATACTGCTATTCATCTGACTATGCAGAGCTCTATAACACCACCGCCTGACGCTATAGCGTCGAAATAGCCTGTGAGTCATTTTAAGAGCATGTACCCACGGTTTTCAACATTTTAAACCTTGGTTTGCCTCCTTCCTCCATTTTTTTTTTTGCATTTTTCTCCCCTATGGTTTCATTTCGTGCTTGATTGGCTTTGAGTTAGATCTCTAAACTTTGGATTTCTTCATCATTGGGTAAGATCTTGACCTTGGCTTTGAAAAAAAATTGATTTGACAATGGATTTCATCCAAATTGTGGATTAGGCCAAAAATTTTAAAACTTAATGAAAATAATGTAAAATCCATGGTTGAATGATTACTTATGTTTAGATTATGTTTTTAGGAGCCTTTTGACGTTGAATTTGTGATTTTTAGAATTCATCTTGAAAATTTTTAGATTAATTATGGCTCCTAAAATGAAGAGAGGAAAGAAAAAAGTAAAATTTGATTCTGATAAGTTTGTCACTGTAAAGGAATGGGATAGGTATGCTGATATGCAATCAAAGAAATTGATTGCAAAATACAATTTTTATCACACTGACGAAACAATCGAGTACTAGATTGTTGAGCGATAATGAGATAACTTTTGTTTTTTCACTGTCGTATATGTAATTTTAGTTGTTTGAGAGTTCTATGCTAATCTGCTAGATGAATCTGATGATTTGGTTTATGTACGAGAGCAATACGTTGATATCAGTTATGTTTGTATTAATCACATATACAATTTGCACAGTGTTCCAACCAACTTCATTTCTGAGTTCCATCCTATTGATGATGAATTAGATGAGATTATGGGTTTTTAATAGATGAAAATGGGCTCTGGAAGATTAAAAATGAGAGACGGGTGAACATTTCTTTCTCAAAACTTAATGTTCATTCTCGAGCATGACACTATTTCATATATGGTAGATTACTGCTTACCAACCATCTAACTGAGATAAACCATGAGAGATCCACTTTAAAATACTATATTCATATGAAGAAACATATTGACATTGGCTCCCTTATTTATACAAACAAGCTTGTTTCTTCGAGAGGAGGACTACAAGAGGTTTGGGCTACTCTGCTCTTATTACTACCTTGTGTGTTCAATTTGGTGTGAAGTATGAGACTTGGGAAGAAGCTTTGCCATCACATAAACCCATTGGAAAAACAAATTCGGAAAAATATGAGAGACATTTTGGGACTAGCCTTAGGACTGGAGTTAACATACCTTCTACTTCAGCTCCTACTTTTGCTCCTTCTCCTACTTCTAGACCATCTGCTTCTAATACTATTTCTTTGAATTCTATTATAGAAAAAATGATGATTCAACAAGAAAATATCATAACATTACAGAATCAGGCTAAAGGCATTGAATCTCATTTGTATCATAGTGATGATATTTTTTTTAGGAAAGTTGAGTACGATTTTTCCTATATGAGGCTATGATGAGACAAATGGGGGTGATCATTCTGTGGAATTTTCTACTCGCCCTATTTTCACACCATATCAGCCTTCTGAGACGGATGAGGATATATATTTGGGAGTTGAAGATAATGATGATTGTGGTTATGCTGATGTTGGTGATGATGAAGATGTTGATGTGTAGTGTGTTGCTTTCTTTCTTTCCTTTGATGTGTTTGAATATTTAAACTTTATTGTGTTAGTGATTAGTTGTATTTTTGTTTGACAGTGCTTGTATTTAGTTTTTTTTTAATTGATTTTTTCTGTTAAAATGTTAGTTCTACTCGTTATCTTTTGCTCCAATTTAAATGGCAGAGTAGTATTTATTTTATGTTTTTATAGTTATGCATGTTAATCTTATATTTATCACTACGCAGTACTTGTCTTTACTACTTGTACCTACATTAATTTTCTTATTTAAAATTTTAAATTTTTTTCTATTTCTTCAAGAACTTTCATGCTTTAAATGAGTTTAAAAAATTCATGTTTGGGGGAAGGGAGAAAATTCTTCTTAAACTAAACTTTATTTGTCCTCAGGGGATTGTATTTTTCAAAATAATGTTTAACATTACCTGTGGTATAGAGTTAACTTTAGAAAACTATGTTTTTGATTTTATGAAAGTTGTAGAAAACCTAAGTAAAAGTTTTTAATAATGAAGGTTAATTCTAGAATTAAAATATTTAGTATGAAGGGTTTGGAGATATTCTTTTGCTATTTAAAGTAAAGATAACTGTCATATAAAATTGAAATATTAAGGTTCTTAGATTTATACTTGGAAAAAAAATTGAGAATTTATGAAAAATCTTCAAAGCTAATATACTTTTGTTAAAGTAAAGATATGTGATTTGTTTTTAACTTTAAGAGGAGGATAGTGGAGTTCAAAATCATTAAAGGCTATCCAGATATTGTAATCCTCACATGTCATATAAAAAAGAGAGAAAATAAAAAAATGAAAAAGTATTGAGAATGATCCTAAAGAAAAAGAAAAGAAAAGCAAAAAGATAAAATATGTGAGGAAAAGCTTAATGAAATGCCTAATAAAAAATTGACTCGACTTGAATCATTTTAAGGAAAGAAACTTAGTTACATTTCTAACTTAGATTTAGAAGTATTTGCACCTTTACTAATAAAGTTCTCATGAAATTCTTTTTCTGGTAATTCTTCTAAGTATCTTAAGTAAGATAAATTGCATTTATCTTTGAAATAAATAGAAAATCGGAACTTTTAAACTTGACTGCTAAATATTCTTGTATTTTAATTTTTAACTTAAGTTGTTAAAAAATTTTTAGAAAGTTCACTACAACATTTATAAAGTAGAAATTATAGAAGTCTTTAAGTTAAATTTGCTACCACATGTAATAAATTGTATATAGTATAAGAAGTTACTTGAGGACAAGTAAAGTTTAAGTTTGGGGGAATGAATCCACCTAAAAATAACCCACTTTTAGTGCATACTTTATAAGCAATTTATGTATATTTTTTATGATATTGCACTTTAAAGGAAGGTATTTTGCATGTTTTTGGTTTCAGGTACATGAAATGGACATTTAGAGAAAATGAGGGGAAAATGGAGTCAAATTGAAGATTTTTGTGTGGTGCTATAGCGCCACCCCTTGTCGTCATGGCGTCATTGATGAGAGAGATGGGCGCTATAGCGCTAGTAACTACTTTTTTGGAAGATTCGTTGAATTTGGCCAAATTTTGAAGGGGTGTTTGAAGCAACCCTTGGTTATTTTCTATTTTCTATAAAATGAGAAAGATTTAGGCTAATTTAAAGACCTTTTGGAGCCTCAAAACTTTAATTGGGCGATAATAGCTAGTTAGGTTTTTCATATTTTATGTTCAAGTGTGAGTGTGAATGTGTTTTTGTGTGAAAATTTTGGAGATTGCTTAAAGAAAACTCCAAAAGTTTACTTGGGAGATGACATAAGTTACTTTTTATTTATGTTTAAGTTTTTGTTATATTAAGTTTTTGTTGTAAGACTTGGATTTCTTTGTTTTTGTTTAATCTCCATGGATTCTGAGAAGTTCCCTTTCTTTCTCCTTGCATATGAGACTTAATCTTGTGTGATGAGAATGATTTAAAGTTTTCTTTTTACTCTTAAAATTTATGTTGGTATTTTCATCGAATTATCACTTACTTTACAAACTGACCACTTATAAGGTTAAAATCCATTGAGAAACATAATGACCTGAGAGGGCTATGATTTCACCCAACTAGTGGATACTACACTTAATTCTAGTCAGAGCGATTGTGATCACCTAAGGGTGAGTGCAAATAAATAGGGAGATAAATTTTGATGGGCATAGAAACGATTAGTTCTATAGTGACAAGCTAGATTCTTATCAATTTGGCTTAAGGTTTAGTACCCTAACATTGGGATTCAACCATCATGGTGGCATGGGCATAGGGGAATCTAGAGATGAGAGGCTAGATAGATCTGATACGGAATCAAAATGTTAAAGAATCAGCCTTAAGTTAACTGATGTTCTTTGCTAGCACCCTGAGGGGGTAAAGAATAAAGTATGCTTCTATTTGTCACAATACATAAATTTTTTCTTAAATTACTTGAATCCTATATAGATTAAAATCTCTTTACAAGGGGAAAGGTTTTCCATAATATCCAAACTCGTTGTTATATTATGTTAAGCTATAACATTTAGTTGTTATTTTTTTTAACTCTTTAGTAGTAGATTTTAGTAAGCATTTCATTTTAGACCTCTTATATGTTTAATTTGCACTTTAAATAGAAATTATGTAAGTTGATTTTAATAGTTATCGCTTTCCTCATGGGATCTGTACTGGGGTTTTAAGAAAAATCCTATATTACTTGAAATGATACATATACTTGTGTAGCACCTATAGTGTGAAAAGTTATCATATAATTCATAAATCATTACATTTGTTCACACCAGCTGCTAGATATAATTTGAGAAATATTTTCTGGAAAATTTTTGGAGATTAAAAATACATGTAATTGTGGGTCGGGTCACCTAGGCACCAGTTTCTAGGTGTTACCCTGTTGGGAGCTTCTCAATTTCACTTTGTTTTTCTCTGTTTCGCCTCGTTTCAGCTTCAAATCACTCCAAGTGCTATACCTACAAGATAAACCTGAAAATAACCTTTCTTTAAAGTGTAATGTCATTCGAAAGCATGTGATAAATGTAAAGGAGATTGAGCATAGAAAGACAAATCAAAATGCGCTAGGTCAGAATTTTCATCCTTACTCGATTTAACTCCAAATTACACAATTTTTGGTCAATTTCCTCCAAAACTCCATTTCTTGTACCTAAAACTAAAAACGAACAAAATACATTCCTTTGAATGGCAGTATCATAAAAAATGAGCATGAAATTTATATGAAAAGGTAGTTTATTTTTAGGTCTGTCAATACCCCCAAACTTAAACGTTACTTGTCCTTGAGTAATTCTACAAATTTAAAAATATATTGATTTATGTTAGTGTGTTTTCTTAAGATGACATTAAAATTTTGTTCTAGAAATTTTATAGTTCAACTTAAAAGAATTCATAGTAAATTAGATGATATCTAAGGTATCAGAATATTGAGTATTAAATTTAGGAATCCTCATTTTCTATTTAATTAATAAATAATTGAAAATTTTCCAAACTTTGGATTCTTAGAAAAATATTAATATCAAAATTTATGAATTCTAAAAGTAATTTTACTAATACTTTCTAAAATTAAGTTTATGATTGATCCCAATTATTCTTAGAAAGAATCAAGTAAAATTAGTTTTTAATTAGGTCCTAATACTCAAGCTTCTTCCCACATATTTTCTTTTATTTTTCTTTTCCTTTTCTTTTAATTTATTTTATTTTTCTTCTCCTTCTTATTTTCTTTCAGGATCTTCTTAAACCTTACTCCTTTTATGTGAGGATTAATATATCTGGATATATATTTAGTGATTTTGAATTTCACTATCCCTTTTCTAAAGTTAAAAACTTATTTTCTATCCTTAAATTAAAATGTAGTATTAGAAAAAGAATTTTAAATAATATCTAAATTTTTCAAAAAGAATTATTCTAACAAACCTTAATTTTTCAAAAATTTAATTTTTCCTACTATAAATAGTAAAATCATTTCCCTACTATTTTGTATTAAACATTTTAACTTTAGTTTCATCCTTTTTCCTAAAGTTTCTAATAAGTTTTCCTATTGCGATTCTATAATTAAAATTTTATTAATCTTAAGATAACTCCACATAACAAAAAATCATGTTCAAATAAAATTTATTTGTAGTTTTATTTAGGACAAGTAAATTTTAACTTTGAAATTTATTTTTCTTCCTTCCCCCAAACTTGAGTTTTAAATATTTTTCAATTAGTACAAATAAATATGATAGGAAGAAAGTTTTGAAATTGATAAATGCATTTTAAAAATAAAACTCAATTGAAAAGGAAGCATAAAATTTAGAATAGGTACTACGTATAAAAGCAGACATGTATAATTTTCAAGTTCACATTAAAAGGAATTGCTATATAATTAATAAGGCATGAAGATTAAGATAAGTCTGTCTGACACAAATAGCGTTAACATTCATTTTATAATAGTGTTAACATTCATTTTATAAAAACAAAGATACAAGCATAGCTCACTACACGATCACAACAGCATACTTACAACACATATATCAATCCACACAAACAACAAACTTAAGAAAAATACACATAAGTGTTCAACACATAAAAAACAACACCTTATCATTAACAATCACACTAACAAAGATAACCATGGGGAGCCTCCCACAAAATGCTTGGTTTAATGTCGCTAGCCCAACCAAGGGTTCCTCTTAGATCAAAATTCCATTTAAGTAATCCTTGATAAATCGCCCAATATTTTTCAGATCCTGGGATTCCTACTAAATTCTTGAGTATTTTTTTTTCTTTTAGCTCTTCCTTTTTAGATTGATTCAAATTATAATTCCTCATTTTTATTTTTAGATCTAATATTCTTATAATGATTTTCTCACTTTGCATATTAGATTCATCCTTAAAATTTATAATAAATGGATCTTTATAATTCAAGATCTCCTAAATTTTGGATCGGATTCCCTCAAGATGATTCAGATTCTGGATCAATTTCTACTACTTACTCTTCTGTCTCAAGTTATCTTTCCATTATTTGCCTTGGGGCTAAGGAAATGGTTGAGATGGTTTTTCTATATTTATCTTAGTTGGGGAAATAGGTATCTTTCCTAATTCCTTAGAAATTTCTTTCATTGGTCTCTCAATCTTTTTTTTTTCTCATTTCTCAACTCAACATTTATTTGAACCATGTCCTCCAATTCTCTTACAATTCTAAGTCGTATAACTTTATCTTGCTCACAATTCTTCTCCTTAAAGTTTATCTTAGGGTCACTAAGTAAAATTGTTGGAGGATAACCGTTAATTGAATGAATAATTTGCCCCATTTGTTTTTCTATATTCCTAATTATGGCCCGTTAACTTTCCAGCTGACTCTTCATTTGAATCACAACCTCTTTTAACAATAACTCCTCCTCATTCTGTAGGTTAGAGTTAAATTGATGAGGAAAAGAAAGTTCATTGTTATAATAGCCTTGATTGTTCCAATCACATGTCTGATTAAGTTGATTATCTTCCCACAATTGGTTTTCTCCTCCAAAACTGTTATTCTAGTTAAAGTTTGAATTATTTTCCCAACCTAGGTTGTAATAATTGAAATAAGGATTGTACATCTCATACCTAGTTTAAAAAGAGTTTTTTTTCGATCAATTGTCCAAATGAATTTTCCTTAATAACTCAGGGTCCTTGAGGATAACTTCATATATATTGATCTAACTTTTTTGCAATATCTGCAACTTGAGAAGTTAAAATAGTAAACATATCTTCATGAAAATTCTCTACCCTCTTGGGGTTTAATTTATCAAAGATACTAGGATTATAATCCAAATATGAACATTCATTATATTGTTGATCTGTCATTTTTAGCATAAATTCATGGAGTCTTTTTTTTTATTTATGATCCTCCTAAAAGTTCTGTCCAAATCTGAGTTGTAAAATTCAAGGTCTGCAGCTCTTGAACTATGCATAAAAATTTAAAAACTTAACGAATATGACAATTATTAAAAATATTTTTTGTATTTTGGATTTTATTTAAAATAAACAAACAAAAACAAACAATATAATAACACTTAAATTTCCAAATCTAAGTTTTACAAGTTCAACTAAAATTCTTCTAGAGTTCCTACCGTAGCTTCCCCGACAACGGTGCCAACAACTTGACCTGATGCGCAATTACGCAGTAATTTAGCATCCAAAAGATACAAAAAAATTGACCCAATTTAAATTTAATGACTTTTGTGCAAAATTAACATGTTATAAATTTTTTGATTAAGTGTTTATACACTAGGGGTATTACACAAGTATACATATCATTTCAAATAATATAGGGTTTTTCTGAAAGACCCCAGTATTGATTCCGCAGAGAGAGAGGTAAGAAATCCCTTAAGCTAATTCTAGTCTACTACTATCAGACCTTAGTTTGAAATTTTTGAAAAATTTGGTTTTTCTAATTTCATTAATTTACTTTAAAATTTAAATTAAATAGAAATCTAATCTATAGAGGTAGGATAAATTTTGGAAAATTTTTATATATTTAAAACCCCTTTCCACCTTGTGATGAAATCATAATCAGTGTAGGAATTGAATGTTTAAAGGTTAAAATGTTGTTTTGTGACAAAAAAGAGCATACATATTATTTACCCTCTCTAGTGTGCATAAAGAATATTAACTAATCTAAAGTAAGTTCCTTATTGTATGTAGTGCTAAGTAGTTTCTAGCCTCTCACTTCTATAATACCCATAGTGCCCTCTCTATAGGACCTACCAAGGACTTCAGGTTCCAACTCTAAACCAAATTGGTAAAGGATCTAGCATGTTACCCTAGGAACACCAATTCTACACCCACAAAAACTTATCTCCCCATCTATTTGCACTCTCCATAGATTGTGGTTGCCCTCCTCGTAAGGTTAGTGTGATACTCACTAAATGGGTGAAATCATAGTCCTCCTGGGTCATTATGTTTTGCAATGAATTTTAACATTGCAAGTGATCAGTTTCTAAAGTAAATTAAGAATTAGTGAAAATACAATCACAATTAAAAAAAAAAAGAAATATTCAAATCATTCTAATCCTACACATAATTAATTCTCATCACAAGGAGAAAGAGTAAAGAAAATTACTCACTGCGCATGGAGAAAACACATGGATTTTTAATGGCAAATGACATTGAAAACACATAAATATATTGCAATAATTCAAAGAAAATACAAAAAAAGCAAAAGACTTATCTTTACAGAAGATTCACACTCTTCTTGCACAACAAATAGCAATCTTTTACACTTCTTCAAAAGTCCCAAAAGCCTCAAACACTCCACACACACACACTCGCCTCTTGGAAGAGGCACACTCTAACCCTATCTCAAACTCCTCCTAAACTCTTGTTCCCCATTTCTTCATGAAAGATGCCAACTCCTCTTTTCAAAGAGAAACCAAACACCTCCTCATTCCAAGAGACACACATCTTCACTCCAAGAGACACACATCTTTATTCTAAAAAATGTGAGATGCCAAAAGGTGTCTTTCCCAATGTCTAGCTTCATTGCATAACTTGTTGGGGCATGCATAGTTGCCCGAAATCTTCCAGAACTACCCAAAATAGCCCGTAATCGACCAAAACTGCCCCATAACTGCTTTTGGTATTTAGGCGCAAGAATGTGGAGCCTAGGTGCAAAAATGTGTCGCCTAGGCACCAGAATATGGGCCATAGGCCCCACTTCTTGGGTGAGAGCCTAAGCGCCACCCTACTGGCAACTTCTCCATTTCACCTTATTTTGCTTTTTTTTTTTTGTCCCGTTTCAGTTCCAAAGTGTTATATATATAAAATAAACATGAAAATAACATTTCTTTAAAGTGTAATTTCATTCAAAAATATGTGATAAATGTAAAGAAGATTTAGCATAGGAAGACATCAAAATGCGCATCGTCAGAATTTTTGTCTTTGCTCGTTTTGACTCCAAATTACACAATTTTTGCTTCATATTTTCTAAAACTCTATTTCTTGTTCCTGGAACAAAAAATATGCAAAATACTTTCCTTTAAGGTGTAATATTATTAAAAATGAGCATGAAATTTATATGAAAAAGTAAGTAATTTTTAAGCGTGTCTGAGCCAAAAGAGGGGTCGCGATATAAAATTGCTCGCGATCGAGGTGGTATAAACGTAGGCAACGGGGTCGAACCCGCTGCCACACTTTTACTATATNGATGAAAGGTAGGAACTCACTTACCACCTTTCACAATATCAATAAAATCATAATTTCCCTAATCATCATGACTTGAAAGTCAATTAGGATCAAATGATTCTTAAGTGATGAGATTAAGCTACGAAGATGATTATTTACTTATCTTAGGCCTAAAATTGATAATGATATGACTTTTCAATAAGAATATATATCACTTAAAGCAAAATTTTAACTACCACCTTTTTACCCTTTTATATTGTTAAGGGCTTGGTAGTGACCTAAGTTCGATGTCCAAACTCAATTGATTAGATTTAGAAGATAATATAATTGGGGATCAAGATCCTTAAACACTTCAAGCCCATTTGTGATGGGCACCAAATCCTTAATGACTTAAGCTTGCCTTGGGGACATTCATCCATATAACCTTTAAGTAAAATGTCAAATTGTCTGAGTATCATATCCTTGGGATAATTGAATTGTCAAGTTTCACTAAGCAACATGATAGTCACACTCTAACCTGGATGATTAGTGAAATAATATGATAAGTTTAGAAACAAACTCAAAATAATTCAAGAGATCTTCAGAGTACTTCAGGGTCAAACATTGAGTACTTTGAAATAATTTGNATAATTTAGAAAAAGCTTCCTCGAAAACTTAAAGATCATCGTAGCTTTATCATACCTTGTGCAATTGGAGAAAAATTTTGTGGAAAAGCTTTATGTGATTTAGGAGTGAGCATTAACCTTATGCACTATCTATATTTAAAAGGTTAGGTTTAGGAGATATTTCTCCCACTACTATAACCTTAGAATTAGCGGATTGATCTATCACTTATCTTAAAGGGATTATAAAAGATGTGCTAGTTAAAGTGGATAAATTTATCTTCCCTGTTGATTTTATTTTATTAAATATGGAAGAAGATAGAGAAATTCCTATTATTTTGGGGAGACCTTTCCTTGTTATTGCACGAGAAATGATAGATGTGCAAAAGGGGAATTAACAATGAGAGTGAATGATCAAAAAGTTACATTTAATATGTTCAAAACAATAAAGTTTCCAGATGGAAAATTTTATAGAATGGATATCATTGATGATATGATTGTTAAACATTTTCAAAACAGATGTGAAGTCATATTGGATAAAAAAGATGAAGTTATTTCAGAAGAGAAACAACAAGAAGCTGAGACTAAAAGAGATTTTAAAGATGAATCAAATGAAATAATTATTGAGGATTCAAAATATGTTCAGGAAAATTATGAAATTTTAGATACTATTAAAAATATAATACCTCTGATTCTATCTATTGAAAAACCTCCTGAATTTGAGATGAAAGTCTTACCAACATATCTAAAGTATTCATATTTGGGGAACTCATCTATGTTACCAGTTATTATATCCTCAAATTTAATTGCAGAACTAGAAGAACAATTATTACAAATTTTAACGAATCATAAATAAGCTTTGGATTGATATTAAACAAGTCGGTTCTTCAATTTGTATGCACTGAATTCTAATGGAAGATAACCATAAGCTTAAGGCTGATCCTCAAAAGAGATTGAATCCTATAATGAAAGAAGTATTTAAGAAAGAAATTGTAAAGTGGTTGGATGCTGGGATTACTTCTCCAATTTTAGATAGTTCTTGGGTTAGTCCTATTCATTGTGTTCCTAAGAAAGGAGAAGTGATTGTGGTTGAAAATGAAAGGAATGAATTAATTCTGACAAGACAAGTTGCTGGATGGCAAATCTATATTGATTATAGAAAATTAAATGCTGCAACTAGAAAAGACCATTTTACTTTACCCTTTCTAGATCAAATTTTGAATAGGTTAGTAGGACACCGTTATTTTTTCTTTTTGGATAGATATTCTGGATACCACCAAATACCTATTGCTCCCGAGGACTAGCAGAAAATGACTTTTACTAGTCCTTATAAAATTTTTGCTTTTAAAATAATGTCATTTGGATTATGTAATGCCCCAACAACTTTTCAAAAAAGTATGATGTCAATTTTCTGTGATTTAAATGAAAAACAAATTCTTTTATTTTTAGTCTTTGGGGCTTCTTTTAATTTATGTTTAAATCATTTTGCAAGAGTTCTAAAATGTTGTAAAGAAACAAACTCTATTCTCAACTGAAAAAAATGCCAATTTATGGTTGTAGGAGGAAAAGTGTTAGGGCATAAAATTTCTAAAAAAAGGCATGGAAGTTGATTAAACAAATATTCAAGTTATTATCGAATTGACACCTCCTAATAATGTGAAGGGAATAAGAAGTTCTCTAGGACATTCTGGTTTTTACGGACGTTATATTAAAGATTTTTCAAAAAATTTCAAGCCTTTATATGAACTTTTAGAAAAAAAGATGCCAAGATTGATTTTGATGACGAATGCTTATATGACTTTAACTTATTAAAAAAGAAATTAATCACTACACATATTATTGTTTTACCTGATTGGACAAAACCTTTTGAAATAATGTGTAATGCTAGTGATTATGCTATAGGGGTTGTTTTAGGACAGAGATATGACAAAATGTTCAAGGTGATATATTATGCTAGTTAAACACTTAATGAGGCTCAAATTAATTATACTACCACTAAAAAGGAATTATTAACTATAGTGTTTGCTTTTGATAAATTCATATCTTATCTTATTGGAACTAAATGCATTGTGCATACTGATTATATTATTATAAAGTATTTAATGATGAAGAAGGAAGCAAAACCACGATAATTAGATGGGTCCTTCTAATGCAAGAATTTGATTTTCAAGTTGTGGATAGAAAGGATACTGATAATCAAATAGATGATCTTTTGTCAAGGTTTGAACAAAAAAAATAAAAAAGAGTTAAATAATGAAATTAATGAGAACTTTCCTGATGAACAATATATTAGATTAATGAATGGCAAATTCTGTTGTATTCTAATATAATGAATTACTTGGTTAGTAATATTTTATCTTACGGATTAGATAACCATATAATTAAAAAGTTCATTTATAATTTATAATCTTACTTTTGGGATGAACCTTATTTATATAAACAACGTTAGGACTTAATTATTTGAATAAGTGTACCATTAGAAGAAACTCAAGAAATTATTCAGAAATGTCATAAATCACATTTTGGGGGACATTTTGGAGTGGATAAAACTGCATTTAAGATTTTACAATCTGAATTTTATTGGCATACATTAATTAGGAATGTTAATAACTATATAAAAATATGTGATCGATGTCAGAGTGTAGGTAATATTTCTAAAAAAGATGAAGTGCCTATATATTTTACTCTTGAAGTTGAATCTTTGATGCTAGGGGATTAGATTTCATGGGACCATTTGTACCATTTTTTGACAAAATTAACTCAAAAATTTGGGATTAAACATAATAATGCCACAACTTATCATCCTCAGACCAATGCTTTAACAGAATTATCCAATCAAGAAATTAAAAGAATATTAGAAAAAATGTTAAATCCTAATGGCCTAATTGGTCTACTAGACTTGATAATGCTTTATGGGCCTATAGGTCTGATTATAAAACACTTATAGGAATGACACCATACAGGCTCATATATGGAAAATCATGTCACTTGCCAATTGAGTTGGAATATAAAGCTTACTGGGTAATTAAAGAGTTAAATTATAATTTGAAAGATGCTGAGAGAAGTGATTGCTGCAATTAAATGATCTTGATGAATTGAGAAATGAAGCTAATGAGAATGCCAAAATTTATAAGAAATAAACAAAATTTAGGCATGATCAGAAAATTTTAAAAAAGCATTTTGAGCCTAGGAAATAAGTATTGCTTTATAATTTGAGATTGAAATTATTTCTATGAAAACTTAAATCCAAGTGGTCAGGACCATTTATTGTGGTAAAAGCATATCCGTTTGGAGTNGACTATATTTTTTATTAAGGGATAAAGCTAAGATGTGGTTAAATTTGTTAGCATCTGGATCTGTTAGAACTTCGGGAGATTTAGCTAAAAAAATTTTGGCCAAGTATTTTCCACCTTAAAAAATTGTGAAGCTTAAAAATGATATTATTTCTTTTACTTAGTATTATATATGAAGGTTGGGAAATAATTAAGGAACTCCTTAGAAAGTGTCCACATCATACTTTAATAGACTGGTTAATCATTCAATTTTTTTATAATGAGTTAGTAGAATCCCTTAGATCTATTATAGATGTTGCTGTTGGAGGTTCATTAATGTTTAAACTCTTCGATGAAGCTTATTCATTAATTGAAAAAATGAATACAAATAATTTTCAATGGCCTTCTGATAGGCTGAATCCTAAAATAGTAGCTAGTATTTACAATAATGATGCTATTTCAATGATTGCATATCTAGAAAGATAGACCAAATTGGAATGAATTTTTGCATTATCTAGAAAGATAGACCAAATTGGAATGAATTTTTCTCCAACACCCAATTGGTTGAAGAAATATCATTAAGACAAATGATTTATTCTCATAATTCATTGGAAGCTATAAATGCTATTAACAGACCCAATAACCCATATTCCAATTATTATAACTAAGGTTGGAAAAACCATCCTAACTTTAATTAGAACAACAATCCTAGTGGTGGAAGTCAACAATAGGGGAATGCTCAAGTAAACCTATTGGGAAATTGGAACAACCGGGGTAGTGCTAACTTTAGACCTACTTATCCTCGTAGATTTAATCAACAACTTAAGAAGAAAAAGTTTTCTATAGAAGAAGTGGTGTTGCAGATGGGTAATCATTTACGAAGTTAAAGTGTTGTTATTAGAAATATGAAGAATCAACTGAGACAAATTGTTAACGTACTTAGCAATAGGCCTCAGGGAATACTTCCTAATAATGTAGAGATCAATCTAAAGACAAATAAAGAGCCAAAGCAAGTTAAAGTGGTCCAACTAAGGAGTGAAAAAGAGTTAAATGTTGGAGTCCAAAAAGAGATTGAAATTGAGAGAGAAGTTGAAGGAATTGAGAGACCTGAAGAAATCATTCCTAATAAAGTAGAAACACCTAAATCTTCAACTAAGATTAATTTAGAAAAACCCCCACCACCTCTCCTTAAAGACTTAAATAGCAAAAATTGGATCAACAATGTTCAAATTTTTTTGAAATATTCAAAAAGCTCATAATTAATGTACCTTTTGCTGAGGCTTTGAAACAAATGCCAAGTTATGACAAATTTTTGAAATAATTTTTAAATAAAAGGTTGAATTTTGTAGAAAATGAGACGGTTGCACTTAATAAAGAATGTAGTGCAATAATTCAGAAAAAGCTTCCTCGAAAACTTAAAGATCATCGTAGCTTTATCATACCTTGTGCAATTGGAGAAAAAATTTGTGGAAAAGCTTTATGTGATTTAGGAGTGAGCATTAACCTTATGCACTATCTATATTTAAAAGGTTAGGTTTAGGAGATATTTCTCCCACTACTATAACCTTAGAATTAGCGGATTGATCTATCACTTATCTTAAAGGGATTATAAAAGATGTGCTAGTTAAAGTGGATAAATTTATCTTCCCTGTTGATTTTATTCTATTAAATATGGAAGAAGATAGAGAAATTCCTATTATTTTGGGGAGACCTTTCCTTGATATCGCACGAGAAATGATAGATGTGTAAAAAGGGGAATTAACAATGAGAGTGAATGATCAGAAAGTTACATTTAATGTGCTCAAAATAATAAAGTTTCCAGATGAATGGATATCATTGATGATATGATTGTTAATCATTTTCAAAACAGATGTGAAGTCATATTGGATAAAAAAGATGAAGTTTTTTCAAAAGAGAAACAACAAGAAGCTGAGACTAAAAGAGATTTTAAAGATGAATCAAATGAAATAATTATTGAGGATTCAAAATATGTTCAGGAAAATTATGAAATTTTCGATACTATTAAAAATAGAATACCTCTGATTCTATCTATTGAAAAACCTCCTGAATTTGAGATGAAAGTTTTACCAACATATCTAAAGTATTCATATTTGGGGAACTCATCTATGTTACCAGTTATTATATCCTCAAATTTAATTGCAAAACTAGAAGTACAATTATTACAAATTTTAACAAATCATAAATAAGCTTTGGATTGATATTAAACAAGTCGGTTCTTCAATCTGTATGCACCAAATTCTGATGGAAGATAACCATAAGCTTAAGGCTGATCCTCAAAGGAGATTGAATCCTATAATGAAAGAAGTATTTAAAAAGAAATTGTAAAGTGGCTGAATGCTGGGATTACTTCTCCAATTTTAGATAGTTCTTGGGTTAGTTCTATTCATTGCGTTCCTAAGAAAGGAGAAGTGATTGTGGTTGAAAATGAAAGGAATGAATTAATTATGACAAGACAAGTTGTTGGATGGCAAATCTGTATTGATTATAGAAAATTAAATGCTGCAACTAGAAAAGACCATTTTACTTTACCCTTTCTAGATCAAATTTTGAATAGGTTAGTAGGACACCGTTATTTTTTTTTTTTTGGATAGATATTCTAGATACCACCAAATACCTATTGCTCCCGAGGATTAGCAGAAAATGACTTTTACTAGTCCTTATAAAATTTTTGCTTTTAAAAAAATGTCGTTTGGATTATGTAATGCCCCAACAACTTTTCAAAAAAGTATGATGTCAATTTTCTGTGATTTAAATGAAAAACAAATTCTTTTATTTTTAGTCTTTGGGGCTTCTTTTAATTTATGTTTAAATCATTTTGCAAGAGTTCTAAAATGTTGTAAAGAAACAAACTCTATTCTCAACTGAAAAAAATGCCAATTTATGGTTGTAGGAGGAAAAGTGTTAGGGCATAAAATTTCTAAAAAAAGGCATGGAAGTTGATTAAACAAATATTCAAGTTATTATCGAATTGACACCTCCTAATAATGTGAAGGGAATAAGAAGTTCTCTAGGACATTCTGGTTTTTACGGACGTTATATTAAAGATTTTTCAAAAAATTTCAAGCCTTTATATGAACTTTTAGAAAAAAAGATGCCAAGATTGATTTTGATGACGAATGCTTATATGACTTTAACTTATTAAAAAAAGAAATTAATCACTACACATATTATTGTTTCACCTAATTGGACAAAACCTTTTGAAATAATGTGTAATGCTAGTGATTATGCTATAGGGGCTGTTTTAGGACAGAGATATGACAAAATGTTCAAGGTGATATATTATGCTAGTAAAACACTTAATGAGACTCAAATTAATTATACTACCACTAAAAAGGAATTATTAACTATAGTGTTCACTTTTGATAAATTCATATCTTATCTTATTGGAACTAAATGCATTGTGCATACTGATTATATTATTATTAAGTATTTAATGATGAAGAAGGATGCAAAACCACGATAATTAGATGGGTCCTTCTAATGCAAGAATTTGATTTTCAAGTTGTGGATAGGAAGGATATTGATAATCAAATAGATGATCGTTTGTCAAGGTTTGAACAAAAAAAATAAAAAGGAGTTAAATAATGAAATTAATGAGAACTTTTCTGATGAACAATATATTAGATTAATGAATGACAAATTCTGTTGTATGCTAATATAATGAACTACTTGGTTAGTAATATTTTATCTTACAAATTAGATAACCATATAATTAAAAAGTTCATTTATCATTTATAATCTTACTTTTGGGATGAACCTTATTTATATAAACAATGTTAGGACTTAATTATTTGAATAAGTGTACCATTAGAAGAAACTCAAGAAATTATTCAGAAATGTCATAAATCACATTTTGGGGGACATTTTGGAGTGGATAAAACTGCATTTAAGATTTTACAATCTGAATTTTATTGGCATACATTAATTAGGGATGCTAATAATTATATAAAAATATGTGATCAATGTCAGAGTGTAGGTAATATTTCTAGAAAAGATGAAGTGCCTATAAATTTTACTCTTGAGGTTGAATCTTAGATGCTAGGGGATTAGATTTCATGGGACCATTTGTACCATCTTTTGACAAAATTAACTCAAAATTTTGGGATTAAACATAATAATGCCACAGCTTATCATCCTCAGGCCAATGCTTTAACAGAACTATCCAATCAAGAAATTAAAAGAATATTAGAAAAAATGTTAAATCCTAATGGCCTAATTGGTCTACTAGACTTGATAATGCTTTATGGGCCTATAGGTCTGATTATAAAACACTTATAGGAATGACACCATACAGGCTCATATATGGAAAATCATGTCACTTGCCAATTGAGTTGGAATATAAAGCTTATTGGGTAATTAAAGAGTTAAATTATAATTTGAAAGATGCTGAGAGAAGCGATTGCTGCAATTAAATGATCTTGATGAATTGAGAAATGAAGCATATGAGAATGCCAAAATTTATAAGAAACAAATAAAATTTAGGCATGATCTGAAAATTTTGAAAAAGCATTTTGAGCCTAGGAAATAAGTATTGCTTTATAATTTGAGATTGAAATTATTTCTATGAAAACTTAAATCCAAGTGATCAGGACCATTTATTGTGGTAAAAGCATATCCGTTTGGAGCTGTTGATATTGAAGATCCAAAAACTGGGAGAGTGATTAAGGTAAATGGACATAGATTAAAAGCTTACATGAGTGGAGAGGGCCTTACATTTGAAAAGATCCTAATGTGAACCTAAGTAAAACAATTGTTATGTCGGGCTGAGATGTTAAACCAAGCGCTTTGTGGGAGGCAACACATAGTTATCGATGTGATTTAGATTTGAATTGTTGTTGTGATGAGTTCTATATAGTGATTGTGAGTTTTATACAATTTTGTTGGCACAAAACATTATTATATTAAAGGACTTAAAGAGTGGAAGGAAAAAAAATTGAGAATTGAGTATATTGGTTTGGCGCTATAGCGCCACAATTTGAATAACTCCTTTGAACAGCAAAAAATTCTATTTCCTTTCTTCTTCCTCTATAAATAACTGCCTAAGATGGGATTTGAAGTATCACTACGACATTACTAAGTATTTTAAAGAAATTTAAGAGTGGGACTTTCATTAGAGAGATCATTGAAAGTAATGACAATGGA
The DNA here is from genome assembly GCA_002079205.1 of Phalaenopsis hybrid cultivar. Taxonomy (NCBI): domain Eukaryota; kingdom Viridiplantae; phylum Streptophyta; class Magnoliopsida; order Asparagales; family Orchidaceae; genus Phalaenopsis; species Phalaenopsis hybrid cultivar. The sequence continues at coordinate 301,081 of JXCR01140119.1, read as the reverse complement.
AGATTTGAAGATAAGAAGTTGGTTCATAAGGATGCTCAAAACCACTTCAATGGATATCTTGCATTAAGTCTGTAGCGCCTTTTGGACAAACTTGAGAAGATTGAAGGTGAGATTTCTCTTTTGCATACAAATTTTGAAAATTTGTTCCACCAATACGAGCATATGGATTGCGAGTTGAGCCTACAATTCATTAGTTTGGCTTGTTTCCAAGATAGTTAAGTGACTATGTATAGCACCAACAAGTGGATCGACAATAAATTTGCTAAGGAATTTCCTCGTGCTCCTTTCTATCATTCCTACGATCAAAATTGTTTGGTGAGTGAAATGGATAATATCACCACTAATCAAGAGTAGTCCAAAAAGATGTTTTTATATAGATAATTCTGTTTTAATGTTATTTGATTCTATGTGTTGTGCCTATCCAATTTGTATTAAGACTTAGTGTGTTTATTTTTATTATCTTTGTTGCATGAACATCTGATGATGTCTTTATGGTTATGTCATATGTATTGAACCTAAAATTAATATAAGAAAATCAATTTTGATGTGTTGTGAAAAATTAGCCTTATGCATTCATATTGGAATTTGCGAACTTGAAATTTTGGATTGATGATGAACTCAATAACTATTAAAGTGGCCGTAAAAACTTAAAGAATAGCCTTTCTGCATCCTAGATTTTCTATTTTCTTTTAAAACATATAAAAATTTTAAAATCTTGATGGGTGTGAATGGCGTTATAGCGTTATTCATCTGGCTTTACAGGGCGCTATAACACCACCGCCTGACGCTATAGCGTCGAACTAGCCTGTGAGTCATTTTAAGAGCATGTACCCACAATTTTTGACATTTTCAACCTTGGTTTGCCTCCTTCCTCCATTTTTTGGTATTTTTNAATGAGAAAACTACGGTGGATCTGATGATGGAATTGGCTAAGTTCTACGAAAAACCTTCTGTTTCCAATAAAATTTTTCTGATGAATAAATTATTCAACATTAGGATAGTGAAAGACAGATTAGTGACAGAGCTTCTCGGCATCTTCAATACTGTGACAAGCCAGTTGTGTTATGAGGGATCAAATTTGATGATGAGACCAAAACACATGTGATATTATCTTCTTTGCCGAAAAATTGTGATAGATTGGTAACGGGGGTGAGTAATTCTTCAAAGACTTGAAAGTCGAACTTCGATGACATCGTGGATCTGATGCTAAAAGAAGAAGTTCACAGAAAAACAACGAATAGTGAATCTTCAAGTTTTGGGTTGAATGTTGATAACAGAGGAATGAACCTAGGCATGAATACAGGTAGAGGCAAATCCTGTTCTAAGAGACAAAAAGCCAAGTCAAACAAAGAAGAATGTTGCAATTGTGGTAAGAAGAGGCATTTTCAAGAAGGACTGCAAAGCTCCAAAGAAAGCAGGTGGTAAAGGACAAAATAGTTGTCTTTCTACTAATGTCTTCACAAGTGAAATCCAAAATGACTCACTAGTGTTATCCCTAGTTAGCTCTTAATCATGGATAGTGGATTTAGGTGCCTCTTTTCATGCTTGACCCAATAAAAGGGCATTTCAAAACTACACTCAGAGTGATCTAGGAAAGATTTATTTATGAGATAACAAATCATGTAGTATAGTAGAAAAGGAAATTGTTGATACCCAGTTATCGAATGGAACGATCAGGAAACTTACTGATGTTAGACATGTTCTAATTTTGAAGAGAAATCTTATCTCTATGAGTCAGCTGACAAATTCAAGACTTACGACTACTTTCATAGGTGATTCGTGGAAGGTGATCAAGGTCATTAGTGATGGCTCGGGGCAATAATGAAGGCACCCTTTTTTTATCAATGTGGTTGGAATCAAGGTGGATGTTGTTCTGTGACACCGCAGGCTTGACCATATGAGCGAGAAAGCATGAAGTTTTTACTTTCAAAGTGTAAACTTTAGGATTTGAAATCAGTTGATTTTGATTTTTATGAAGACTGCATTTATGGAAAGCAAAAGAAAGTTTCTTTCTCTAAAAGTAGGTCAGTTGTGAAATCAAAGAAACTAGAGTTAGTGCATATGTATGTATGGGGTCCTACTCCAATTTAGTGTGTTGGAGTTGGAGTTGTCAGAAGGTACATGGGCAATCCAGGTAGGTATCATTGGGAGACAGTAAAGTGGATTCTTTGGCATTTGAGAGGAATAGTCAACAAGACACTTTTTATGGAAATATAGGGATCAATCTAAAGGGATTCATAGATTAAGATCTGACAGGAGACGTACAACAGGTTATATGTTTACATTGGGATGCACAACGGTGAGTTGAGATTCCAGGTTGAAGAAGATAGTTTCACATTGTACTATGAAGACCGAATATGTTGATATTACTGATACTAGCAAAAAGATGATTTANAAAGTAAAGATATGTGAGATGTTTTTAACTTTAAGAGGAGGATAGTGGAGTTCAAAATCATTGAAGGCTATCTAGATATAGTAATCTTCACATGTCATATAAAAAAGATAGAAAAGAAAAAAAGAGAAAGTATTGAGAATGATCCTAAAGAAAAAGAAAAAGTAAAGCANACTTTAGAAAACTATGTTTTTGATTTTATGAAAGTTGTAGAAAACCTAAGTAAAAGTTTTTAATAATGAAGGCTAATTCTAGAATTAAAATATTAAGTATGAAGGGTTTGGAGATATGCTTTTGCTATTTAAAGTAAAGAAAACTATATTTTTTGAAATATTAAGGATCTTAGATTTATACTTGAAAGAAAAAATTGAAACTTTATGAAAAATCTTCAAAGCTAATATACTTTTGTTAAAGTAAGGATATGTGAGATGTTTTTAACTTTAAGAGGAGGATAGTGGAGTTCAAAATCATTGAAGGCTATCCAGATATAGTAATCCTCACATGTCATATAAAAAAGAGAGAAAAGAAAAGAAAAGAGAAAGTATTGAGAATGATCCTAAAGAAAAAGAAAAAGTAAGGCAAAAAGAGAAAATATGTGAGGAAAAGCTTAAGGAAATGCCTAATAAAAAATTGACTCGACTTGAATCATCTTAAGGAAAGAAACTTAGTTACATTTCTAACTTAGACTTAGAAGTATTTGCACCTTTACTAATAAAGTTCTCATGAAATTCTTTTTCTGGTAATTCTTCTAAGTATCTTAAGTAAGATAAATTGCAGTTATTTTTGAAATAAATAGAAAATTAGAAATTTTAAACTTGACAGCTAAATATTCTTGTATTTTAATTTTTAACTTGAGTTGTAAAAATTTTTTCAGAAAGTTCACTACAACATTTATAAAGTAGAAATTATAGAAGTCTTTAAGTTAAATTTGCTACCACATGTTATAAATTTTATATATNCTAAGTATCTTAAGTAAGATAAATTGCAGTTATTTTTGAAATAAATAGAAAATTAGAAATTTTAAACTTGACTGCTAAATATTCTTGTATTTTAATTTTTAACTTGAGTTGTAAACATTTTTTCAGAAAATTCACTACAACAGTTATAAAGTAGAAATTATAGAAGTCTTTAAGTTAAATTTGCTACCACGTGTTATAAATTTTATATAGTATAAGAAGTTACTTGAGGACAAATAAGATTTAAGTTTGGGGGAATGGATCCACCTAAAAATAACCCGTTTTTAGTGCATATTTTATAAGCAATTTATGTATATTTTTTATGATATTGCACTTTAAAGGAATGTATTTTGCATGTTTTTGGTTTCAGGTACATGAAATGGACATTTAGAGAAAATGAGGGGAAAATGGAGTCAAATTGAAGATTTTTCTGTGGTGCTATAGCGCCACCCCTTGTCGTCATGGCGTCATTGATGAGAGAGATGGGCACTATAGCGCTAGTAACTACTTTTTCGGAAGATTCATTGAATTTGGCCAAAATTTGAAGGGGTGTTTGAAGAAAACCTTGGTCATTTTCTATTTTCTATAAAATGATGGGCTAATTTAGAGACCTTTTGGAGCCTCAAAACTTCAATTGGGTGACAATAGCTAGTTAGGTTTTTCATAATTTGTGTTCAAGTGTGAGTGTGAATTTGTTTTTGTGTGAAAATTTTTAAGATTGCTTAAAGGAAACTCCAGAAGTTTACTTGGGAGATGACATAAGGTACTTTTTATTTGTGTTTAAGTTTTTATTGTATTAAGTTTTTGTTGTATTAAGTTTTTTTTGTAAGACTTGGATTTCATGCAAATGTTTTATTTTTGTTTAATCTCCATGGATTTTGAGAAGTTCCCTTTCTTTCTCCTTACATATGAGACTTAATCTTATGTGATGAGAATGATTTAAAGATTTCTTTTTACTCTTAAAATTTATGATGGTATATTCATCGAATCTTCATTTACTTTACAAACTGACCACTTGTAAGGTTAAAGTCTATTGAGAAACATAATGACCTGGGAGGGCTATGATTTCACCCAACTAGTGGATACCACACTGTATTCTAGTCAGAGCCATTGTGATCACCTAAGGGTGAGTGCAAATAAATAGGGAGATAAATTTTGATGGGCGTAGAAACGGTTAGTTCTATAGTGACAAGCTAGATTCTTATCAATTTGGCTTAAGGTTTAGTACCCTAACGCTGGGATTCAACCATCATGGTGGCATGGGCTTAGGGGAATCAAGAGATGAGAGGCTAGATAGATCTTATGCAAAATCAAAATGTTAAAGAATCGGCCTTAAGTTAATCAATGTTCTTTTCTAGCACCGTGAGGGGGTAAAGAATAAGGTATGCTTCTATTTGTCATAATACATAAATTTTTTCTTAAATTACTTGAATCCTACATAGGTTAAAATCTCTTTGCAAGGGGTAAGGTTTTCTATAATATCCAAACTCATTGTTATATTTGGTGAAGCTATTACATTTAGTTGTTATTTTCTTTTTAACTCTTTAGTAGTAATTTTTAATAAGCATATCATTTTAGACCTCTTATATTTAATTTGCACTTTAAATAGAAATTTTGTAAGTTGATTTTAAGAGTTATCGCTTTCCTCATGGGATCCATACTAGGGTTTTAAGAAAAATCCTATATTAATTGAAACGATACGTATACTTGCGTAGCACTTATAGTGTGAAAAGTTATCATATAAATCATAAATCAATACATTTTTTCACACTAGCTGCTAGATATAATTTGAGAAATATTTTCTGACATAATTTTGAAGATTAAAAATACATTTAATTGCGAGTCGGGTCACATAGGCACCAGTTTCTAGGCGCTACACTGTTGGGAGCTTCTAAATTTCACTTAGTTTTTCTCTGTTTCGCCTCGTTTCAGCTCCAAACGACTCCAAGTGCTATAGCTACAAGATAAACCTGAAAATAACTTTTCTTTAAAGTGTAATTTCATTCAAAAACATGTGATAAATGTAAAGGATATTGAGCATAGAAAGACATCGAAATGCGTCAGGTCAGAATTTTCGTCCTTGCTCGATTTGACTCCAAATTACACAATTTTTGGTCCATTTCCTCCAAANAAGAAGCTTTGCCATCACATAAACCCATTGGAAAAACAAATTTGGAAAAATATGAGAGACATTTTGGGACTAACCGTAGGACTGGATTTAACATACCTTCTACTTCAGCTCCTACTTTTCCTCCTGCTCCTACTTCTAGACCATCTGCTTCTGATACTATTTCTTTGAATTCTATAATGGAACAAATGATTATTCAACAAGAAGATATCATAACATTACAGAATCAAGTAAAAGATATTGAATCTCATTTGTATCATAGTGATGATATTTTTTTTAGGAAAGTTGAGTATGATTTTTCCTATAATGAGGCTATGATGAGATACATGGGGGTGATCATTCTGTGGAATTTTCTACTTGCCCTATTTTCACACCATATCGGCCTTCTGCGACGGATGAGGATATATTTTTGGGAGTTGAAGATGATGATGATGTTGGTGATGATGAAGATGTTGACGTGTAGTGTGTTGTTTTCTTTCTTTCCTTTGATGTATTTGAATATTTGAACTTTATCGTGTTAGTGATTAGTTGTATTTCTATTGGACTGTGCTTGTATTTAATTTTTTTAAATTAATTTTTTCTGTTAAACTATTAGTTCTACTCTTTATCTTTTGCTCTAATTTAAATGCTATAGTATNTAGTAACTACTTTTTCGGAAGATTCATTGAATTTGGCCAAAATTTGAAGGGGTGTTTGAAGAAAACCTTGGTTATTTTCTATTTTATATAAAATGATGGGCTAATTTAGAGACCTTTTGGAGCCTCAAAACTTCAATTGGGCGACAATAGCTAGTTAGGTTTTTCATAATTTGTGTTCAAGTGTGAGTGTGAATTTGTTTTTGTGTGAAAATTTTTAAGATTGCTTAAAGGAAACTCTAGAAGTTTACTTGGGAGATGACATAAGGTACTTTTTTATTGTGTTTAAGTTTTTATTGTATTAAGTTTTTGTTGTATTAAGTTTTTTTTGTAAGACTTGGATTTCATGCAAATGTTTTATTTTTGTTTATTCTCCATGGATTCTGAGAAGTTCCCTTTCTTTCTCCTTGCATATGAGACTTAATCTTATGTGATGAGAATGATTTAAAGATTTCTTTTTACTCTTAAAATTTATGATGGTATATTCATTGAATCTTCATTTACTTTACAAACTGACCAATTGTAAGGTTAAAGTTTATTGAGAAACATAATGATTTGGGAGGGCTATGATTTCACCCAACTAGTGGATACCACACTGTATTCTAGTCAGAGCCATTGTGATCACCTAAGGGTGAGTGCAAATAAATAGGGAGATAAATTTTGATGGGCGTAGAAACGGTTAGTTCTATAGTGACAAGCTAGATTCTTATCAATTTGGCTTAAGGTTTAGTACCCTAACGCTGGGATTCAACCGTCATGGTGGCATGGGCTTAGGGGAATCAAGAGATGAGAGGCTAGATAGATCTGATGCAAAGTCGAAATGTTAAAGAATCGGCCTTAAGTTAATTGATGTTCTTTTCTAGCACCGTGAGGGGGTAAAGAATAAGGTATGCTTCTATTTGTCATAATACATAAATTTTTTCTTAAATTACTTGAATCCTACATAGGTTAAAATCTCTTTGCAAGGGGAAAGGTTTTCCATAATATCCAAACTCGTTGTTATATTTGGTGAAGCTATTACATTTAGTTGTTATTTTCTTTTTAACTCTTTAGTAGTAATTTTTAATAAGCTTATCATTTTAGACCTCTTATATATTTAATTTGCACTTTAACTAGAAATTTGTAAGTTCATTTTAAGAGTTATTGCTTTCCTCATGAGATCCATACTAGGGTTTTAAGAAAAATTCTACATTACTTGAAACGATACGTATACTTGTGTAGCACTTATAGTGTGAAAAGTTATCATATAAATCATAAATCAATACATTTTTTCACACTAGCTGCTAGATATAATTTGAGAAATATTTTCTGACAAAATTTTGGAGATTAAAAATACATTTAATTGCGAGTCGGGTCACCTAGGCACCAGTTTCTAGGCGCTACCCTGTTGGGAGCTTCTAAATTTCACTTAGTTTTTCTCTGTTTTGCCTTGTTTCAGCTCCAAACGACTCCAAGTGCTATACCTACAAGATAAACCTGAAAATAACTTTTCTTTAAAGTGTAATTTCATTCAAAAACATGTGATAAATGTAAAGGATATTGAGCATAGAAAGACATCAAAATGCGCCAGGTCAGAATTTTCGTCCTTGCTCGATTTGAATCCAAATTACACAATTTTTGGTCCATTTCCTCCAATACTCCATTTCTTGTACCTAAAACTAAAAACATACAAAATAACTTCCTTTGAAGTGCAATATCATAAAAAATGAGCATGAAATTTATATGAAAAGGTAGTTAATTGTTAGGCCTGTCAATACCCCAAAACTTAAACGTTACTTGTCCTCAAGTAATGCTACAAATTTAAAAATATGTTGATTTATGTTAGTGTGTTTTCTTAAGATGACATTAAAATTTTGTTCTAGCAATGTTATAGTTCAATTTAGAAGAATTCATAGTAAATTAGATGATATCTAAGGTATTAGAATATTGAGTATTAAATTTCAGAATCTTGATTTTCTATTTAATTCATAAATAATTGAAAATTTTCCAAGCTTTGGATTCTTAGAAAAATATTAATTTCAAAATTTATGAATTCTAAAAATAATTTTACTAATACTTTCTAAAATTAAGTTTAGGATTGATC